>UYYG01001150.1:3414543-4014543 GCA_900625125.1 Dracunculus medinensis | reverse complement strand
AAAATATTGCAAATAATCCGCATTTTTCATCTTTTTCGTATTAAACCACACGAATAAACTTGAAGAAAATTGCTAGAAAAATGAAATTAATATCAGTCAAATGATTAAAGTGGATGTGATAATCATGGATATTCGATATTTTTTTTTGGTTTTCTACAATAGGAAAAAACGATTCATTCAGAAAAGTTAGCTTATCTAAAAGAAGTCTTATAGATCTCCAATTAACAATTATATGGTAATATGGTGCAACAAATATTATCAAAGCGAAAAAAAAGTAACGACAATCGATTGTTCAAAGATACTGAACTCGTGACCACTGTTAACCATTATCGATATAGTATTTATTATTCCGAGTGTTCTTTCTCCACCCAACTCATAAACCAGTTAGTAATTTTCTCTAATTCATTGAACAAAGTAAATTGCAAAAAAAAATTAGAATAAAACTTTTTTTACATATGTAAAATGGGGTATAGAATGGCGCAGTGGATTGTTGCTCAATTGGGAGCGCTGATACTAAAGTTCGATTCCCCGCAGGATTAAAGCTGTACAAAAATCCGGGAGATGCTGGCAACTCATCTGCATTTCCTATGAAACTCCCTGGCATATTGCTCAAAGCCAGTGGAGCCAGTTTAACCAGCAATGGTAAGGACCCTTAAAAAAAAAACATATATGTAATGAATGTATATTTAAAAGAAATAAACTATAGAACTTTTAAAAATAAAATTTGTATAATTAAAAAAGAATTGTATTAATTCAAAGAAGGATAATATTCAGCGAGTAGTTCTTTTGCATCATAAAAGTTTTTTGAAAGTAAATTCGAATTTTTCGAGTAAACTAATTTAGAATTTCAAATTTAATGGTTTATTGGTTTGTAGTGAATTTGAACGATTTTGATCAAATCGCTTCTATATTAATTATAATAATTCTTAAATTAATAATAAAGTAAGGAAAATTTTTCAATAAATAAAATAAGAAAAAAGGAAAAATTTGAAAAATTTTTAGACAACATCACATATAACATGTCAAATAATGGTGAATGTGTTATGAATTCTCCGAAACTAAAATTTGTTTTCATAAAAATCTCTATCAAAGCACAAGCGCCTACACGTCTATAAATTGAAACTCGGAAAAAAATTTAAAAAATTATCCCACTGATTTATCTATTTTAAATTTATGATTGTTCCCTCGATTCATTAAATTTAAAACGCTATTCGACATAACTGTTCTGGTTTTACCGCAACCAAGAGGAATCTACCGAGCTGTGCATGGCTAACATATCTCTGCATACGCATACGTTTTTTGGCAGCGTGGTCATACAACTGAAATATCGCATCTGACTCCGCTTGTCTTCTTACGGATGGTCTGTTTTAGATTGGATTTAGTCCACTTTTGGGAGGAAAGGTTTCATTTCGACTAGCACTTATCGTTCCAATAATGCCACCAATATTAAAATCTTTCTTTATGTATTTCAATAATTCAGTCTGAAATAAGCCAACTTAGAATACCTCAGAATCTTTTAGCTCGAGGCAGCCAAAAGAGATTCTTTAGCGTTCCATCAAACTTCGCACTTTTTTCATTAAACCATATTACAAGAAACTCACCAACATACTCCAAAGTCTGTGTTTTGTGAAAATCCTTCACAACCTCCGTCATCTAATCCTTTGAAACCTGCTATTCTCCACAAACACTCTACTAAGTCTTCCTGTACTCTTTTGCCATATTTTAATAGTGACGTTATCTTAAATTCCTCATGTTAACTCCATAGATACCGTTATAATTCCCTGAAAAATGCTGCAAACCTCTTCTGTCAATTAGTGCTCCTTGAATACTCTGTCTTAAAATCCTCTCAGTCCTCATTGTGTTTTATTAGCATTTTCTTCCTACCCTTATCTTTTTACCAAAACACCTTTTCAAGTGATGTGATACTTCTCTAATAAAATACCTGGTTATTGTTATGTCCTAGAAAAATGCAACGATGTTCTCAAACTATAAAATCTCGGTACAATTTGTGTTGAAACCTTAACTTAGCCAAGTTTTACGAAATATCTTTCCATTAACCGCAGGTAGCTGTGTACTCTGACTATAACTCATTTTTTTTTCCAAACACCATTACTGGTTAGGTTTCATTGGCTGTGAAAGTATTTTTCGAGCCACTCTTTTTTCCACTGTCATCTTTGGATCGCCTGTATGTTCAAATCTCGCGTGGTCTTTTCAATATAGAAATTGATCGGCGCACACTGGAGTTTTTGGTGTCATGCTTCTTACATTTAGGAAGACATGCGTCAATTCCTGTGATAGGTTGCGATGAACATAACTATCCCGAAGACTTGAGATAATATCATGGATACATGTGATATTTGAGCCAAATTCTTGATATCTTCAACTGCCATCGGCCATATTTCGCAAGTATTATCGCTGTACTACTTTTTGTCTTGGAGGAAGTCTATCGATGATTCTAAAGCAGCTTCAAAAGAAGGAATTTCTGATTGCAGTGGCATACATCCTGGGAATTTATCATTCTCCTCGCGTATAAGAGTGATCCAAGACATCGAAAATCCTTATTTCAATAGATGATGATTTCATAAAAATATTTTGTGTATCATATAAAAAACGACAAAAATTTCCGCTGATTAACTATGTTCTATTTTTCGCTACAGTTATCGAATACTTCTATTTGGCTTCTATTCCTTGCAATTCCTCATAATTATCAGCAAATATGTCTAAACCATCCCCATTGTGAAAGTTCATAGCACTATACTCTGGAATTGTTTGCAAATTCCTTGAATGCCTAATCTCTGATCCACTATAGTCGATTACTATAATGGTTTAAATGCAGCTCTAACATACGGCAGTCATATTTTCAAAAAGATTGCTCATACGCAGAAGAAATTTTTATCGTTTCGGACTGATAGAAAACCTTGATAAATTGGATGATTATTTCTGGAACACCGTGGCATGGATGGTCCATCATAGCATTGTGCTGTTAGTTGAATGAAAGGAGGAAGCAAAATCAATAGAAGTGGCGTTGGCGATTTTAGATTAATGTTTCAGTACTTTGGTCTGAACTCAGCCAAACACCCTATTCTGCTGTCTTATCCAACTATTATACTGCAGAAAATAGGCAAAAATTTTCCCAGAGACGACCCAGAGACGTAGGCCGATTTCTCGATAGTTCTAATAGTTCTACTAAGTTTTTTCAGAATCGAGAACAGAGCTACTTTGCTCCAATCGCATGATATTAGTTCTTTTTCTCCTATTTCTCTGAATAAACCTTTTGAAGTTAAATTGCGAATGATGTTTGAAAAAAAATATATGTATACGTATATACATAATTACAGTGCTACAGTGCTATCCTCATTTTCTCACAATGCTGCATCAAACGTCGTAATTTCACTGTAACTACAAATTACATGAGGCATGCATGATAATAATTTAAGGTACCAATAAATTATACCAGAATTGGATGGACACTGAGCAATAATCATGGAATTTGAGGGGATGTTTTTGGAGACTTAAAATAATAGACCTCTTAATCTCTTGATCATTACATCATAATGAATTTTATCAAAAATTCAAATATTGGAAAGACCACACAAGTCTAGGTGAACTAATATATTCACCATCGTTTTCTATATAATCTAACAATCAATTCATGAATTTGTCTTTTGTGCCATTCGATTCGAAATACTTTTTAAGGCTTGTTTCCATCTTCTTTTTCCAACTAAAAAGTGACCTAGCTTACTGAACAAATGGGAATCAAAAGGAGTAATGTCAAGACTGCAAGGTAGACAAAGTAGGACTTCTCAGCAAAATTCATTTATTTTTTGCCGTGTATTTTTCGAAGTATGCACTCTTGAATTATCAAGTCGGGGGAGAGTACCTTTTCTGTTAGCTACTGCGGGCAATTTCGATGAAATTTAGCCTTAAAGATGAGTTGGCTCGCAAAAGACATCTAGGATGGCAATATGGATATGAATTCATAATAAATTATCCCTTTTATTTATCGCGATATACCTTTCTTATCATCGATAATGGGTTCAGAGCTTTGGGTTTAGAGGTTGTTTCTGCTATATAAATATAAAATTAAAATTATTGTGGAGTATATAATTTCTATCACCGATGATAATTCTGTCTCCTCCAAAAATAGCTCCTCAGCTTGATTTCATTTCCCAGTAGTATACAGGTGAAGGAATATCATTTTTCTAATATAACGTGCTTTATTCAGAGATTTCATGCAATGTTTGTTTTCAATCGGTATCGTCTGTGGAATTCTAGGTGTTCTATAAATTGAAATTACCATTTCTATCAATTTTCGAAAACTACCTCTGACACATCCTCATATTCAGTACTTTCTGGATATACTTCCTTTATTATACTGCTATTTGCTATTTCTCTCCTTCAATTTTTTTTTTTTAGCAAATTCGTGGAGTATGCAACTTTGCAAATATTTATATCTTATATCAATTATTGCTACTGAACGACGCGATGAATTTTCACCAACCTCAGGTAAATGAAGCGCATAATGTCACAATACTATGTAAATTTCAGAATTATTTGTACTTCTTCTATGTGATGGGGCAAATTTCTTTAAATAAAAATTCACTTCAGAAAATGCACTGATAATGATTAGCAAATGAAAGTAGAATATGAGAAATGATGAAAAATTTTAGAAAAAAGGAGAAAGATTCTATTTTATTTATTATTATTTTGGAATCTGTTTTTAGGATTGTCTGCGATTTATTAAATGTTAAAATCTAGACAAAGTTTTTTTTAAAATATCGACAAAATAACCACGCATTTAAAGACTGAAAATAGCCATCAGATAACTTTATTTATTAAGACATCGAAATATAGAAAACAAATTAAGTAATCGTTACTTAGTTGCCAAAAACATAAGCCAACATTTTTAAAACTAAAACAAAATTGAATTTTGGTTTTTTTTTTTTTTTGCTAAATTTGTTTTTCACATAAAATGAAAAATAAGCAAAATGTCTCAATATTTTTCCATAAAATATAGACTTTAATCAATAAAATGGGAACAATAAAAAAAGAAAATTCCTCAATATCAATCTGATTGCCTTAGTGGATAAATATTTTCTATGATATGCTAGGAATGCTAACCGAAAATTTATTAACCAGTTAAATCACTGAACTGATAAGTTGTAAAAATTAAGATCAAATAAATAAGATAATTTTAAAAAAATTGATTGATATTATCAATGATTAGATAGTCGTTATCGATAATAATCACTATGAAGCACATGTTTAAGCCAATGCGTCAATCATTCATCATGCTATATTATATACTTTACTGCATTTCACTCGCAGTAGGCTTTTACATGCAAACAACATCAACACTGTGGATTCATTGAACTCGCATAATCTTAGTCCGAAAATTAGATAGAGCGTATAGGCATAAATATTAATAAATGTGCTTAAATATTAAATATTAGAGTGAAATACTTAAATATTAGAAAGTACCAATAGTATTAGAATTGAAATGGACTGAAATTATGAAAAGCATTAGCTATTCGAAATATATGTCTGATGACGTCGTTTTTGACCGATCTTTCTCCAGCATTAAACAGAAATTTCAAAGAATTTATCGTGAATTTTGCCACGAATCTATCTAAAAGGTTAAATGACCATCATAAGGTCCGATAAATCATTTTCATATGCAATATTTTTATGTAAATTGATCGTTTAAAATGTTCTGCAAAGTTTAAAATTTCATTTTCTGCAAAATATTGTTGTATTATAACACCATTGTTTTCCTTAATTTAAATCCACCATCATCAACTCAACAATTCAGCTATTTTCCCTCCCCCTTCGGCTTCTACGCCTTCAACAGAAGGCATTTGGGAATAAAATATAGGTGAGCTAGTTAGATTTTCTTGAAACGCAAGTTTGGCCCTGGAATAGAATCCCATCTTTGGCACTCCGAAATGAGAATAACAACTTATTCTACTCCTCTCCAATTATTATTGCCAATTTGATGCTTTGATTACTTGACTGCTTGATCAATGATTGCTAACACCAGAGAGCCTACAATATTCAACTATGCGATAGACTGGATAATGGATAGCGCCTGTCGGCACTCAAGAGGTGTCCAAATCAGTCTAGAGCATCGTATCACAGATCTTGAATACGCTGATGAACTAGTACTTTTTGCTTTCTGTTATGATGAAATGCAAATAATACTAAATAATGTGTCAGCAACTGCAGTAAGAATCGGACTCAGGATAAATAAAACGAAAGCCTTTTTGCCTTATGCGCAAGAAGCTGATAAAATACCTCCTTTCGTAAATTCATTGCCGGTTGAGGAAGTGCCCGATTTTAAATACCTTGGGTCCACTCTAATACCAAATGGACAGGCAAAAGATGATATTATAGCCCGGAACCACGGCAGCTAGAAATGCGTTCTTCCGGTTGACGAAACCTTTATGGAGCCGCCATGAAATTACCATTAAAACGAAAATCCATCTATATAGTCGTGATCCATTCGATCTTGCTATATGGTTCTAAGATATGGCCAGTGAAAGTGGAGGATTAAATTATCTGCCTTTGACCACTCTTGTCTAAGGTACATATTATGGATCCATCGAGCGGACAAGATAAGATATTGCATGATCGCATCCACCTTCGTTCAAATACACTTGCATAAATAATGTTAAATAAATAATTTATCACAGTGTGGCGCCTTCGCTGATTACCATCGTCCACCACAGGATTTGACGCATTTCGTTATTTGCTAAACCAAGTGATGGCTGGCGTCAAAAGCGAAGTGGGCCAATGAAGACCTGGACTGATACGGTCAGAAAAGGTTTTGAACATATAGATGGATGGACCAGCAATATATGGACGATGGAAAAAGGAATGGCTTCTATTACTGTCTACGATTGCATATCAGACCGCGCCGCTTGGAAGTGTCTTACCCTTGTAACCGTTGGAGCAAGCTTGGCATACAATAGTAAGAGCTATTAGAAGAAGAAGAAGAAGAACAGCAGAGAGCGGTGCTTGGTTTCTTTGTATGGAAAAAATATGATCTCTTTCTGGTTTTCGCTTTCTCATCGCAGTGGAACATAAAAAGAAATAATAAATATGGCCAAATAACCTTTAGAAATTATCTTAACATGAAGACAATTGATTAAAAAAACATAGAAAACTGAGCAGAAAGCATAAAAACAAACTCAGCAAAGATTTTCCAGATTCATCCTAAAGAAAAAGCGCCTAAAAATTAGTTCTCCTAAAGTTTATTGCATAACCAAAATTTATATAAACTATACCTCTTTATTTTAAAAATCATAAATTTGCTAAAAACCCTTATTTTTTCGAGAATTTTCAAGACTCTCATCCTTGTAGCCAAACCAATCAGCTTAACCAAATAAGAACCATCTCGTTCCTTGTATATTTCTCAAATTTTAAAAGTACTCGTCATTACCTCAACTTTATTGTTTTTTTTTTCATTTTTCCTCCTATTTTCTAATAGAATTAATCGATAATGTTATCTTAGAAACACGAATAATGGGAATAAGTCGGTTAGTCGACGGAAGATTTAAAGTGGTACTAAATTTAGAATATTTTTATTTCTTTGGCTGAAAACCACTCAATATCTATGATATGCCAGCAGGATAGAAAGATAGTAAGGTAGCCAGAATGGCGATGGCATAGAAACGCCACTCACTGCTATCAAGTTTATGAGAAAGGCATAAAATTTTGAGAATATTTCAATTTATGGTTCTATGATTAACTGTTTTGGGCATTTAATGGACATTCAATAATTAACATACAAAATCATTAATATTTAAAATTTAAAAAAAAATTTTTTTATTTTCATAGCACAGAAAGTAAGGATATAACCACTAAGTAATCAGTTGTGGAAAAAATTCAGGCTATTTACAGTTTTGATTTCCACCTAGCTCGAACTTCGATGTGAATAGTTCAATAATTATCGAATAAATGTAATCTGGAAAAACAGATAGCGTACTGAATACATGCAAAATACGACTGTGAACGTAAGGCATACTTCGTGATAAGCTTATGATTATATTTTTTTATTTGATGCAATAAATTTAGAAAAATATGAAATAAAAGTTGATGAAAAGTATAAATCGATCAGCTAACGGGCAAATTAGAGTAACTTATTACAAGACTAAAGTATATGAAATAAAGATGTATCAAAGTTGTAGTAATTTTTTTCAAGAAGATAAATATAACATACTCCATTGTCACATGAACGAAAAAAGTGGAAAAGGTTAAAACGCATTAACTGCATAAAGGCGGTTCTCATAAAGCAGTGAAATATGAATGCATGAATATTTATGATAAATGCATGCATACCTGTTGGTGATGTGAGTGAACTGATTCTTGTTGTGATGGTATATCGGCACCATAATCATAGGTTTGTTGAATACCTTCATCAGATGTGCAATAATTATCATTACTCAAATAGTGGTTCAAATGATCGCTTCTTGAATGGTAATGGTGATGTTGATGATTATCATTATTCATAATATTATCATATCGATTCATTCGATTATTATCACCTGAAATCAAAATTCATTAAATGTGATATAAATTTAGTCACAATCAACTGACGAATATTCTCATATATTTTTTTAAATTTTTTAACACAATAAATTACTCGATTTACTTCTTCAAAATGCTATGTTTCTTAAATGCTAATAGAGGTATTCCACTGTTTTGGACAAAATTATTATTATTACAATTGAAATATTGAGTAAAAAGAAAATTTCGGCATTAAATTAAAATACTGAATTCGATAAATTTATCATTCAAATGACAATAAAGCGTCGCAGCATTGTCCATCATTATTTGCATTTATAGCTTATTTTTTGAAAGGCTAACAATATGTTTAAAAATTATAAAAATATTCCATCTGAATTTCTGTATTCATTCGGCGAAAACTTTTATTGAACTAAATTATCAAATCTATAAAAGAATAAAACAATGAAAGAATTCATGCAAATCCAATTGAATGAGAAAAAATTAAGAAAAAATTGCTGAAAAATTCACTCAAATTCTACTTGAAATTTTTTTAAAGAAAATCTTTAAGTTCCCTATTTATTCTTAGCAAAAAAAAAAATTGATAAGTTCATTTCATTTTATTTTAATTTGGATACATTCATCATTATTTGTTTATTTTTTCAAATTAAAAATTTTTTTAAGAAATTTTTTTTATATATAAATAGAAAATAAAGAATTTTAATAAAGAAAAAAAAAGACTTTTTAAGAAAAATAAAATAAAATTTTTGAGTAAAAAAATAAAAGGAAAATTTAAAAATAATAAAAAATAATGAAAAAATAATAAAAAAATGATGGGAAAAAAATTTTTTCATTACATTATTTGCCAGCAAAAAAAAAAAATTATTTTTAAAGGTGAGCAGAAATTTTAAAGGACAAAATCAGTGACCTTGCACATCCTTTTTTTTCTCGAATCATTTTAATTACTTTTAGTGATTTAATAAAATAAAAAAAAAAAGTTGAAAATTTAACTTATATATAAGTTTCATCAAAAATTTCTAGTTGATTTCACTTTTTTTTTTCAATAATTATAAGATTTTAGGTTTATTCGTTGAAGAATTTTATGTTTCATGAATATTTGATAAATGATTATACTGGTGATAATGGATAATAATGATGCATACGTAACATATATCGCCGGAATAACGTAGTGATTAAGGAGTGCAAAACAACAGTTCGAAGCTCAATCCAATCCTCTCTACCTTCCGATGAGAGTCGTTGGGCGAGATCCTCTGAAAGCTTATCTGCCATAACCCAATCTCGCAAACCCCTGGTAGAGGGTTGAAGGCGATTCATACAACTCACAGAGGGGATTTCATATATATAATACATAGATATATACATACATACTATTGACAGCAAATAAGTTTTTGTACTGTCTAGACATAAAACGTGTCATTCATTGCTTGATATATGTTAGTAATTTATTTCACGAACTTTTTCAACTTTTCTAGCGTTCATCTAAAGAATTAAATTTTATTCTAAAATTTTTTTTAAAAAATCCATTCGAATTTATTTAATGAAAAGTGAAAAGTGATATGATAACGAATTGAAAATTAAGACCACCACTTCTCAAAACTATCTAATGATTTTTTTTAAAATTGGAATTATAAATTATTCCAATATTTTAATATTTATTAATATTTAATATTTAAATTTCTTAATGAATTAGGTTGAATTAAACTAAAAATAAGAGGTGTGCAGAAAAATTTCCTGATTTTCCTTATTCGAGTGGTAGAAAAATTTTTGATTGAAACTTTTTGCAAAGCAAATTTGCTAAGAACCATTCATCCATCTGTTCGACTAGTTGTTACACCATCCGTCTGACCATTCGCCTGACCAACCATGCATCCATCCGCTCATCCATTCGTCCGTCCATCCATCCATGCGCTAAGTAAAACAACCGATTATAAAAATTTGTCAAGAAGTGAAAACTTGTTTTTAAATGACTTCAATAACGATTGGAAATTAATTAATTAGAAAGTTTTTACTTTTTTCGAATCGATTAATCATTCATTTTACAAAAAAAATAGTGAAATTTTTGCTAAAAGTAATTATCAATGCATTTAATATGTGTAACATTAAAGGATTTAATTGAATTAAATAATAATTATCAAAATTCAACATGAAAAGATTTCCTTATTATTCTTTTTTTCCTGTAATTAATAGTAATTTTTTTTCTAAGAGCGCTCACTATTTCTGGTTGTAGTCGTTCAGCTGGTTCTTCAGACCAGGCAAATCTTGTCAACGAGTCACTCGACAACGAAGTACAAGGGCTCGCCAGCATCATACGGATTTTTATGAAGAACAGGTTTACTCCTGCCGGGAGGCAGAATCTCAACATCGACGCTCAGAAATGTGAGCAGTAATCCACTGAGCCACTCCACCACCACAGTTAACAACATTATTAATACACAAAGACTGTACATATAATATTTGAGATTTAAAGGCAATAAATAATACACATTTTGTCTTGAATAAGAAATTTGTTGGCTTTGTTTTCGAGTTATATTTATCAAAGCAAATATCTTGTTGGTAAAAATCAGTTTATCGTTTTAATCATTCAAATCATCTTCGATATAACTTTTAGAAAAACCTCTCTAAGTGGCCAGGTCGGTTTAAAAAGCACCTTTAACACTCTTTTATTCCTTTTCAAAATAATCTTAACGCGAAACATTAGCGCTTGCCCCAGTAATTATTATTATTATTTGGTATATCGATTCTTATATTATATGAAAATATTCGAACTTATATAATAACAAATAGACAATGAATATATATATATATAATATATATATATATTTATACTGATATATGGCAAATCTAGAAAAGTGGCTCCAGCAAATTCCAGAAACAACATCAGAGATCTCTATCTGGTAGAACTCACTGCTAGGGACAGCTAAGATGCTACGCAGAATCTTTAATTTGCCAGGCCTCTGATAGAGGACCAGAGGTTGAGGATGATCTTTGTCAACCCACAAAGGGCGATAACGGAAATTTATAATGTTGCTATATAATAGAATATACAATAGAATGGCATTTTTCCAAACATACAGCTATTATTACTTGTAATAAAACGACAGTAAATTTGTTTGTGCCACCGCAAGCTTTTTCTATTGGACTGCTTTTTTGAAGAATTATTGCACAAAAAATTGAAATAAACCTTCCTTTTTTTAAGAAATTAAAACATCATCAATAAAAATGAACAGATAGTAAAAACCTCATAAATGAAGCGGTGATATGCAATAGTATAATGTATAATGGATGGATTTTAGCGCGCAGCCGTTTTTTCTAAACTTTTCCAAATCCCGAAAGGTCGAAAAAAAAGCGTTTTAAGAAAACACTTCTAATATTTTGGTAGAATAATTGCAAATTGTTCAAATTTATAAGAGTAAAAAAAAGAAAAAAAATACCTACCGCATCTGAATAAAATGGAAAAATAGCGTATAAAAAGCAGATAAAAGTAAGATTGAAGTAAAATTAAATGCAAGATAATATAATAATTATCTATATTAGTGTGTATGTGTCCAGAAAATAAAAAACTCATCCATATTTTCTCCAAAAATTTATCCCATCTCAATCTCTTTTAAATAGGCCCTCTACCACTCCTCACGAGTATAATCTTTTAGATCTTTCTCTACTATTTTGCCTCATTATCATTATCATTATTTGATCATTTGAAATCTTAATCACGCTATCTTAATCATTTAGATAGTATAAGAGCATCGAGACGAGCTCTACAGAATCGCCTATAATCCTCCTCTTCATCTGTTTATAAATCTTTCAATTTTCATCAACAAACAAATTGACACTTTCTTTAAAAGTATCAGGTAATGAGGTAAAAAGAAAGAAATGCTATTGTAAAACTTCGAACTTTTGCGTCATGTTAGTGTCATGCTGAGGTGTCGGTATCTTGTTGTAGGCTTTTGTAACAATCCACAATTACACCATAAAAACTGGTTCGAAGTACTGGTCTGATTTAAACTCTTTAATATCCACTAAAGCCGCTTTCTATTGAAAACCCTCCTAAAACCCGTCAAATTCGCAACATTTACCTTTTTACAATGTTACGTTACGTCGATGGCAGCTAACATTTGCTATTACAATTATAAATTATAAAATTAAAAGGACATGACGGTGCATAGAAAATTCTGGGAATGGGATTAATAGAGTAATAAGGTTTCGAAGATATGTTATGCCTCGCTAGTGCGTGCAAAAAAATAATTTTTTCCAAAAACTAATCCTTTTCTTCCCAAGTCTACCTAATTTTACCAAAAATTCCTTTTAATGCCTACTTAATAATCATAATTCTACAATCTTAGCACTAAATCCGGTCATTTCCTTTTAGAATTTACTTCAGCTAAAAGTTATCCTGCATAACTGTCCATATCTTTTAAGCTCTAATCTAATTATTTCCTCGAAACTTGCCATGATCCTAATGGTTGTTGTGGTCGCCTGCCCCTAGCTGGGGTAAACTTACCATTAAAAAAGGCAAGCGATGTTGTGGACCTATTTCTTCTTTTATCCCTAAGTTTCATGCATACTTTAAAAAAAAGAATTAAATAAATGAGAAAAGAGGTAAAACTGAACTAAAGAATTGTGAAAAATACCTTTTTTTTTCGTTAAACGAAAAAAAAAGTGACGAAGAACAGAATAGAATAAGAAGAAAGACATATCCTTAGGCAAAAAACACAGCTCGCTTTCGTTAATTTCAGTTTAAAGCCGAAAGAATGGTAATTAAAGCTTTTATCATTTATATCATGACAATCAAATGCTCAGGATGATTTTAGGTAGTCATTTATTAATCTTTTGCCAATTCTTTATTACTGTTAGAATTTCAAAAATGACCATAAATTTTTTAAATATCAAATGCAAGCTTTACGCTCGAATAACTTATTCGATTATATATATATATATATATCAATCGAACTTCAATAAGAGCACGATTTCTCGCCAGCATGGATAGAAATTAATGATTTAACAAATTCCTATCATTTACAAAATTGATTTAAATTTATCCCAACTATATTCTACATCCGAAGTGAAATGATTCAATGAGTAGTTATGCCTCATTTTGAATCGCCGATGCTGAAGTTCTAATCCTTGTATACTAAGCTAGTCTTCCAAAGATCCAAGTGACACTAACGCCTCATTCATAATTCCGTCCCGAATTGCTTCCAGGCAAAATTGTCCGATCCGACGGAGTGAGCGAAATCAGCAATAATGAGCGCTCTTAGGAAATATTAATATATTAAAAAATATTTTATCGAAAAAAATGCACCACTAAATTTACCAAAAATAAATTATTATGCGAAAGACCAAATCTTTCTATCGTGTTTAAAGATCGAAGTTTTCAGCGAAAAATAAAACAATCACTCACATGAATTGGATTTGAGAACGTGTAATACAAAGAATTTGAGTTTATTTATTCACTTTCGCATTGCGCCATAATCAGTTTTGGTTAAAACACTATAATAATAACGACCAAAAACCGAGCTATAATTTGCTTAAAAAAATAGCTTTAAAAAGTACCACTCATAGACCGCTTGCATTTGAACCCATCAAAAACTTCAATGAATCCATTAAAATATAATGTAACTAATCGTTTTTTTAGGAGCATTCACCACTACTGGCTTGACAATCTGTGCTAGTTAATCGGATTAGATTATAAATGCCATGGATTCTCTTGGCGATAGAAGCATAGGTGAGTCGCCAGCATCATCCGGATTTTTTAACAGGTTTAGTCCTATGGAACATAGAATTTCAACATTGGCGTTGTGAATTGAACAACAACAATTGAGCAACCCTCTGAATCACTTTTCTCTCATTTGCTTTCTCCGTAGACGACCTTGCCGCCTGACTAAGCGTGGTGCGTCGGCTGGGCTTGAACTCATTTATCTTGTCACTCAGCCAACGATGTCAATGGCAATGCCTTCAAACTATAAATACATTTTGCAACTTTTTTTTGGACAACAAATTTGGCCAAAAAGTTATTTTATGTCATGGAATATAACAAATTGATAATGACTGAGAAAACAGTGAAAAAGAATTCTGTGGATAAAAGAATAGAAATATAAATATATTAAAAATTCAATAAAAAAAAGTCACATAGAAATGATAAAAAAAGTTTATGTGGTTAATAAAATAATAGTTAATAATTATCATTTGATAATTATTTGTTGTATTTGAAAAAAAATATAGAAAATTACGAAAAATATGGAAAATTTATTCTATAGAATTATTTATAAATAAATTTAATCTAATTCGAACAAATAAATTATCTTCTTTTTATCATTTATAATACTTTCTAAATTATTTCTGAAATAAGTAAACGACGAATGAAAAGCGATTGATTTCATTTTTTTGTAAACTATGAAGTAAGTACAATTTTTTTTATATTTTATATTGAATTTGCTTGTCGGATCATATAAACTATGCCATGAAATCATTTAGTTAAAGGTGACTACAGATGAAATCACCATCAGCACCCGTACTTATATTTTTTCTAGTTTCGAGGATAGAGCCTCGCTTTGAGCGAAACGAAATTCGAGCAACAAAGTCATCCTCACCTCGCGCTTCAGTTATTTCGATCATATTATTTGCATTGAGTTTTATAACAAAATCGTTTCCATCTTATTTCTTTATTTCTTAATTTTTGAAAATATCATTTAAAAAAAGACTAAAATTTTTATCATTTATCATTTATTAAAATAATACATAACCACGCGCTTCTTTCCAAATTCGCTAAATAAATTATTTAATTTTCAAAGGCCATAAAAAGAAAAAAAAGAATTAGTTCTTTATATCCAAAAAATGCTTTAAAAAATTCGACAAACAACTTTTTGTAAAACAAATAATAATATTTAATAATATATAAATAATAATATTTAAACAAATATTTAAGAAAAACAAACAAATATTTAAGAAAATACTATTTAAGAAAAAAATAAAAAATTTCAGTTTCAAGATATATAAAATGAATGTTTCAGTGGAAATCATGAAAAACTTAATTTCCTAATCCGTCTAATCCAATTTTTTATAATTTTTTAAAATATCAATGATGGGCAAAACTTTTGGCGACAAATGGCAAATTTTCAGTAAAATTTTTTATAATGGCCATAGAAATAAAAAATAAGAACTTTATTTTTTAGAAATGTATTATTTTGCCAAATTATTATTAATAATATTTGTTAATATATTATTTTACACACCGCGATAAGAGATGATTTAATGCCTTCATTTTCTTCATTTCCAAGAAGGTTACAAAAAATACTTCCAAAAACTGAAATATTTTAATTTTTTCGCTCATTTTAGGGCTAAAATTTTTATTAATGAATTTCAATTGCTAATACAGCAATAGATTTTGCTTGAGACAACCTTCTATAGAGCTTTTGCTATCATTGATTATATTTTTATGCTTTTGGCTTGATTACGCTAAAATACTTAATTATCTGTTGCTATCTCATTGTTAATCAATATCAATAAATTTTAATTAAGCATTTTTCTACAAATATGCACTAATGAAAGCTTATTAAAATCAGAATGTGCCGCTATCATCACTGCGAAAAAAAGTCAAATAATTTTAAATAATCGTTCTTTCTGTTAAATGTTTAATTAAAACTATTAAAGCGAATTTTAGAAAAGTAGAATGATAAGGGTAAAAATCGCATCGAAATAAAGATGATAAAGATTGATATCAAAAATTTCAAATGCTATTTTTTGCTGATAAATGGTGGTAGAAAAAATTTTATTTTATACTGATTCAATAAAAATGGAATATTCGGTAAAAGCATAAAAATGTAAAAATTGTTAACTCTGATAAAAATTTTTAAAAATAAAAAGAAATGGTAATTGATAAATGAAATTTTTATTCTAACGAACCATTTTATAATATAATTAAAATAGAAAAAAAATGCAAAAAAGGTCAAAAAAGGTCACAAGGAGAAAAAAAAGTTTTTAAAAGTTGCGATGAAATTGAGCGAATGATTTGAAGGTGTATCGAAAAAATATCGATGAAGGTGGTTTCGCGATCCAATCACAGTTATAATAATTTTGCTTTTTGAACTACTGCATCAATATTCACTTTGGAACTATTAACGTGCAAAGCCCAAAAAGTTCAAATGCCAATAATCGATACAATTTATTGAAAATCACACAACTACTGAAAACTGATTGCGTATTGATCGTCTCAGTGGAATCATAACTCACAGTGCGGTAAATTATCAACAGATGAACATGAAACGATCACTTATCACCAGTTAAAAACTGGATAAAGATTCGGTAAAAGAAGCAATTAAATTTCCGGGTCTAAGGTCCCTACAGTACCTCTTAAAATTTTCAGTATATCTCGCATTTCTCCATTTTCTTCGATGAATATGGTAGAAAAAAAATATTGAATATTACTACTCGCATAGCTGAAAATTTTCAAATTTTTAAAAAAAAGCTATAATTTGATTATAAATTTGAGTGTGAATTAGATTTTGACAAAGAAAATTTCATACGGCTTCTTAACTCTAAACTGGATTATATCAAAATTATCGCCCAGCCTGGAAAAATAGATCTAATAGACTGAAAACCTATAAAACCTAAGTTAACTTCTTCGACCATACTATTAACTACTAGAATAAGTTATTTTACGACGCGGTCTGCATGCCAACGTTGCGAAGTTTTAAACTAAAATTTAACAATGTTTTTGACAGCATTGTAAACGAAACGTTGACATGGAATACTTTGATATTTTATGTTTTTCTAAATATTTAATCTAACCTGTATCTAACAATAACCGTTCTCTTATTGTTATTTTTGTTATTGTACATTGGATAATAAAATCAAGCGAATGGTTATATATCATGTTTGGTCTTTGCTTAAATAAATAAATTAATATTTGGGAACTATGATAATATTGGAACCATACTTCTGGCTCACTAATCATAAATTTCAAATCTCATTGGAAATTGGCATACCGAGATACAGTAGGCCAAACAAACTATGACTTTCGGCAAGAATTTCAAGAATTGAAAAAAAAAAAAATGAATTAAAAAGAAAAAATTATTTTGCTTAGAATATCGCCAAACAATTAGAATATTTACAAATTTTGAAAATTTACTCTTTCATCGACAAATGTAACCATGAAGAAATGGACATTAATTTATAGGTATGATCGCGAAAAGAAGCCGCTGATAAATTTATTGACATATGTGTTATCATAAGAGAGACTGCTGATAAAATAATTGATACATTTTATTATGAAGAAAATGCTTTCAAAAATTATTTAAATTTGATTATTTGATTTGATTAAAATTATTTTTGATAATTTTGATTAGGTTTAGCAAGTTTTCTTTATTATTTAGCTGAATTTTCTTTTTCCAACAGAATTTTGAATTTAATAAACAAAATGAAATTTCATAAAATCTAAAAAAAATTTGGTATTCTGTGCAATAAGTATAGTAAATGTAAATTGCCATCTTTTTAAAGGCCAAAATCTATCGATATAAGCGAAAAATGAGTAAGGCTCGCGATGGAAATTATCCCTAAGGCTTATTCCACCTACAGTGCAATAAAAACTATATTTTTAGGGGGTGGAAATACAAATGGGTTATCAACACCACCCACGTTTTTTACTTCTCTTGTTAGAGGTATGTAGTCTGCAATTTATTGCTCGTGCTGATAATCTGCGCAAAAATCACTCAGCTACCTATTAATGTATCATTGATAAATAATTATCATTTATGAAATGAAAATTATCATTTAAGTGAAATTATTACTGAAACTAGTTAACCGGTCTATAATCATCATTTCTAATTTAACTGCTAGCACCATCTATTAGCAATGATTTCTTTTTACGAGAGGGACAAGGTAAAAACAACATATCCAGCATCAATTACAAATTATTAACAGAGGTTAACTTTATCACCAAAACAACTTCAGTTATTAGAATAAATTACATAAGGAACTAGCTAATTATTAAGAGTACTCCTAAGAAATCGCAGCGATATCGATGTATCTATTTGTGTGGTTTAAAAGGTCAAAGAGATATCGTTAAGCACACAAATTTTTTATTTATTTTTTTCTTGAGTGAATTTCTTAAGTTAAGTGTTTTGATGTAGTTTATCGTTTTATAATTCCGGCATTACAATAGGAAATAAGCAGTTTTTCTATTTTTCTTCATTTATTTTGGTCGAAACGTAAAATAATTTCGCTTTGAATATACGAAAATTCATGGAACCAAATTATTTCCTAGGCAAAGAAGAAACGAAATCAAGAAAAAGGTGAAAGGCCTAAGGCTATCATAACGCGCTTAGAAATTTGATTGGAGGAACCATTATTTTTCAGCATTGTCTTTAATTAATCGTAAGAAGAATTAAACTAGAGTATGTATAACAAACAATAATTGCTTTATCAGCTTTAAATTAGGCACTGGCGATTGTATTTTATATTCACTATGAACGCAATTTTATACAGAATCCTAAAATAAATCGCGAGTAAATCAATCATTAAAATTGAAACCCGGACGATCGACGTGTAACTTTATCTCTCATACTCTCATACTGAGCGGAAATATTTATAGAGCTAATAGAGGACAAGGACAAGTTAAAATTAAATTAAATTACAAATTAATATTAAATATTACATAAGAAACTAATTAATTATTAAGAATAAGAAAAAGCACTTTAAAAAAAAAAAAAAATCCGTATATACGATCATAGATTACAATTGAAAATTTAGCGCTAATTTTAAATCAGAGGAAAATAAAAAACTTGAACTGATATGCCAGAAAAGATTTTATAAGTCAATAGGTTATACCGTTAAACGGAACGGTACATTAAATGAGGGAAAAAAAAGGCCTTATGCTATTCAAGAAGTTAGATGCTTTTTTTCGAAGCCTACCTTCAATATAGATTTTCACCACCTTTACTTACAATTATAACTAATAGAAGGCGAAAAATTTGTAAGTGGAAAAAACGACAAACCCTCAATCTCAGATTCTCTTTTAGAGGCCTTAGGAATTGAGGTAAGAAAGACTGATAAGACAAATAAGCTTTCAGAGGAGCCTCGCCCAATGATAGGTAGAGAGGATTCGTCGATCCGAGCTGTTGTTAGATTCCATATTAGTCGCCTGCCAAGAGAAATAATAGTCGAAATTTCCGGATATTTTAGAAATAATTAGGTCGAATAAAGAAGCGGCAATGATAATAATTTTTCATTTATTTTACGAAACACAAAAGTGGTATTTGCAAGAAAAGTTGGCAAGTATCATTGCAAAACGAATAAAATTCACAGTCAGCAAAAAAACAAAAAAAATAAAATCCGATTTTCTCACAGTCGAGCAATTAAATGCTTCAGAAAAGGTATTTTGATTTTTTCTAAAATTCTTTTCATGAAATGATAAGAAAATTGATTGAAAAGGCCAATTAATGATAAATGCAAAAGAGTGCCTTAAAAAACACAATTTTTCCGTAATTTTCGAACTTCTGCTTACTGCTCTTTCAAATATTTCACAGCAATTCATTTCCAATTTTATGACAACAAAAGATTAGTTTGATTGTTCGCTTCTGACATAAATTAATATATTACTTAGTGAAAATTATATTAAAATCTTTCTATTATATTGAAATAAATAAAGCCTATTTATTTTCGCTTATAAATCTTCTATTTTGATAACATAGTAATTATCACAATTATCTCTTTGCTTATTTATGCTCTGCCAGAGGCTCTACAAACTTGTAATACTTGCAAACAAAATCAAAACCAGGCTAATTGCTAGAATTGCTACTGCTGTGGTTCTGTGACCAACGGGTATCTCAAATTGCATCTGCTATTCCGATGCTCATGGTACTACTAATCCGTTATGTGCAATAAATATGCACCCTACTCGAGCATAGTAATATTGAAAATGGTAATATAAGAACTGAGCAAACTGCTCTATCCCATCTAAAGAAATCGGATAAATATCAGCCGGCTCTGTATGCACGCACCGAGATCTTAGCCATAATTACTTGGAATGTCAAAATGCTTATGCATATATGGTAGCAGTAACCACTCACACCATATCCAAGTGTCATATAGACATCGCTTGCTTGTCCATCCATTCGATTCATCCATTATTCTAAGTAAAATAGTGATTATACCTAATTCAGCTAAGAAATATTGGCTATATCAGTTGTATTTCGGACAAATTGGCGAGAAATCGAGTCGCGATGGTCAAAGGGCACTGTTGGTCTATGCCCTTTGCACAGAATAATGATCTGAATAAAGATTCTATGCCAAGATTAATTTGCTTACAGCATCTAAAAAAAATGGCAATCGTAATCGTGAAAAATTGGAATGAGCGCAAAGGATGTGATGATTCTTCATATCTTCTGTAGTTCAGTTATGACATGGGTGTGCGAGTGGAGCCTTTTTCACTATGCTGTTCTTGGCCTTTTTGTCACCAATAAATGCTCTCTGAAATTCACAAGCTTAATTCCAATAAAACCCTCGAAGAAGATGGTCTGAAATCTTCAAGAAAATCTTTGCAAGGTACTAGACTGGTTGTCGCCAGCAGCAGCGAAAATTCTCCAAACAAATCCGGTGTAAATAAGACGAAATACTTTCCATCATCTATGCCAGACTCTGGCAAGACGCAGTATAAATTCATCCAAGGCCGAAAATGGGTAAAACTTGAAATATTACTTAATGACCAGGCTAAAGATGAAATTCTTTCGTTAACTTCGCAATTCTTCTTTTGTCCGGAACATTTCTGGAATCAGCTTCGAAATAAAAGTTCGTATCAGCTGATTGTAGTACATACGTCCTGTTATCCTATCAAGAAACAATGGCAGTGAGAGTGGAAGGAGGTCATCCTTTGATAATTTTTGCTTAAAGTACATTCTACAAAGTACATATCCGCAAATAGATAGGGTATCATTTTATTACATGTAGGTGGCATCAAAAGAGAGGAGGGCAATTCAAGATCTGGACCGATATGCGTTTTATATGAGATTTTGAATACAGGCGGCGGCTTAGCAATATAAGGCGGTGGAAAAAAAGATTTCAATAACTTTCAGGATTGGTATCAGGTCTGGAGACCTGGAAACGTTTTAGCCTAGCTAACAGTGAGCTAAATCTGCAGGAGTTTGAGCCACTAGAAGAAGAAAGAAAAAAACTAAATACCAATTAATATTATCAAAACTCGAACATTCTTTATGCTTTTGATTTTTCATGCACCTTTCGATTCCAAAAATTTACATTTTTTTCATTTCATATTCTTCTCGAAAGGAAGCTTGGCGAAAAAAAAGACAGCAAAATTTATGGAGACGAATAAAGGACACAATGACTCGGCGAGTTAATGTTAATGCTTTCATCTGTGGAATGCCACTGAAGACCACGTACATAGCAGGAATAAACCTCTCTTTTAAAAATCCGAGTGATGGTGGCGACCCACCTATACTGCTATCGTCAAGTGATTCCATGGTAAAATTTGTCTGAATCTGGACTGATAAGCCATCAGAACTTAACAAGAGATCGTGAGGGCTCTTAAAAAAAAAATGAAGGCGAATAATAAATCAGTAATTGAATTCGTGAAACAATAAACTGATAAGCCACAAAAATATTTCGCGAAATAACAGAATCCTTTCTAGTTGAAAGACTTTTTGTCCCTTTTTCCAATTCCTTTCTAATTTTTTTTTTTTGAAGAGTTCTTACCCTCTCTGTTTTACCCCTGTTGCTAACTTGTAGAACTCAGGTAAATTTTGCCAAGGGATCACTTGGCCTTAGAAATATCGGCAGACTGGTGAAGCAAATTTCTTCGGAAACCTGATCCGCTCATTCCGGGAATAGAATGTTATCATTGGAATGTATTCTTCTTTTAATAGGAAACCAAACACAAAAATTCGAAACCAAAAACTTATTTAATAAGCTTAAATTTTGTAATAAATTTCAAAATTTTAAAATTTTTATATTCCCTCCGAAACGATTAAAAATTGTTTCAGTGTTCAGCACAACGATATCTTCAAATCTCTTTATCTCCTCACATCCTATCATTATAAAAACGGCTTAAAATTTATATATTTTATTTTATAAATATAAAATTAAGGTAGATGCAATCAGTGGTAACAATGATAAATTAATGATATTAGATACGAACATATAAAAGTTAATTTTTAATAGAAACAAATCAATGATAAATAAATAAGAACTAATGATTTTTTATTGCATAAAACAATTGAAAATTGCATATTTACGAAAATAATAACAATAATAATAATAATAATAAAATTATCACAGTGAGGATAAGCCGTTTTAAACTTAAAACAAACTATAACGAATGAATTAATTAATTCTGGAAAGAATCGCCGAAAGATTAAAAGGTTTTTAAAATTACAATGCCTAACAATTGTTTAGCGTTTCAAATAATCTTCTTTCTATTCATTCATTCATTCATTCATCAATTAATACGTACTCTTATCGATGCCAAAATGACAATTTTATGCTAAATTCTATATTACCGATAGCTTTTATTGAGAATTTTCATACAAAATAAAAATTATACGTCATTATATTGCAAATGGTCAACTACATTAAGCATTTATAATTGGCCAAATTTTTTTTTCTTCTATACCTATTTCTTAAAAGTACAGAATAAAGCTAAAAGTAATGTCTAAAAATGTATTATATCTTCATGCTTATCGCTTATCAGCTGATCAGAAATTTTCAGAAAAAATTTTTATACTACAAATCATTCTCCTAATTCACTGCTAAAAAATCGAGTGAGATAAGATTCTTTGCGCTTCGACTTTTTTCGCTTCGAAGTCTACATTTATTATTTATTTATTCTTCATTTCAGATGAACGGATGAGACTTTATAAAATGTAGAAAAAAGAAGAATTCACTCTAAAATGCAGTGTACAATGCATGATCAAGAGCCAACAAACAACGTTCAAACAGCTATAAAGGCGATAGCGAAGCAGCCTGTAAAAAATTAATCCCCCCCCCCCACCACCTCTTATATTAATATAAAATAAACCACTATCATGTTCCTTTAAATAAAACAATCATCTAAGGTCAAATCATAAAAACTCGAAAAATCTCAAAAATAAAATCGAAATCATAATTTTGAATCATAATTGAACTGAATCATAATTCTAGCTAAAATTTTAGTCTAAATTTGCTCAAGAAAATTCGTTTACCTATTTTGTAAGAAATTATTTTGTTCTATTTTAAATGAATTTGAAGTTCCTTCATTTTTTTTCGTTAAAAAAACCAAAAAACCAAGCGACTCCTTTAATCATTTTTAGTCAAATTCGCTTACTGATTATTGGAAATTTTTTGTAAATAGTTGGTTCCTTAGCGATAGAATGGATGAGCAATTAGCCTATGATAGGGAATTTGGATGAGAAGTTTATTCCCATCGCAGCAAAAACCCTCCGAGCGTTTTTTCGTTATTTTATGATGCTATAAATCCAAATGCATGGCTATTTGTTTTCCTTCGTTTTATTTAAATAATATATAGCTAAATAAGACTTTAAAGAATCATTTTCATATTTTCCTACCATATTAAATTATTAAAAGACCCAAAAATTTAAAATTTAACACCAATGAGGAACTTGAGGAACTGCAAATATAATTGTGGTTTCAATTCGGCGGTTATCGATTAATGTGGCGCAATCCAAGGTGCGTATTATTTTTCTCTGCCCTGGAGGGTATTTTACATACCTTTATAAAAATTCATAAAGCAGCATCCATTTCACATTTCTCTAAGAGATAAGAAATCTTTACCAGTTTTTGAAAAGAATTTTATTTTAGGAATTTTGCATAATGAAAGCAATGAAAATAAGTAGTGATAGAAAAATGTTAAAATGATAAAATATTATCAGAAGAGAAGATGAAAGGAAAGAACTTTTATTTTTTCTATAAGAATAACAAAAAAAATTTTATTTAAAAAAAATTTTCAATAAATTTATATCATACCAAATCTTTCGATAAATTAAAAATCTCATGTTTATCGAGTTAACTTCTAATGTGATAAGGCATGGAGCCATAGGAAATGCGAAATAAATGGAACTAACTGAAATCTGTCAATAAATTATGTAATAATTTTCTATTTTCTATGTTTCTGTGGAAATAAATTACATAATAATTTTCTATTTTCTGTGTTTTTCCTATGGCTTTCCCTTTAAGTCCCCATTCACCATCAATATTTTCTTTTGCCCTAATCAGTTGATGGCATCGCATATTAGCGCCTTTCGAATACATCTATGGCTTTTTAGCAGTTTACTCGAGATCCGTTGCATCTCTCTATTAATTACCTCCTAAGACTTTATTTTATCATGTTATTCTTTTAAAGTTCCTTATACTCTTTTGCCATTAGTGATATTGAATCAAATTTCTGTACTATTTAATTTCCTAGTTATAAGTTCGCAGAATCTGCCAGAATCCTCCACACTCCAGAAACCCTCCTCTTAATCTCTTCATTCTTCATTATATTCCTATGTTATAACCAGATAGAAAGACCTCCTAATTCTCCTAACATACACTGCTATAATCTTTATTGCTGCTTAGTGAAACTATCTCAAAAATCTGCTGGCAAAGTCTCGTAATATTTTTATTTTTTTGTGAAAAATCTTATTAAAACAAAATTTTGCTTTTTTCTTTTCTTTTACATAATATCAATTTAATTCCTTCCTTTTAGGCCAAATTGTAGCCTCTTAGCATTATTTATTTGCATTTTGCTCCTATAATGAAAATCTTTAATACCTTAAACTACCACAGTTACCAATAATTAGGTTGCTAAGGGGAGAATGATGATATAGGGGTTTAGGTGCGCAAAAATATTGCAGAATGGTCCGGAAGAAGGCTGATAATATAACAAATTTTGAGATATGACATGGCACAATTTGAAGGTAATTTGACGGTAATTCACCCATAGGATGGCTGTCTTAGCATTCTTGCAAAATTTAATTTCAAAATTTTCCAAATTAAATGTGAAAAAAAGTGAAAATGATATATAAGCCAAATTATCGTAGCAAATGGCCCACGAAAATTTTCCAGGTGGAAAATTTTCAGAGGTTTTTTTGAAATTTTAAGTCGACGATGGATTTTATTTAATGTGACTATGTGGTAAGATTATTTTCGACTCTTTATTTACTTTACTCTAAATAATTTGTTTGACTTTGGAAGTTGAAATATGGAAATTTCGCAAAATAATTGAGCTTGTATAACAATATTGTTGTTTAAAAGAGAAGTAATAACGTAGAATATTGAGATAGGAATAAATAAAATTTAAAGATTTCCTATTGTAAGCAATCTTTATGATAAGATTTGCGTTGACGTTATACGTCCATTTTTTAGGTGCAGAATTTTCGATATATTTTCTTTTTTCCAAGTTCACTAATATTCCCGAAGCCTATACTCTTAAATCCCTTTCAAACAACGTGCTGTTTGGCTGCAAATCTTTTAGCATCCTCTCAATTCCTATAAATTCTCTTAATCCCCTCAATCTTAATTGTATAGAAGGGCACAATTCGATAGATAAGCTTTTGATTTTGATCTGCTATTCGGAGTTTTGCTTCCGATTTTAAAAAAAAAATTTTAAAAAAAATGATGTCGAAGCCGAAAATCTGCCAATAAAGTTCTTTTTGCGATAAGTTTGAGGCAAAATTCATGAAATATTATGTGCCTTATGTTGTTTCCAATAAAAAATTTTCACTTTCCGAGTTCTTTTTATGATAGTGAATTTTTAAGTGGTTGCAGTGGAAATTCCACAATATTTGCAACCTGAAGTTCTCACGATACATGACAAGACGCAACAATTAATTGAACCCAACAAGCTTATTGTTCACTTTATAAAAGTTCATCCTCTGCAGCAACTCATTCTCAACTCATTCAAATTCATGAATCAATTGATCCAGAAAAAGCGCATTGGCAATAGGCGTTTAACTTGTTGAAAGGCTTTTTATGCAGTTTCCATCTTCTTTGCAAATCGTTTGCAATCCTTTACAATTGAGTGACACTTGATTGCAATCCATTTTAGATGAAAAGATTTTATCATTATTGGCTGATATATTGAAGATAGTGAAGAAATTACGTCTCGGGTAAGCATTCGATTGCCTCTTACGTTATTCCAGTCGCTACAATTATACAGCCTAGCTTGCAATGGAAGGACGAAGTTATTTCATTCATTTACCTCTTTCCGAGAGAAAGATTTATTGCTGCGCAATTCAATAAAATTTATTTCACTGCTGCACCAATTTCATAACTATTGTAATGATATTTCCTAGCAGCGCTCTGAGAATGGTTGTTTAAATTTCGATGGTTCCAAAATTTATGCTAAAAGTATCAAAGAACGATCGTCGTCAATGAAAGATTTCATCTTCCTAAAAGCCTTGTCAGTTTTAAAAAAGCGACAGCAACTTAGGATTTCACGGATTTAGTTATCGTTATCATCGCTAAAGAAAAAAGTGCAAATGTGGATGAAGCAGCCACAGTTCTAAATATGCCAGTATTTTAACGAGAAATCGATCGAGCTATTGGAGTCATAACAATATTCGAAGCCCGAAATAAGCTGGTAGAGTTGGTAACCCCTGCAAGAAACGTGGCATCTGGACCACTGTTCAGCAAAATAAGGGTATTTGCTATTGCTTTTATTTGTCTATTGCTCAAAAGCCTAGAATTTTTTCCTGATTTTCCTGAAATCCGAAAATATCTTATTTAAAACCATTTTTTTAGGGATTCCTTCTTCAGCTTCCATACTTTGAGCTCGGTACATCTCTAAAAACTCTCTTTAGTTTTCTCCCTTTAGAATGTCTTGATATTTTTTGAAATCGTGTTATCATCTTTTTAACATTCCTTTAACACTTTTCCAACCATTCCACCAGCCCCCATTCCCTTTTTTCTTTACATTCTTCATGGAAATTGAGGTACCATAAAAATTTTTCTAATTTGAAATAGCAATGATTCAGGAAGATCAAGAAAAACTTTTAGGCTTTTGAGCAATAGATAAATAGCAATAGCAAATAGCAGTACAAGATGACAAATGAATCGTAAAAAATTGACGTTTTTTTCGCATTATTTTATCAATCTCAGCTATTTCGCTCTATTAATACTTTAGATGTATTATTACTACTGGTGATGGAGTTGATTATATGGTATGTTTCAGATTGAAAACAAGCATCATGGATTTATTCTAAATTAGAATAAATCTGAAATAAAGAAACCTGTAATTGGTGCTGAAATCCCGGTAGCTGCTATGGATGGATTCATGCATATATTTTTCAGCAAATGACCCTTACTCTAAGTAGTCAAATTGGAAAGGTAGTCAAAAGAGCGTACTGATCGAAAAGAGGATAGAATATGAATGACAAGTGTTTTTTTATTTCGTGATTTAGAACCATTTCATTCATATCAATCACAGGACTGCTGTTATTCGTAACAAGCTGGAAAACTGAACGTAATATATGGATAAAAAAAATTAACTTATTCATATTGCTATCAATCGTGCCTTTTGTGCCTTAGAATTGCCTTTCTTTCCATGAGCCTTGAATTAATTTATTTATCGCTATTATACATGGCTGTTCCTAAATGTGTTTAATTTTAGGTGCAATTATTCGATTTTAAATCAATCAAAACATGTCCCCTCAACGATTTATCATATGATTTTTATGAGCATAAAGATTATTTTAGTGAATTTTCGACAAATTTTGCTTTCATAGGCGAATTTCATTTGCAAGAATTAATCTAAACGACCTAAACACAAAAATAATATTAGAAAAAAAAAAAGATTAACATCGATATTTTCCCCTTATTTTTGAGATATTTTCTTAACGGCTAACATATAATATAAAGTTTTTCATATTTTTCTATTTTTATAAGCATAATTTAACTTGTTTTCGAGAAAAACTATGTTGATTACGTTAATCAAAAATTCATTTGTTCATTAAAAGTACATTTCATAATTCAACGCAAATTTTTATCTCCACAACGAATATTTCTCTTGCTTCTTTATCATTGCCTAGAATTTTTTTCTTTTTTAAACTTTCTTCTATCCATGAAATATTTATCAGAATTAAAGTGAAAACCAAAATCAATCAGAACTTTGAAATTCAAATGATCCAATTTTCTGAATATCAATAATTAATTAAAAAACTACCTCGTAAAATCACCATTTATTTTATTGCACCTCTAATTGAGATCAAACGATCGGAAGGATTTGATTTTTAAAATTTAAAATGATTAACTAATCAATTTTAAATAAATTATATATATATATATGAAAATATAGCAATTAAAATCAATAGTTCTGAAGTTTGTTAAATATTTGGACCTATAATAGACTCATAGAACTAATATAAATATAAATCGACTCGAGAATACAATAAAATTATTTCCAATTAAAAACAAAGAAATATTTCGCTGCTTATAGCTTCTGCCATTTGAATGCAACCAATAAAATTTTCTTCAATAGTCGACTTAAAAAAATGGCAACAATTTCGAGAAATAAACGCTCTATGGCAAATTTTATCATAAAATTTTTAAAATTTCTCACAAATATTGCGAGAATTAAAATAAGAATGTGAAAAAAAAAAAGAATAATTATTGCAGCTTGAGAAAATAAATAAACTCTTGTGGGTGACAAGTATTCGCATTCTCAAAAATCCTAATTAGTTCATAATATTTCAGCTGAGCTAATCATTTTTGAATGGAGAATTCCATCGGAAAAATAATAATAATAATGATAATAATAATAATGATAATAATAATAATGATAATAATAATAATGATAATAATAATAATAGTAATGATAATAATAATAATAATAATGATAATAATGATAATAATAATAATGATAATAATAATAATGATAATAATAATAATGATAATAATAATAATAATGATAATAATAATATGAATGGAAAAAATATAAAAACAATTAGATAAAATATTAGAGAATATTTTTTTAAGAAATCATAATGTGATGACAAAAAGTTGAAATTTCATCAAATTTCACTAACGAATTTCAAATTTTTTGTAATGCGACCTTGTAAAAAAAATCTGAGATAACAACAACCTAACCATCCAACTAACTAACCAATTTATTAACGAATCGACTAACCACCACCAACAAACCAATCAAAAAACCACTCAGCAACTATCATTCATAAATCTAATAAATGAAAATATAATAAATGAGAATCGCTTAAAATTTATATTTTTTGTGAAATTTCAAAAATCATTTTATTACAAAATTTTTTCATTTATTTTTCGAATAAAAAAAATAGTTTAAAGGAAAAAAATTTTTTAAACGATTAAAGAAAAATATTTCACATAAGAAAAATTTCGAATTTCCATTATTCAAAAATAATAATAAAAAAAATGATAAAAAAATAAATAAAACGATAATAAAAATAAAGATCAAAGTATATCAAAAATAATAAAAAAAAAATTTTTCTTCGAAAATTCAAAAATCGAATAATCAAAAACAATTGAACAAAAATCGTTTGATACCCAAGTTTCCTTTTTTTGTTTTTTTAACGCAGAATTTTTAAAAATATTTGCAAATTTGTTTAAAATTTTAATTCAATTTTTTCAATTAATTTTTTTTTTTGTTAGTTATTAAATTAGTTATTAAAGCTTTAAATTGTCCTTTATTATAGAAATTTAAAAGCTCAAATTATTAAACTATTAAACGCTTAAGTGCAAACAAGAAAATAATCAAATATAATCGATGTCAGTGATAAAATTAGATTTTATTTGAGTAAATAATATAGAAAAATATGAGAATAAATACATTCAACGTACTGGTTTCTGCTCAGTGCAACTGGTATTTATGCTAAAATCAAGAAATTAATGAAATTTATAATGAAATTTTCGATATTTTCATAAATATCAACACTTACAATTTCTATTTTCCACGATATCATTTAAATAAGCATTTTTAAATAATAATAACAACTTTTCTAATGAATTTATAAGTGAAGAAAAGATTTGCTAGAAAGATTTAACAGAAAATTTAAAGAAATATCAAAACGCTAAATGCAAAAGTTGCATTTTAAAATAATAAACGGAAAAGTTTCAGTCGTTGTTTAGAAGAATGTTTAAAAGCAGTAAGCAGCAACATTGCCACTTTCGCACTGATAACTATGATTAAACAACTATGGTGACTTGAAATATTTAAACGAAGTACGACAACGAATAATTGATTTCAAACTATGAATTTGATTAGAAAAAGCTGTGTGCAAAAGAAATATTTGCTAAATAATAACTTCTTCTAACAGTTCTCACCATTACTGGTTAGGCTGGCTCCAACGGCTACAAGAGTAAGACGCTTCCAAACAGCGCGGTCTGATGCTATCGTCGACAGTAATGGAAGCCATTCCCTTTTCCATCGTCTAAGTTCATATATTGCTGGTCCACATATACGTTCAAAATCTTTTCTGACCACATTAGTCCAAGCTTTGATTGGCTCACCTCGCTTTTGACGTCAACCATCACATCACATAATTTAGCAAATAACGAAATATGCGTTAACTCCTGTGATGGACGATGCAGAACGTACCCTAACCAGCGAAGGCGACGCTCTTTGATAGCATTATTTATGCAGGTGGTATTTGCTGTAAACTAGTGGGAAAAGAATTTCTTTCTCATTAAAACTTACATCATCTCTAGCTAGGTTTAGGCCTATGGCTTACCGAGCTGGACAAATTTTGCCAAGAACCGTTTGGCGATAAGAGTTCATGTGGATTGCCAGCACCATATGGAATTTCGAAAACAGGTTCACTCCTAGAGGGAATAGAAATTCCAGCGTCCGCGCTCCAAAATGAGAGCAACGATCCACTTAGCCATTTGAATATAAATAAACGCAATTTTTCTTTCTCTTAAAAGTTTATTTTATTTTTTATTTTTTATAAAAAATATTCCATTCATTTTTTGCTGTACAATTTTTTTTTTAAAAAAAAATTCATTCATTTTATTCATAGCTATAAACGCTTGAAATTAAAGTTCTTTTGTTATTATATATATATATATATTAGTGAAAGTAATAAAAGGCTAGGATAGACGAATGGATAATGAAAAAAGGTTGCATCTGCGACATCTGCGACATCTTGCTGATATGCTATAGCGACTCAGCTATGTATCGTCGAATGACTCCCTAATATAAGTTTTCTTACAGTACGAATACAATCAACATGGAATGCGCGCGCTTAACTAGAAATACTGTTTATTTACTTAATGATAAACGCAATTATTGTTAGATAAATTATATATTAAATTTAATAAAATAAAATAAATTAACGGCAAACAAGTGCAAAATTAAAAATATTAAACAAATTAAAAAAAAAAAATGAAGAGTCGACGAAATCAATAAACTTAATACTACGATCGTAAGTAAATATAATTCTATGAAAATTTTGTTATCAATAAAAAATTAATTAAATTTTGCGATTTTTTTTTGTTATTAATGACAGCACCTTTAATAAGATTTTTTTTTCTAAGATCGCTCGCTATTTGTTGGTTTATCAACTCGCTTCGCTGAATTGTCGGGCCAAACGAATATTGCCAGAAAACCACGCTGTGATAGGAGTACAAGTGAATCGCCAGCATCGGATTCGGATTTTCGAAGAAAGATAGGTTTATTTCTACAGGAAGTTGAATTCCAGAATCTATTTAAATTTTTCCCTAAGAGCGTTCGTTATTCGTTACCCTACCAACTTACTTCGCTGGATTGTCGAACCGAACGAACATTGTCAGGGAATCATTTGCCGACTGAAATACAAGTGAATTGCTAGTATTTTGAAAGATAGGGTTCATAAGGTGTTTATTCACTCTTAGTGGAGGTATAATTCCAGTATCCACTTAACCTATGCCAAAAATTGAGAACAAATAAGCGATTCACCAAGCCATTCTATTCTTGTAAACAATTAATAGGATCGCCATTTTACTTTTATAAACAATTAAAAAAAGTAAAATAGCGAGACAAATTGGGAGACAAATTGGAAACGATAGTCGTCTATTTTATTTGATAAATTTGATAAATTCACTAAATTCACCTTATTAAACAAAACAAATAATATGATAGAAAGTGAAAAAAAACATCGTTTGTTTTTTTTTGTTTTTTGAAAAAATAAATGGACATTCCGATTTGCTTGAAAATAAACCTTAACTATTTGTTATCACTAAAGTAGCATGGAATAGATTTTTGATAATGGAATTTTTTCTTTCAATAAAAATGTGTTCAAAACATTGATTTCATCATTTCAAGCGAATTTTCTTAAATTTGAATTTGTTAAAAAATTTGATATTCGATATTTTTTTTCCACAAAATTTTCATATCGACTTCATTCAAAATTATGAATTTTAAATTTTATAATTTTAATAAAGCGACTATTTCCCTATAACAATTTTTTCATTCAAATTACTTCCTATGGTTACAAAATTTAATAAATTCAATTAAATATTTCTTTTTCCTGAATAAAAATCAGCTTATTGATATTATCAAGAAATATTATAAAATTATATTTATTAATAAGAATTTTATTAAGAATTAATATTAATATTACAATATTGTCAAGAAAAGTGACAATGTTCGCAAGGAAAAAATTTCAGCCTTTTACATCGTTTCAATTCATCGGAAACAGTAAACAACGAAACTTCTTGAAACTTATAGGGCCACGAACGGTGCTGGTGTCACTGACTGTGGACTGTTGCAGCCACTCCACTTTAGGCAGCCAATAACATCAATTTCAGTGAGATTATATTTTTATTCTTTCTAAATCTTTATTTATAGTATTAGTATTAGTACAGAGAAATTAATTAAATATTTAATCGAAATTTTTTGTTGAAAACTATGGTAAAGATTGAAGAGCGATAATGAATTCTCACAAACTCATATAATCTTTAATTAATCCATTTAAACAACAATAATTCATTGTCAGCACAATTATCAGTAATCGTTGCTACGACTTCTAGTTTAAATATAATAAATTCAATTAAAAATTTCATTTAGTTTTTTAATAAGTTAATAAAAATAAAAAAATTTAATAAAAAAGTTAAATTTTAATAAAAAAGTTTTTGCAAATTAAAAATATATTTTTATTGAAATATATTTAATAATATTAATTATAAAATATATTTAAAAAAAAATTAAAAAATATTAGTTTCAAAAATTTTTTCCATACAAAAATAGACTTATCATATCGAATTTTTTCAACAAAAATTAATCTAAAAAAAAATTTATAAGAGCTCACATAATGTTTGCAATTAAACGATGGAAAAAACGATGATTAGCGATTAAAATTTTTTTATAGGTACCCTGCAAGAATATTTCCAGAAAAATTCGATCTGTAATAGAGAATTATACTTATTTTTTTCGCTTTTTTTGCTAAACTTCAATATTTTGCTATTTGTGCGAATTTTATTTAAAAAAATTCACGGTGATTTAAAAAGAAAATTTCGATTAAAAAATAAATATATTAAGCAAAACGGAGAATTATAAAAATTCGAGTTGCTTATCTAATCTAAATTTTATCGCAACGATTAATAGAAGTCTCAAATTTTCTTGCAACGTTAAGCAATGATACAATTATAATCATGCAGTATATATATATATATTCCCAGCGTTTCAAATGTTTTAAGAGTAACCAAACCTATTTTAAGAGCATAAATGGGCTTGGAGCGATAAGATATTGTAAGTTTAAAAGGTTAGTGAGTGATGAGTTTCGTGGAATTTGAGGGGTGTGGAGAATTAATGTAGGTTAAAGGTGTATTGCGAAGGTATTTATACAAGCACAACGAAGCTTAAAGCTATCAAAAAGCTATGGGAAGGAAAGGATGAAATAGTGGTATTTGAAGAGATTACTAATGGAATGCAATGAGATGAAATGAACTTAAAATGAATTTTTAGACAGTACAACAAGTTGTAGAAAGTATTACTGGCTTATATGACGAAAAGGCACTCCCAAATACCGTCATGTTATCCTTTAATTCCATAATTTGTAACGGCGACTCCAGGAAAACCTCTATTTGACGGAGCATTAAGGAAAAAATGGGACGTGTGGCATTAAGTGACCATGCCACAGGATGGAATAAATGAATTTGTGGCAAAAACTTAGCAGAACTGCTGGGATATTCAAGAGATACTTGACGGACTTTAGCAAGCCTTTATGGTCAGCTTTATAGAATATCTAAAGTTTCCAATACTATGGATTGAATTTTCGTTAGTACCGAAAATTTCTAAAGAAGATTAGTGGATTGCGACAAAAAGGTAAAGGAATCTTGGCAACACAATGTACTGCTAGTAGACTGCTATAACGCTGATAACATGTAAAGGCTTGACAGACTCAAAGATAAAGAAAAATATTACTATTTTATTTAAAAAGAACATGGTACGGGATTAAGCATGAGGATTTTGTGCGTTTTGAAGGTTTGAAGGTAACAGATTTTGAATGATTTATCAAGAATTTAGTGGCATTACAGAGATTAAGATCTTAAGAAAAAGTTTATGGCAATGCCTGGAAAAGTTAATGACGAAGTAAGACGAAGGGTTTGAAAGATTTAATGGACTTCGCGAAATCTGAAGACATATTTTTAACGATTAGGGAACTCTGAAAAAAAAAATGGAACTCTGGGGATGGATGCAATCCGAAAAATGAACAACTGGATTTAGAAGGCAAAGGATGGTATAAGTTGAAAGAATTTTAACAACGTCAGCATTTACATAGTTTACGAATGGCATAGTTGCTCTGATTTATATTTAATAATTCTTTTGATTCGGTCACTTACACCTCGATAAGATGAACTTTTCTGATGATAAGTTGTAGGTGATAAGCTCTGTGATAAGCTGCAACCGTAAAACCTTTTTTATTTCGGATTATTTTCGCATACTTCCTTTTTTCGGCCCTTTTTTTGTTCAGTGGTTAAACTGTGCTTTGATTAAATTTGAACCTATTATGAATATTATTAATGCTACATGAAATTAAACATTTTATAAAGATTTTGGTGAAAACTAATGATAAAATATAATAAAGTATATTAAATTTTATTCAAATAAACCATTCTAAACAGAAATTTATAAAAAAAAAATACTAGACAATATTGACAATGAGCCACAAAGGTGAGCAATTCAATACAAATAACAGTCTCTTTCTTATCAATAAATTTCCTAGATTCTGTGCCCCTTATACGATAAAATACCATGATTAGATAAAATTCGCCCACTCGAAAAAAGGAATCAAGAATTTACAGATGGCTTATCGTTCTCTTTGTGGCTGCAGTTCAGTAATAGTACGATTAGACGAAACACTGAAATTTTTAAAAAATTTACAATAATTTCAAAGTTTTGAAATACTAGAGATTAAACAAATGAGAAATGAAATTATGATAACAATTGTTGCTGCGATTAATTCGATAATATTAAAACTTTTAAATTTTTATTAAATCAATTAGTTGCACTACTATTTGATTGATTCAAATATTAGCGAAATGTTGAGTATCCAATTTCTTTATCTCAAATCTCGAATCCCGATAGTTATGATATTTAAATGAACCGATTTAAATATATCATTCCTCCTTAAACCCTCCGTATTTTGAACCCGATAATAAAACGAAAAATTTTAAAATACAAAGATGTCAAAACAATTTTTTATTTTTACATTGCAAAAAATCTTCAACGGAAATTCGTTGAGGTTAGATAATAATGAGACCGGAGGCATAATGGAAAAAATAAAAAATATGTTAATAAAAAAATTTGACTGTAAAAGTTGAACAAAACTGTATAAAACTATATAAGAATTGTAACCTTCAACATCAACTGCATATAAATTAAGACTAATTAATTGATAAGTAAAATTATCAACAAAAATTAAAATAGTAAAACTGTTATATAAAAAGCATTTAAAAACTTTTGAAAATTTCTTTCATTGACGAATAAAAATCATATAAAGATATATCCACTAAGCGAAAAAATAAAATTATTGCTAGTGGATCAAATAAATGAAAAACAAGTTATATAATAAATAAAGCATTGTCGGATGCTAAAAATAGTACAAATGAAAACGATCACAAAAAGCAGATAATTGAGAGATCATTGCTACACTTTTTAAACTTTCCTTTTAAATCGTTCCCTCGCAAAAGGAGTGTCGAATCAAGATCAATTATAATATTCTTTCCTCGATATCCCTCAACTTCAATAAATTCTAACAAAGCCAAAAAAAAGTGAATCTTACTGGGCACGATTTATTAAGAAAGATGTAATCATAATAGTTTATGCGAATACCAATTCTACAAGAAAAAATTAAGATGGAAATTCGTATCTAAATAAAGTTGAAAACAAGTAAAATTATAATCTGGCTTTTTTCTACTTTTCTTTCATATTTTTTTCCATTTCAATTTTACGATATAAAAGAAAAAATGCAATGGCAGCAGAAACGCATTGTTAAGAGTATCACTAGAAAAGAAATTTAAAAAAACTAGCTGCGGGTAACAACAAATGCGTCACTGTCGCCCAATTCACTGATCAGATAAAATAAGTTGTGCGAATAAACAAAATACAGTGGAATGAGAATCTGCTGCGCGATGTAGTTATATACAAATATCAACAAGGAACTTCAGGGCACATCTATAATTTAGAAAAAAACTGTTTTGCAAATTTCCATAAAAAGAAATCCAATAAAATCGCCAAAAATTAAGATATTTACAGAATACACTCACCAAAATCAGTAAGTGGTAGATGACTAGACATAATGCAGGATTGCTTCCCCTAAATATACCTTTGCTTTTTGATAACTTGGTCTGATTCATCTATTTCATGAGATCTTTTGTCAGAATTTTCATTTTTCTGCAAAAAGAAACATTTTAAATCTAGAAGAATATAATTTCAAGATATATTAAGCTTTTGAAAACACGAATATACCTGAATTAAAGATTGACCATCTGGATCATTTGTCTGAGATGGTTTTGATGAATCAGTATCACCATTAATTGAACGTTTTTTAATTATTCGACCGCGCTCAAGTTGATCTTTGTTTAACCAATCACGCAAATCAGCGCGGCGCAAATAAGACAGATGCACCTTAAAATTAATAAACTCATGATCACAAACAATACTCGCTATTTGAACAATTTGCTGCTTATATGCACCGTATCTGGAAAAACTCATCTGTATCAAAATCCTCCACCTCCGCTAAACACTATCGCAAATCCTCTTATTCCCCTTCAGAACCTTTGGTTCCACTTTGCTTTACTCCATTAGTAATATCCTCAAGGATCCCGCATAACCCTTCAAAACTTCTTACCACAACGTCAGAAACTATTGTAATCCCTCAACATGCTTCGAAACCACTTCTAATGTTCCCTTAATGCTCCATCAAACCTAGTTTTATCTCTTCTTCAATAACTAAGTCATAAATTTTATAACCGCAACCTCTAATATTATTATAACCTCTTCACTAGCAATTCTTCAGAATTTATTGTAACCCCACGCCTTTAAAATATCTTCAATCCTTTTTAATCAAATCACACCATGTTTTTTTAAAAACATATAGTCAAATATTAATACTTCCTTAAACTCCCAAATAATATATTTATTAAGTCAGACTCTTAAAGATTTTGCCCACATTGGCATACTATGATACCAGTGTCTTGTTGTCTCTTTTGGTCCAATTTATCAACACTTGAAAATCCGTCACAATGCCAAATCTTGGTCCATTATATAGAAATCATTTTACCAGAAACTTCTCATATTTAGTAAATAAGCTTCCCAAATTTCACGGAATATACCCTTAACAACGCCAAAACCCTATGCTGATTTGCTTTAATACTCTGCTTATCCTGTATACTTTTGCCAAAGTTGTAGCTCCAAGGTCCAAATCTATCTCCAAAAGGTAGAACAATGGTGGAAAATGGTATATAAAGAATATGGGAGAGAAAGAAAATGGTAATATAGACTATATCAGGATTAGAATAGTTACGACGATAAATGTAAAAACCCAATCATTTTTTCCCATCCATTCAAATCACTAAATGAAAAACAAATCTAACGTTCATTCCTGCAGCATATATGTTCTGACTTTCAGCTGATCGAAGGAGAGATTCATGGAACATTCGTATCTCATCAGTCAAATCAATATGCTTGCTTAATTCTTTATTCAGTTGAAGCCCGACAAACCAGACCAAAACGCATGAATCACTGCAATAATGCCTTTGTTAACCATTAAAAAATCTCACAAACGATAAACTGACAACAAAAATAATCCTGATATATTTATTATTTCTAAAATCATGTGAATTTGGCTAATGCTTTATACTTTAAGGAATTTTATTAATAATCATGTTCCTTTTTTATATTTCAAATTCTATAATAATCATGTTTCGTTATTAGCTTTCGGACATTCTTCCTCAACATTTCCTTTTATTTCATATCGATGTTACCAATTTCCTTTAAATAAACGCTTCAAATAATTTTGTTAAAAAAAGCATGGTGCTTATCGCCATGCTTTTTTTTTAAGATAAAAAAATATAAATAAAATTTTTTAGGAAGATTTTGTTAATTATTCCATTCAGATCTATTCAGTAATTATGAGAAATAGGAAATAACTCAATTAAAACAATTGTATCAATTTTGAATCAAAAAGAACTAACGAATCGGCTATATCAGGAGAAAGTTCAATAATTGGCTTAAAATGATCCGGATGAGGATGGCATAACAGTATAGACGGCATTCGTTCAAGGCTGGCAATTAAATGACGAATTTTCGATTCTACAAATCCGCTCCATATCAAATGATCTTCCTAATAATTAAAATTTTCCATTAAATGAATAGCAAACATACAAAAAATTGATAAAAAGTCTCGAAAAACAAATTATATAGTGTTAAATAATTCCTATTTGCTATAATAAAAAATAATTAGCCATAAATGATTACTGCTTCAATAAAATTGTTATACCGCTATAATACAACCTAGATAAGATTAATTAAACTAAGGCTTTACATAGGAAAGGGTGGAAATTTTTTCATTACTTGTTACCGACGTTTATAAACAAGAATAGTTCACAAAAAAAGTGAAAGCCACATATTAACCTCATTTTTCGCCGTGCAAAGTAAAGCCAAGAAATGTTTGTAACGTGAGAAGAAATTAACTTCACTAAATAGCAAAGACCAATCTGCTTTTCCATTATTAATTGCAACCATGGTTTTAAGACCTAAAAAAAATAACGTTAGAAAAAATATAATTTGTATAAAAACAATTCAGAATAAAATACTGATACAATAATTATCATATTAAATCATATTAAGATGCAAACAAATTTATCTATTATCTATCTAAGCTCTTTTCAAACAATTTCAACTCTATTATTAAAAAAAATATTTTCAAATTACCATCAACAATTTCATTTTTGATAATTTGTCGAGTTGAATTAGTAACATTGTGAGTCGAATTTTGTTCAGGAAAAGCTGGAGTTATAATTGGCATTAAATGATACCTAAATGAATAAAAGATTTAAATACAATATGGGCAAATGATATATTTTATGACCAAGACAGGCTAATTTTTAATTGAAACAACTGATTTAAAAAATTGGCAAAAGAAAGTGAACCTATCATTCGGGTGGACACGAGGGTCCCACTGGAGTTCTGAAGCCAATGAATATTCAAAGGATTTTAACTCTTTATCACAGCTTTTCAACATAATTGGTTGTGGCCAATTCCTGAACGATAAAAATGCAAAAAAAAATTAACAATAAAAAAAATGAAAAATCATAAATCATATTTCATCAGACAAATAAAGTGGAATTCGTTAATTTAAACAATGAATATTTTATACTTTAAATTGAAAAAGACGAGCAACCAGGTATAATTTTGAAGCTAATTATAAGAACTGTGCACGATCACACCATAAAACTCAGATGTAAAATGTGCACTTACCATGTGCTATATAGCAGAAAAAATTTCTCAAGCAAAGTAGAAGGAGCAGCATTCGGATAAAGTTGGCAAGTTCGAGCAACAAGAATTGCCCACGAAACACCACCAAGGAAACCAATCATATTAGAATATATCCCATGGTCTGGAAAATACATTCAACTTACTTCAACGAAATTTGAAGGAGAAAATTCAAACAAAAAGTAACCATAAGTGGTTAATGTTCACCATTTCTGATTATTCTACCTCTGCTGGCTGTTAGTACGATTATAAATTTTTTATAACAAACACTTGGCGATAACAGAAGTACAGAGTCGCCAACATCACCCGAATTTTTAATCTTACTCCTTTACTTCTCTCAGGACCAAGGAATCGAACGAATGATGCTCGATGCCATTTGAAGCAAATCGACCATCTCCGACAATGCTTCAATGAATTTTCATTCGAAAAGAAAATTTTCCAATGCATTTATTTTTATGCAAGCTTTATTGTTTGGCATATAATCATATTTTTACAACAGACAACTTTCCACTTAGTAGAGGGCAAAGTAAATGAATAAACTAACTTTTTGCCCATAATTTCACAGCACGTAAAGTCCATGTGAACGTATCAACGTTCGGTACAAGACGTAATATTTCATCAGCCACACGATACCCTGATAACAATTTAATGGAAGAAAAATGTAGCGAAGAAAATTAAAAATAAATATCGGTAAATTTCAAAAGTTATATCACAGCAAATACCATTTAAGGATCGGATCGTTTCTTTATCAGCATTTTTCAAAACTGAATCATCTAATTTTTGATCATCTGGTATCCTTGTCAACGCTAGCCTTGCGAACAAAATATCCATTTCAATTCCGGAATAATTTAATTTTATCACAGGAACATATGCATTCTGAATTGCGCGTAAATTCCTTGTTTTCCTGTCCTAAAGATAGTTCTTATGTCTTTAACAATAATTTTGGTGAATTAGAAGCCAAAAACTTAGCTTTTTTTTGCTCTCAGTCACATTTTCTATGCAAAAAATTGATTATAAATAACCTGTTTAAGTAGATCATAAAAAGAAGAAAAAAAATCTGATCTATTGACATGACGAGGAACCACACACAGCAAATCAATATCAGCTCCTAAAAAATGGTTATTATTATAATGATGATGATCGCAAACAAAAATAATTTCTTAATGTTTATGAACAGATATATTAAATGGCATTCAATAAAACGCCTAATTACAATTAATAACTTCAACCATTCGAAATTTAACAAGAATTTTACCACGAGTGTGAGCACCCAGTCGATATGAACCGAATGTATAAAGCTTTCCGCCAACAGTTTCAATTTCAGAGCTAGGCATTTGCTGAAATACAAAATTTTTTTATTTAATATTAATAAATTTCAATCGGATTCTTTGAAACTTATAAACAAAGTACCTTGCGCTCTGAAATCTCTCGTATCCATTTTTGGACAATAGAGTTAATTGAACATAATACTTCTAAACGTGCGTTCACATCTTCTTGTGTATCATAATAATTATATGATATCAAACGCTCTTTCAGCTGAAAAATTAGTACGTTAAAGGCTTTAAACCTACCAATGAATACAAGTGAAAAAAATTATAGCAAATATATTTACCTGCTTAGTACGTTCTGCATCTTTCGTTGTAGGAAAAGCAATAGAAACAGGTTGAGTGATTCCTAAATATTTAGTTGACGCAACGTTATTCTCATTCGCACCACTCATGCTTCATATATAATAAATTAAAAGCACAATACAAAAAATCCAATTTGAGCACGCAAAAGGAGCGGTAAATAACGCTGAAATGATTAAAGATGATAAAATAGACGCTTTTCATCAATAAAAAGGGGGAAGGGAAACAATAAAATTGAGGAAGCCTACTATTATCATCAAATTAAGCTTATTTCACTTACCTATAGCTAAATTTAACCATGAAACCAGCTAATCAATAATTTAAAATGTCGAACCAGAGAAACAATGAATGACAAAAAGGACGCAAAAATTATGCTTAGCGAGATCAGATAAAATAATAAAAAAGATAGAGGCGACTAAATCAAATCTAAAAAATATTATACAACAAAAACTAATATACTGAATGCAATTTACAAAATATTAAATATAATAAAATCAGCCTAAACTCATACGAAACTCATAATTATTTGAAAATAAAAAAAAAAATTCCTCGGCGAATATGGGCAAAAATTCATAAAAATATTAAAACAACTTTCAACAAATCAAAAAATAAAAATTTAAAAAAGTAGTAAAGGGTAAAACAAAACAATAAAAGGAAATTAAATTATATAAAATAAATTATATATAAAATAAATTTCACTAAAAATTATTTTTTGAACAAAAAGATTTGGAAAAAAATTTAAAAATTAAAAATATGAAAAAAAGAAAATAAATAAAAGTATTTTATAAATAAATACAAATAAACCTACAAAAAATTATTCGAAAATCATAAATTAAGGTCAAAAAGAAAAAAAAAACAATTGGAAGTGCTAATATATGACTAAAGTGGAAACGCTATCAAATAATAGCTAAGATTTGAAGAGATCAATAAGAGCTCAGAATTTTATCGAAAAATTAGCTTAAACCTTCAACATAACCAAATCACCACTCACCACTCTTTCCCATTCTGCAATTGAAAAAAAGCTTCCGCCACGTAGAGTAGCAATCATGGCAAAAGACGACCATATCATTAAAGTTCGTCACAATTTCTACTATAATTCAGCTACGACAATAGTAGTGGTACTTCTGACAATCACTAGGTTTCGAGATAGTTACGTCGTTTGCTTTCGTTATACGTAATAATATTTTTGATAGTTTATTTGTGGTACGTATATATATACGAGCGATTCATTTTTGGTGATAGTTTCGCTTCAACGAAACCAACTGTTTACACTTTCATTTTCAGTAATACTTTTTTATATTATTTTGCAGAACTTCGCAAATGACCAAAAGAACCAAAAAGCCGGAAGTAACCCCTGAAATGGGTACAGCATTCAGCGATATTCCACCACACTCCGTACTACAATACTATACTACTCACTATTTTTACTCACTATATTTGAACCGATGCTTTAAAAAAATATTCTGCCGATATTTAGTACAACCATTCTGCAGCTTACGTAAATATAGCATTAAAGAAAGTTTCTCGAAAATTAATAATAGTAATAAAATTGAGGAAAAATTCGAATTCACGCCATATTTCCTCATTATTTCATTAATCAACAAGGAAAATAAGCCAAATAAAATAGTTCCATTTTATGTATACGTCATCAAGAAATGATTTTTTGTCCGATGTCGCGTTGCTAACTTTTTAAATTAAAAAATTTGTCCCGAGACGAAAACTATAAGGCAGCGAGAAGTACTGTACTGTATGTATGTACAGAGAAGGGTCAACGTTAGGAAGAAGGTTGACGAATATTGCGGAATTAGCGCGTTTGGCGGCACTTTAAAATTCTTTCTTATTTATTTGTTATCATTTTACTATGCTTTTTTTAACGTTATTTATTTATTGTTGATTTAATGTTTGCATTGCATTTTTTAATATTTAATATTTTAAAATCGAAACCGCAGCAAATATTTTGCTCGTCGCTAATTTGTCGAACCGAGTAGACTAAGCCAAGGAATAATCATTTTGCGGTGGAGGAGTACGGACGAATCGCCCTGATCGCTGGAATTCTTCAGTGATAGGTTGACTTGCCAGGGACGGTGAATCGAACTTCCGACACAAAATTATCGATTTAGTTATAAAAAGATTTTTTAGAAAATTTTTAGGTATTATTATCTCATATGATTGCATCCAGCATGAGCAGTACCATCAGAAAGTGTCGCCTTTGCTGGCTAGGGAACGTTCTCCATCACTGCAAGAGTTGACGCATATTTCGTTACTTGCTGAACCGTGTGATGGGTGGGCATCAAAAGCGAGCTGGGCCAATCAGGTGCTGGTCTGATACAGTAAGGAAGGGTTTTAAAATTTAGGTGAACCATCCTGTATTTATATCGCCAAGGAACTCCCTGACATATTTGTCCAGTGCGATAAGCCAGGGGAGCGAGTTTCACCAGTGATGATGAGGACTTTCTAAAAAAAAGAAATTAGGTGGACCAGCAATATGTGGACTTAGACGATAGAAAAAGTAATGGCTTCTATTACTATCGACGATGGTTTCAGACCTCGCCGTTTGAAAACGTCTTACCCTTGTAACCGTTGGAGCCAGCCTAAGTAATGGTGAGAGCTGTTAGAAGAAAAAGATATTCAGAAAAATTTTTTAACGTTCAAGTTAATAAATCAATTCATTTTATTTTCGCTAGTCGCTTTAATTTTTTAAAAATCATAGAATTTTAAGTTATAAAAAATTATGGTAAATGTATGAACTACAAGTAATTTATATTGGATCACACAAGTGTGAGATATATGTTATTTCGATTAAGGATGGATCTGAATAGTTTCAATCTATGCACAGGAATAAACCTATTATTAAAGGCGAAATTAATTAACTGAAATGGATTCACTTATCTGCACTTATCTTCCATTGGTTCATCGGTTGCCCAAGAGCAACTTAGTTGCTACCGGAAATCAACATAGGCTTGGGTTCGAATCAGCCACTCTTCGTCGAGCTGCACTGTCGCCTAACAGAGAAAGGCAGAGGAGAATAGAATGGTTCAGTGGGTTGTTGGTTGTTGCTGTTGTGGAGCGCCAGCATTAGGATTCTACTTCTCGCAGGAATAAACTTGTCCAGAAATCCGAGTGATATTGACGACCCACCTTTATTTTTATTTGCGAGGGACTGGGGATCTGGCAAATTTATCTAATTTAACGAGCCAGGGGAGCGAGTCTAATCAATAATGGTGAGTGCTTTTTAAAATCTATTTTTACTTTGTCTCATTTTGTTTTTCGCTGGATTCAGCTGAACCAAAAATTTTGTGTGCTATTATAAGTGGAAGAGAAAATTGCCTTTATCGCTTTTTATTCTAAATGTTAGTGGACTGTATATATATTCTCTGATGACAAAAGCATCTGATAAAAAATTAAAAAGTCTATATTGTTCAACAAGGCGAAGAAAATGGGTTCCTTGGGCACGCCGGACCTGTAACACTTGGCAGTATTCTACGAGCGAGTACCATTCTCCGATTATATTCCTGCTGCTTTCGGCAAATTTTCTCTTCGTAAGCGAAGATATTATCCGTTTTCATCGTAATATAAGCACATGTGCACTGAAATAAGATATTCTGAAACATTTCTTCATACTGCCCGTTTGTTTAGGGGCCTGCATTCTGTTACAGTTGATTCTTGAATATGGGAATCATAACTTTATGACCTTAGAAGTTGAAATTGTTTATTTTTATACATGATCTTCAGTATTTTTCACTTATAATATTAATATTTTTCAACTTTTTAATTGTTATCATTTTAGTCTTTTTCATAAATGAACGCCATTAAATTGTTATGTGAGTTTGAAGATCGAATTTTTTGCAACTTTTCAAGAAAGAAATCGTTTCAAATTGTTTCTTATTACTTATTCTGTTTATTCTAAAAACCATATTGGTTGGAAAAAAAAAATTGTCTTTTATATTAATTTTCAAAACAGAAATATTTTTCTTTTTTTTGCTGTCATTTTTTTCAGAATAAATGAATAGATTTTAATATATTGTTCATTTATGTTTTTTTAAATATTCATGAATTTATATCATTTTGATATTTTCTTTAGGATTAGATGGCAACAACAAATAATCCTGATGTTATTGATGAACTGGAATATGAAGACGAAGAAGAAGAGGAAACTGACGAGGATGTTCGGCCTCAAGTTGGTTCACGAGCGGAAAAATCACTCGGACTTCTTACGCAAAGATTTCTCACTCTGCTTCAGTCGTCACTTGGTGGTATAGTTGATTTGAACGAGGTGATTTCATTTAATATTAAATTTTTTAAATTTTTTATATATTTTTAATAGTTTTTCGTTTTTTTCCCTTTAACTTTTGCATTATTTGACTGTATTATTCGTGGCAATTTTAAATTTTTCATTTGTTTGGTTTCGATCTCACTATTGCATTGATATTCCTGGTCGTACGATTGATAGATACTTGTTACAATTACGAAAATCGTAGTACAACAATAAATCGAATGAATAGAGCTTTTTGATTAATCATGAAATTTTTTATAATTTTTTTTCATATTCACCTTATAAAAGATGAATCTTTTAGGCTGCTGAAGATCTTAATGTGAGGCAAAAAAGGCGGATCTACGATATAACTAATGTTTTGGAAGGTGTTGGCCTTATAGAAAAAAAGTCTAAAAATGTTATTCAATGGAAGTATGGTTTTCATTAACTTTTTTGATTACAGAAAGGATTTTTTCAATACCGTCGAAAAATTTTTCTGAATTTTCATTTACAATTTTGTGTTGGTTATTTATTATTTCTTCGTTATTTCGTTATTATTCAATGGAAGTATGGTTTTCATTAACTTTTTTGATTACAGAAAGGATTTTTCAATACCGTTGAAAAATTTTTCTGAATTTTCATTTACAATTTTGTGTTGGTTATTTATTATTTCTTCGTTATTTCTTGTGTAAATGTCGGAATAAGTTAATTTTAAGGGGTGGAGAATTAAGAAAGCCTGGAACAAAGCAGTTGAGACCAGAGGAAGAAGAACACCTTATGCTTCTTAAGGCCGAATTATCTGAACTTGTGGAGGAAGAACGTCTCATTGATTCGTATATCAAGTGGATGAAACAGGTTGTAAAAATTTAAAAGAAAAAATCATGGTCAAAATAAGCTTTTTGTATGTGTTTTTTTATTCCTTTTTGTTCGCAAGATGAAAAGAAATTTGAAAGGCGCATTTTAAAAAAGAATAATAAATTTAGCAGTCGAAAATACTGTATGAAAAGTAGAAATGTAGTAAATTTTTCCTTTCTTGAATTTCAATTTATTCCAGAGCATCAGAAATGTTTGCGACAATCAAGCGAATCAAAAATTGGCTTATATTCGCAGAGATGATATTTTACCGGTTTTTCGCGACAGTATTGTCTTTGTTGTATTTGCTCCTCCTGGTACCTCTGTCGAAGTTGGTCATCCTTCAAGAGTTGGTGTCCTTGATCATTTCTTTTACTTTCTGTTATTTTTTTGCTTTTTTTGTAGTTTTGATGCGAGAAACTTCGAAATTTAAATTTAATTGTTAAATGAAAGATTTTTCACAAGTCTTCCATCTTGCTCAAATTTCTATCGATTTAGGTTCGTGAAGGTGAATATCGGTATCAAATGAGATTGCGGAGTCCAAACGGTCCAATTTCTGTGATGCTTGTTAATAAAGGAGAAGAAGATTCGAGGACAAGTTTCAAACGGATTCATGAGAAATTTCCTTTGAAAGTGATTATTCTTCTTTTTCGAAGATTGGGACATATTTGTTGAAAAAAAAAGATGAATTACTCTTTTTCATTTAGAATTCCTTATTATATAATTTTTCTAAAATTTTACTGAAAGATGTTTTTAGTCAGTGCCTTATCCAATTGTCGGTGATGTTCCTGGTCAATTATTGGAGGGGGAAGACGATGATAGTCCAGTAAAAAGAAAAAAGCTTGATGATGATGTCAAAAGTTACGATGTGGTACACTTGCAAACACCTTGTAATCTCTTTGTTTCATTTATTAAGATTGTTGCATTTTAAATTGTTGAATTTCTATGCCTGAGAATGATGAAAAATTTGCAAGTTCATGTTTAATTATGTTTAGCTGAGTTTTCATGCTTATTTATGTTTTATTTGCATATGAAGGTAAGGATATTGTCCGGCAGACTGATCCTATTGAAACAAAAAATTGGTTATCGTTGAAACAAAGTAATTTTCTAATCTTTAGAAAGCATATTGCGATCCGAAACAGTTTATAGTAAAATACATATTTTTCTTATGCCAGCTAGTTTCAGTGAAATGAATGGGTTATTTTGAAAAATTTATATTTTCTATGTATTGTTTAGAAGATTACTGAAGTAATTTTTCAGGTCAACTGAATTGTTTTCGAGAATTAAGTCCGCCACCAAATGAACGAGATTACATATTCAACCTTAATCCTTTCGAATCGGTCGCTGATATTTATGCCGACGACGTCATCTAGTGATGTAATTTTGGCAATGGTTCTCTATATTGAAAACCTTGTTGTTCATTCAAAGTATTTCTTAGTTGATTCGATCCGAAAATGCAGCGCGAAAATTTTTTTTTCATTTTCTACTAGATATATATATATATATATATATATTAGAAAGCTCATGGGCACAAAAATTTTTATCGTTTTTTATCTTTAAATTATTTACAAAAAACATTCTGTCCAGCGAATGGCATATAGTACATTAGTTTTTTTATCAGTATTGGACATAAATTGGTATTTCTGTAAATACACCTTTTTTTTCTTGGTGTGATAGGATGTTTCATTCATTACTTCATATTTTCTGGTTTGGTCTACTGCTTTTTAAATCCTTTTGCCAGAGCCCTAGTAAAACATTAATACAGTAGTGCCCATAATAGCAGATCTGATTTCAAATTCCATGTTCTTTAAAACCATAGTTTTTGACGCGGGGATGGATAGATCCCTAGATAGTACCATTAATATAGTCCATCTGATAGTTCTACCTTTCTGAATGATATTTACATTATCTTATTATCTCATTTGTGATGTTTTAGCTGGGCTTAAATCATCACTGTGTATTGAACCTAAAAATGTAAATATCGCACAATTCTTATTTTAAGAAATATCTGTCAGTATCTTTATTTTTAGTCTACAAAGATATTTTAAATTCGACTTGGAATTTTGAAATTATTTTGTTTCCATTCTGTTTTTAAGAACGATGATAGATGTATTCCCTCCAACTATCATCCATCTTAATTTTACATATGTAAGTAGATGAGTATTAGAGGGATTCATACGCAATAAACTGTACAGCTTCCTTGCAGCAAATAATCGGGTCAGTTGATATTTATTCTCGATCCTGAATCAGCTAAGGCTTTTGCTTTTTGTATAAGAAACTATCAATAACTTGAGTATTTGGAATTCCTTTTATAGAATTTCTAATTAAATAATTGTTATTTCAGTAATTTTCTGTTCTCACCCATTAAATTAGTGCCGCAAGGTGGTTATTATACTGGTCATTTATTATTTAATATGTTTATTAACAACGTTGTTATTGATATTATTCATAGTGTTCTAATATATATCGTTGTACTGTGGTGACTAAAGTTTGTTATGCGCATGGGAGATTGAATAATTCGTCTGCTTTACAGATCAATCTCATGGTTAGATGGTGAAATGTTAGAAAAAAATCTTTTTACATCTGATTTTAAAAATCTTTCATCTCTGGTTTTCGCTGATTTTACCAGAGTTATGTTTCAATAACGTTTGAGGTGTTGGTGATGGAATTCAATTTTAATCTGCACATTCTCATTAAATTTTAAATTTTTGATAATTTAAGATTATTATTGCTCAGAGTGTCTAAAAATAATCCTTTTTTCACCTAAAACAGTTATTGTTTATTGCTTTTCAAAATTCCTTAAATCGGTTAAATTAATTGAGGGTATTTTTTTGTGTCATTTAAATTTGCGTACTGCTATAGGCGTTTGGGAATAGAATGGCTCAGTGGGTGGTTGCTCAATTGGGAGCGCCGATGCTGAGGTTCGATTCCCCGCAAGAGTGGACTTATACAAAAATTCAGGTGTTGCTGGCGACTCACCTGTATTTCTAACGTCAAAGGACTCCCTGGCATATTGCTCAATGTTACAAGCCAGTGGAGCGAGTTTAACCAGTAATGGTGAGGACTCTTAAAAAAAAAATTAGTATTAGTAGTTAAAGTATGAAACAAAATGTAGAACATGGATTGATTAAGGATTAAATAAGCTGATTTATGCTTGAATATTAATTCTGCTGATTTAAATGGTAGTTCCATGGAATCTGTTTAAATTCGAATAACATGTAAAGATGCTAAAACCAATTTGTAAAACCACATGTCTCACAAATTTTTTATTCCAAGTGTTATTTACTGGAACAAATTGCTCCGAAAAATTTTCTTTCTTCGTGCTCACCTGGAGCATTCTAATAGTATTTGGTTTCGAAAATGAATAGAATTATCCAGAAAATTGACATAAGTGAAGAGGCGATAAATCCGTTTTTGCTGGCACAAATCCCTCCTTTATTTTTTAAAATTAATTTGGATAAAGTATTGTCTCATTATTTTTTGAATAAAACTTATTTTTATTTAATCTGCTTTGTTGTTGTGTATTTTTATTTAATCTGCTTTGTATTTGCATTTGTATGTGGGAAAAAACTCATCAGCTTTATCTCAGTTTAGGATCCTTTCAGCAGTTCGAAGTCCGATTTCGCCATAATATTTCAGTTGTTTTTATGTCTTCGACCATTATCCTCCATTCGTAAATATCCTCTATCTTAAATTTTATGCCACCAAATTATTAGTATTTTCCCCAAAATCCGTACATATTTCTTTCATCATTTTCTATAAGCCTTCATTAGTTTAAGTTTCATTGTGCTTCATCCTTTAAGCCTCATTAATAATTTAGCTAAGAAAGGTTGTAGTTCCAGCGACTATACACCTAAAATAAAATTATTAGAGAAAAGATAAAACCTTCCATGCTGAACAAGTTTGACTATTCATTAGATTATGGAATCTACTCCTCTTGATATACTAATTTTCTGAATTCGATTTTATTTAAATTGATCTCTTGATTCTCGGCAAAATTATCATACGCGAGTGAGAGTCTTTCTCATCTACGGAGATAAAAATTTTCAGTGAAGTTTCATCCTCCAAAATCCATCATTAGGAATGGTAAACCTTGCATCTTCATTGCGTAACTGCTAAGTCGCTTGGTGCATACATCTAACATATGCTGGTCTTTTTTCATACATTCTTTTATTATAATAGCACTTCACTCAACCGAAGATTTCTTAGGCGCCAGCAACAACCAGTTTTCCTCAGTTCGATTTTCGGTCACTTTCCGGTCAATTTCACTTCTACGCTACCCATTTATGAAGCCGTCAGCTATTTTTTTGTTATTATATTCGTTTCTGTGGAAGCAATATTCTCAAACAAAGACTCCTAACAAATTAAACAGGTGCAGATAATTGATACGTGGCTTCTTGTATCCTTTCTACTCCTAGAATTGGCGAATATTTTACTTCAAAAATCTTCAATAACGTCTCGTTTCATAAACATTTATAGAACATTCCTTGGTACCACAACTATAAGTTAAATTTAATAGATAAGATTTGAAAAATAAATCACAGGGTGGATTAATATTCATATAAAATAATGTTATTCAATGGAATTCAATGGATGATTAATAAATATTATAATAATACCATTTTGACTTCATAAAAATAAGAAGACAGTATGACTTTTTTTAGGAAGTGAATGCACATATTTTCACAACATAATGTGAAAAAAACGAGTACCACTGGATCCAAGTACCATAAGGACAAACACGAAAAACTGCACAAAAATGAAAATATGAGCATATGAAAATAATGCAAATCTGAAAGTTGATCTGAAGGCATTTAATACAACCAAATGACGAAGGAAAAAGTAAAAAATTGAGAAATTAGATATTTTCATGGCTTGCGGATGTTGACCATGCTGGAATATCAATAATTACAGGACGTGGTGGTAATGGACAAGAAGTTTGAGTTTCGCGCGACATTTGTGTCACGATTTCCGTACATTTCGCGCAGCGACGAACTTCAACACAGCTGAATTATAAAAATGATATATTTAATAAAAAAGCAAAATGAAACAGTTCAAACAAAGAATATTTGATTTTTTTCATTCTGAATAAAAAAAATATAAAAGCTGTGGAACGAAAAGATTTTGAATTTGACAAAATATTTCCTTTCCTTAATTTATTTTCACCTGTAATCCTCATTCGCATTTATTTGATCCACAAAATTTGATGAAAAACTAGCGGAAGTTTTCAGTTTTCCCTAAAAATTTTTTTGTTAAATAAATTTATAAAGTTAAATTTAAATTAAATCTAAATTTATAACAATTTCGAAAGAAATGCATATCAACTAATATAGATGTTGGCTTAAAGATATTTATAAAAAATTTTTGAAAAATTACATGAAATTCAGGCCCAAGGCTGCAAGCAGATGGTGATGGATCTTCGGGTTGGCCATCTATATTATCTGGTAAAAAGATTGCCATTGGCGGAAATGTTGCTACTCTACTAACAACCTTCTAAAAATAGGATTCATCATTGCATTTTGCACCTTTTTTAACATAAAAAGTGGGAAGATCAACTTTGAAACTTGAAATGATTCTATCAATAATGAAGAAAAGAAATTTAAAAATTTAAAGACAATCATCCCCAAAAAATTTAAAATGTGCATTAGAAATCTAAAAAAATACATTTAAACTTGCAAAAATTACATTTAAAAAATATATTTAAGTCAGCACAAGCTGAAAGAAAGTAGAAGTTAAATTAAAAATCCTCAGTAAAAAACAGAAAAATAAACCTAACCATCGCTTCATTTGAATCATCACTAAATAATCCTTCTGGAGCTTTTTCCTTCGCAATGTAATGCGACGGCTGACAATGCAGCAAATGAACGGCAAGAATGCAATCTCTTTTATAACGAGCCTTGAAAAAAAACTTTAAAACAATTATTCCACCAACTAATTTTTTTCAACCAAAGTTCATAATCTGAAAGTTTTATGATAAGTTTTTCACTATCTTTTCACTTATTATTTGGCTAGATTTGTTTTCAAAACAACTCGATCGAGCAACAAGAGTTTAAGGGAGAGAATTTTTCCTTTCGAACCACTTAATCGCGATATGGAATAAAGTTTAAAAACAAACTGGCAAAATGTATATTTATTGGACGTCGTATATATATAACTTACGCATTCACTTTCAAGCATTAAAATTTTGCTATTCGCTGAAGATATCCTCCTGAAATGAATAAATAAATAATAATTTTAATAATCAGACGGGATGTCGTGTTTTCAACGTGGTATAGTCGTAATCCCTGGCATATTTGTCCATGTGACAAGCCAGCGGAGCGAGTTTAACCAGTAATGGTGAGGACTCTTAAAAAAAAATTTTTTTAAAATAATATATAAATAATACTGGGTTCATTCAGAAATAACTTTTAAGAAACAGTTAATTAAAAAAAACGCACTGAAAATGTGAAAACATAGCGTAGGTCAAAAAGAAATGTAAATAAATATATCGCAGTGAAGTACAATATTCATTCAAAGATTCGACTTTCGAATTATGAAAGCAAAAAATGGTACCAACGTTATTAAATGATCGATTTCATCGGAGAGAGTTAGCTTATCACTTTCAACCTTTTCAACGACATTCAGAATTCTTTCTTCTAGTTCTTCATTTCTTGTTTTTAAAATTGCGTATTGTTCCTTCAACCTTTAATAATAAACTTTTCTAAAATTTTCAATAATTAAATGAAAGAAAACTTTTTTCTCCGGGAAAACTCTGAAAAGTCAAAAAATAAAAAGAATTTGAACATCGGGTTTATCAATGGAAACCTGTAAGAGCTGTAAGAGCAAAGGCATTACAAGAGATATAATTTTATAAGCATTTCAGTAAAAAATAAATTTACTGCTCAATAAAGAAACAGGTAATTAGACAAAGGTCAGACGAAACAAAACATCACTGCGAACATTTTTTGGAAGAATCTTTTTCCTAGAGCAAATTAAAGTCTCCCAAACGATCTAATGTTTCTCATTATTTCTGCTTCAAAGTTTCCTTTAAACCCTTATCTTTTTCCTCAAAAAATCCTTAAAAACCCTTAGAAATGGAGATCCGATAAATTGCTTTTGTTTATATACACATTTAGAACTACCAATATTTATTTGTATTTAGTTGCACTGTATTTCTCGTTCTTCTAACAGCTCTCACCGTTACTAGTTAGATTAGCTTGCTAGTCACAAGGGTAAGACGCTTCCAACCTGCGCGACGGCACAGTCGGTAGTAATAAAAGCCATTCCTTTTTCCATCGTTTAAGTCCATATATCATTGATCCACCTATATATTCAAAATTTTTCTTTACTTTATAAATCCAGATTGATCCACTTTGCTTTTGACGCCATCCATCACAGGATTTAGCAAATAACGAAATATGGACTTGGAAAAATATGGACAACTCCTGTGGTGGGGGAAGAATATGCCCTAGCAAATGTGCGATTTTATCCTCTCGTGTAAGATATATACCTCAGGCACGAGTGGTCAAAGTAAGATAGCAGCTTAATATGCTCCACTCCACTGACCATGTCTCACAGCCATACAGCAAGATCGAGCGAACTACACCTATGTAATAGACTTTGAAAAACCGTTTTGATTTATCAAATCATTTAAAATAATGATTAAAATCACTCTTTGTTGACGAAAACAACATAATTCTTTAAAAAATAAGCTATCAAGAAAAACTTTGTGGGAAATGTGGTACTTTTTTAACCGAATTTTTGTAAATCACTTTGAAGACTGGCTTAATAAAAAGAAAGCAATAGTATCCTAGCAACCGACTCTCAGTACAACAACTTAGATCTTCCGGGCTTACTGAAATCTTGGGATCCTAAGGGATCCGCAGACCACATTACCAAATTCATCAAACTTTTTAAATTAATTATTAATAATAATTAATTTTTAATTAATTAAACAATTAAGTTAAATATACTTTTCGTAACTCATTTTCCACCATTCGAGATCAGCAACTTCATTATTCGACTTAGTTACTTCACATATGTCTTCCCGCATTTCAGTTTGGATGAAATCGTCTATAAAATAAAAATTTCAATTAGATTTGTCACTGATTGAAAAAGCAAAAACAATATCGTAAAGAGAAACTTTCGGCAAATTCTCATTCTCATTATTTCACATTTCATATTTTCCACGAATCTTGACATCAGACAGCAAAAATTCTATGAAATCGTATAAGTACAATCTTAACATCTTCTAAGTAAATGAACTAAAAAAATAAATAAATAAAGATAACTGTAAGGAACTTTTAAAACACTAACAGATAAAACTTGCAAATTTATTCTAAAAAATAATTCATGTACAATGTGAAATATAATGTGGGAATGAGGGAATGAGAAAAAACATATAATCATGCATCAATATTAGACAAAATAAAAGATGGCTCGAGGAAAAAAACCAACACTATTAAATGGACCCACTTAGAATCATAATCTTACACCCAAATATGACGTATTATTGAATTCCACTACCAAACAATCAACAACAGAATAAGGAAAGAGCTAGGACTTCAATACCAAAATGACCATAATGATCCAAAATAAAATCTGAAAGTTGCAAGATAATGACCATATATTTGAAATTCAATTTTTAAAATAAAATATATAACATAAGAAATTTAAATATGGGAAAAAATAAGTAATAAAGTGAATATAAATATAAAATAAGGTAAAACACAAAAACAACGCAGTCTAAATTAATAAATTAAAAGCAAAGTAAGCTTTTCTATGATCCAATTTCTCCTTATTTGAAAGTAAAGCAATGGTTAATATCTATAAAATCTCAGGAAAACTTTCCTTGACGACTTCTAGAAACTCACGACAAAGAAAAATAATTCTTATAATATATATCTGAAAGTTTTATAATTTATTTAAGATCATCTTCGCCTCCACCACATAAACGTTTAATTTTGACCAGCAAAGTTGTATGCCACTGATCAAGACGTGTTATTTTATCATAAGCTTTTACTGCATCAGTCAGCTGATCCTGATTTTGTTCTTCCAAGCATAGAATTAAATCCCTGAAAATCCTCAAAGCTAAAATTATGAGATGGCATAAATGAAACCACAAATCAAAAGATACAAGAAAAGCTGGCCTATCACTTGCTCGGAGAAAACGGTGAAGAAAAAGTCTAAAAATTCAAATTTAAATTTCCCAAACTTACCGAATCAGCTTACATTCTCGAGTATCTGAAAATGATGGTGAAATTTCTTCATACCGCTTCAAAGCATGCTGCGCATCCAGCTAAAAGATTGATGTACATTACTAAAATCTTTAAAAACTTTTAACCTAAAACAATGGAGCACATCAGTATTTAAAATTCTTACCAAAATGCTAAAAATAACGCTACAGCCTACAAATAAAAACTGGTACCAAAAAGATTTATTAGATAGCCAATGAGTGGAATACTAACAACATCAACGCATAGATAACACAGTAACGCCTGAAAGAAATGAGTTTTCGCCCCGTATTTAAGTGTCGGATGATCAGCCTCCCAAATAGCAATCTCTTCAAAAACCTGTATCGCTTTACGATACTGTTCTAATTCAGCAGCGATCTGAAATATATTTACTTGTTCTCAAATGTTAAGATTATCATATATATGTCAAAATATGCTATTTTTAAATTTTTTAAATTTTGGTCTAATTAGCAAAATAATGATTTGCCTAATGATATAAATGAAAAAATATCACACTGCTTTTAATCTTTCCATCCTACAATTAATTAATACAGTCATCAAATCAGAATTTTAACTGTCATCATAATAAAATAATAATAAAATAAATCTCAACAGAAAAAATTAAAATGAACCTGGGCAACTTTGATTAGACATTTCGTTGCCGAACTTCGGTTTTCTTCTCCTTTATAATAATCAGCTGCTTTCTAAAATCGAATATTGACCAAAACATGCGTACGGAATTTTAAAAAAAACCATGGAATATAGAAAATCATTACACGGAAAACTTAAAAGCTAGCTTCACCTGATAATGCAACATGCTCTGATTTAAGTCAGGATTATCTTTTTCATATAGCTCTGCTATGACACAATGATTTTTTGCCGCCATTGTAAAACGACCCATATCCGTATATATTTCAGCTGTCTTCATTAAGCAGTCCACTGCCAACTGAAATTTTCAATAACTAGCTAAATTTTTTCATTAAAAAGTAGGAAGGCATCCGACTTACAAAAAGGAATAAACATGAAATGATCATAAAATAACGTGTAAAATATTTAAAATTCACAGCGCTATTATAGGCAAAAAAAATATTAAAAAATTACTTCAGCATTTATTTTGCGATAACAATTTGCTGCTTCAGCGTAACCAGATGCTATGTCATGTTTTCTATCTCCGCTAGCGGCATGTATTTCGGCCGATCGTATAAACGCATCTCCAGCTTCTTTCCATAATTTCGCTATTTTGAAAAGATTACCAGCCTAAAATGCATTTTACATTTTATGGTTACAAAGAAGCAGTTTATCAATGTAAAATAAGTAAACAACCGATTAATTTCGCGGGATTAAACCGATTTGTTTTTATCAACAACCAATTTAATTTTCAATAAATTAATAATGTTTAAACAAGAAGAATTTCGAGCAAAAGAACAAAAGAAATGAATAAAGTAAAAGTAAATGATACCAGTCTTTTGCCAATTAAAGTTTGAAAGAATGATCACGATTTACAGAAATTTTTATTTCGATATCAAAAATTTAAAAACAGATGCAACTACTGTTATCAGTCATGACAATAAATGAAATTCAAGAAAGTTTCGTCTATCGCCGAACTAAAATTAACGACTAAACAGCTTTTAAAAAAATTGATTAATTTTCACTTGTTGTTCGAAGCGAAAGTGATGAAAGACGGCGAACATTTTCAAACATTGGTTCATGTTCATCACATCCAAAGATTATACTTCGTGGAATTAATTTCTTTTTTCCATTAATAATCTTCTCTCTGGCACCAACTTTTTGATAAGCTATTTCAATGTCATTTAATCCTCTCTGGTTGCAAATCTGTTGTCGCTTCACTTTTTTCCTTTTTACATCAACAACTACTGATTCACGGATATTATGAACTTCCAAAACGTGTCTATCTCGTTCAACATCCAACACGAATATTTCTGGGCAACTCTCTTCAAAACATTTGTATAGCGGCTTCATAGGAAATCTTTGCCGCAACAATTTAAAAATCGCACTATGACTTTCTTCCAAATGCAGATGATGACAATAGCTATTGACAAAAACACGACCACATATTGAACATTTATGACGATGAAATTCCTCATAATGATTTTCATATGATGCGATGTCGTCAAAACATGCAAAACATCCATCCTCCATGCAGCACAATTCATCTAACTTCGATGCTTCATCCTAAACTACTAAATTTTTAAATAAGCAGAGATCTTTCAGCCAACAGAAGACAAAACGAAATATTTCACAATATGTCTCATAACTTTAACTACATTTAAACAATGTACCACAACATTAATTTTTAAATAGAAAAATGTTATGTGGAAAAATTAGAATAGAATGTTAAAATTATAAAACTGAAATGACGCTAGCAATACTGATACTATTAAAAATAATAATATTTAAGGGTAAAAAAGAAATAAAATGAAATTTGAGAAACCAAAATGAAACTATGTAGATATAAAAATAAAAAAGCATCTGTTAAAAATGAATTCAACGAGAATTCATGAAAAAAAGATCTTAAAAATAATGCATATCTCATAACTATATTTTCATAACTATATTTTCCACTACGACATTTCATTACTGATCTAAAGTGCTTCTATTATCCCATATAAAATGAGAATGAGCAACATAACCATATTACAACCTTGGAAGTATAATGGCTCAATGAGTTATTGCCCTCTTTCAAAATTCCACTGCTAGGGTTCTACTCCCTGCACGTGTAGACCTGGCTTCCAAAAAACTCAGGTGCTGCTGGCGACTTACCTGAGTTTCTGTCTTCTTGGCAAAATCTAATCCGACAAACTTGACTAGAAAAAGTTTGTTTTTGTCGAGCACTATGGAATACTTTGCATTTACCAAAAAAACTTTTCAAACCCATCACAATAAAAAAGGAACATTTAAATTTAGTTCAATATGTCGTTGAATAAAGTAAAATTTAAAACAAACCTGGACAAATAAATCGGCTGCCTCATCGTTCTTACTTCCGCCAAATAAATTGCTTAAAAAGCCACTTGCACCTTTTGTCTTCTTTTCAGCTTCTTCTAATTTCTTTCGTGCTTTTATTTCATTTTCAGCCATTTCTAAACTGTTTTTTCTAATACTATTCGATCATAAAACGTTGAATAATATAATAATCACTTAATAAAATCGAATTTAATAAAAAAATAAAACGATGAGTTAATAAAGAAATGAAGGGCAATACACTGGTGAATAACTTGTACACTGCCTTGGCTGATATTAAAAAAATCATCAAAGTCATCAAAAGCGAAATCATGGATGATTAATGTGGATCCATTCCTGTTCCAAAGAGAGACCCTTTGGTCAAATTTGGCAGAAAGTACTGACCATTATACGCAAGTTCAAATTACAACATGGAGGCAAAACAGCTGGGAAGTTTGTGATTCAGATGTTGAGAGGAATGAATAGGGCTCCTAATTCTCAAAAGAAGTATCATTAATATATCATTAAAAAATTTGCCTGCGAACTACCTGCCTGTATTTCTACCGCCATGTTATCCTCTAGCAAAAATTTCTAACTGTACTAACAGTCAGTGGAACTTTCCTAACCAAAAATGGCTAATTAACTTTCACTACTCAATTACTTTTATAATATCTGCGGCTAATGCATCTTTTTTTTTTTAAGTGAAAGCAGATAATTGACTGATTAAAGAAAATGATCAAATAAGAGATAATATTCGCTGTGGAAAATTCTCACACCAAAGGTGATATTGAAATGAATTTTAGCTTAAAAAGCGCTGTCCACAACTTGTTACATTAAAAAGAAAGTACCAAGAAAATTATTGAGCCACAGCTTTCCCAGAGAAATTATATGCAAATAGTTAGCGTTCACCATTTTTGGTTAAACTAACTTTTAGGAAATGATAAGAAACTCTTTGCCAGGGGTTCATTTAACGATAAGAAATACATGAGGATCACCAGCATCAGTTCGATTTTTCGATAATAAGTTTGCTCCTATCGTCGGCGCGCCTCTTCATACGAAAACCTTTAATCATTATTTCTCCACTCGCCTACCCCCCACCCCTGCCACCCCCCCCCCACCCTACAAATGAATATCATATTACTTTTACTACTAAAAACATCCAAACAAAGGAGATAAAATAATTTTCACCATCTCTTTAATCGATTTAAGCGAATTCTCGGCCGTATTCCACTTTTTTCATAATTTTCGCGCAATTTTTTTTGGGCAACTTGACTGACTTTATTAAATAATCTTGTGTTGAAGTTTCTATCTAAAGTACTACTGTGCTAAGTAATTCATCATCTGGTAGTCTACTCAACATTCGCTTCGGCTAGTTCCACTAACTGTTAAGAGTGTGGCGATCACTTGGCAGTGGAACTGTCGGGCTCCCCAACACCAGGCTTCACTTTTGATTGCCCTTCGAGGCATACGGATCGAGCTTTCTCTTCGACGTTTTATTCGATTGTCTGTCAATAGTTCATGAAAAATTAAAGAAAATTTAATATGAAATATCGCCTTTTTCCGCTTCAAATAAAAATTTTTATTAAAATTGATTTTATATTAAAGTGAATTTTCTTTGCGATTGCAGGGTTATCATTATCTCCATTTAATTTAAATACCCTTGCTTGGTCTTTGTTATTTGATTTATGTCGGACTTATTTAAGTATTTTATCGGTATATATACGTCTGCTCAGATGTGTACATGGGGAACTGACACAGCCTTTTGAAAGTACAATCCGTTATGCGTCAAAGTTGCATCCTTTCCTATGCAAGCTATGCGGTAAATTGGAAAGTGAATACCGAGAGGTGTACAGACCAGTCCAGACTATGGTACTGGAGACCTGCAATATGTAAGTGATGCTATCCTTTTCGCTTATAATTACGAGGAATTGTAACCGCGCGCAAAAGGCAGCAACAGAAAATTGGCCTTAAAATGAGTGTAAATAAGACGAAACACTTTTCTTCTCATATTTCGGTCCCCGATTGCAATTTCTGTGCTTCAAAAAGTGTCACTTGGATTAATCTTGGATTCACTTTCACGCCTGATAGCCAAGCGAATGAAAAAGACAGAAGGTGAAACTCGAATAGCTGCAACCAAAGGTTCTTTTTTTCATCTGGCAAAATAGCTATTTAGAATCGCTGCAAAATCGGTGTCAAAACGAACGTTCGCACCTATCTGGCTGTAGTATGCATGCCGAATTCTACTATAAGCATGCGAAACATGGTCAGTAAGAGTGGAAGATATGGGTTATCATCCTTTGCTAAGGCACATGCTGGCTAAAGTGCCCGTCAACTGGACAGAAGACTTGCATCTTACATGGCTTACATTTGCTCCAATACCTTCTCTTACATGGTTAGGTCCGTCGCCTGTCACAGAGATTAACGGATATCGCCGCTTGCTAAGCCCTATGATAGATGGCGTTGAAAGTGCGAACTATTTACTTCTCGGGCTAAGGTCCTCGAGGGTGATTTTGAGGACATTGGCGGCCCTTCATTGTAACATTAGACGGTGGTGCTTGTCCAGTCGTGTAGCTTCGGATTGGCACTTGGAAATGTCTTTCCTAAGAGCCAACCAAGCAAGCAACGATGCGAGCTGTTCAAAGAAAGTGCTATCAATTTTAACATTTAACATTTTTATTCCTAATGAAAACATTGTAATTTAGTTTTTAATATAAATTTAAGTTACCTGATTTCCGATTTATGTGATATTTAAACGATGTTATCAAATTTCTATTTCACCTTTTATTTTAATCCAATTTGATTAATTCCGCTTCATCAAATTAGATTTTCCGTTAAGGAAGTCGTTTGTGACGAACTTTAATTGCGGGGACGAACTATGTTGATTTGAATTTTACTTGAACATGTTTTCCATCCATTCTTATTAGAGTTTTTCTGTTATGAATTAATAATTGTTTTGTATTTTTGACGTTTCTGTATGAGTTTTGTATTGTGATTTTTTAAAATTGTACCGTTGAATCATTTATTGGCCACTCACATAGCTATTATGTCGGAGGCAAGTTTTTCCAGGAAGCCATTTGGCGAGGGATTGAAGCGGAGACGAGTCGCCAGCATCGTGCAGATTTTTGGCTGCTCGCTGAACCACTACTCCAATTAACAGCCATTCTCGCATTTACTGGTTATATTCTCTCATATAATTTTTTTATGATGATTTAATTGCGAAATACAAATTAATCTATGAAATTTTCTACTAAAGGATTTGCTAAAGGATTTGCTTATTTATTTTCATTTGCTTCAAATCGTTTTATTTTATTCGTTCTTTTTTTAACCGAAATTTTAATCGATATTTCATTTTATAATGCAAATTAAATTAAATTTGGATTATTTTAATATATGAAAGCAATTTGGCCATTAGAAAACAAATTGCTTTATGAATATCTCTGAAATGCATATCTTCTTTGCACTTTTAAGCATTTTAAGGTTTAATAATGCGTCTCTTCTTTATTATTTTCTTACCCACAGTACTCCATTTCAGTGGAGCAATTTGCAGTGATTTATGTAGTGTAAATATGGTTGAAGCAACGTGCTGGTTTACAAAAAAATTTAGTTGAACTTAAAATATTGGAAGTGGAAAAATTTATTTTTATGATTTTTTTCATAGAAAAAAAGATCTAAACAATGTGAATTGAAGTCGCCGATTTTTTAAATTTATCATTTTTTGTTATTCGTGTTTTTTTCTATTATTTATGTTTTTTTTTCTTAATTATTCAATTGATTGCGTGCGAAATTATATGTGTTGAATTGGTGCTTCTTAATTATTATTAAATTAAAATTTTTAGAATGGGTCACAATAATCATAGCGAAAGCGAAAGTCGTAGTCGGAGCCGCAGCCGGAGTCGAAGCAGTGAAAGCAGTAGAAGAAGGAATCGCAGTCATAGTCGTGAATATGATCGAAGAAGTCACGATCGTGATCGGCGAAGTTGTGAATATAGAAGCTGCAGTCGCGATGGTGATCGTAAAAGTCGTAGTCATGATCGAGATCGAAGAAGTTGTAGCAAGCATGGCGATAACAGAAGCTTTCATGAAAGGCGTTACGAGAGGCATCGAAGGTTTGTTGCTAATATTTTAACAGGAATAAATTAATCAGAGATGTTTACAGTCGCAGTTCTTCGAATGATCGTGATCCGGATGCGATTAAGATGTGCTGGAAGGTGATCAAAGAAGATTATGGGAATTTTGATGCTTGGACTCAGTTATTGTCGTACGTAGAACAACTGGTAAATATTTTTCTAATTTGAATATATATTTAGCAAATAAAGTTGAGTCAATATTAAATAATATTTTTTTAAAATGATGACAGTGAATAAGTGACAGCGTTATAATTTTGAACTTATAAATTTGAAATTTTCTGATGCCTATTTATATTTATCATTAATTATTGAAGATTTAGTTATTTCGAAATTTTGCAATATTTTAAAACACAATAAATATATTTTAATCTAGAATTGAAATTTGTATTTTCAATAATTTTTTTCTTATAGTTTCTTGTGCTACTGTTTCAGCAGGTTTATTACAATTTTATGCAAGGGATTTGTGTTAATATTTTCATTTTTCATTGTTCAGGATAAGACGAAAACAGCACGCGAGGCTTATGATGAATTTTTAAAGCGCTATCCCTACTGTTACGGGTATTGGCGAAAATATGCAGAATTCGAACGTCGACATAAGCATATTGATAGATGTATTGAGGTTAGTTACTATTTTCAAATATTCTTTTCAGTTTCTTGAAGAATAATTTTTTTCCCATGGTGTTTTGTTGATGCCATTGTTGCACTGTATAATGAAAAGGTTCAGTTAAATTCAGTTGATTTGTTTTTTTAAAAAGTTGTTGCTCATTTAACGATTATTGTTGGATTTTTGATCATTAAGTTCAGTATAGGTATATGAACGAGGATTAGCTGCCATACCATTGAGCGTCGATTTGTGGCTGCATTATTTATCGTTTACGGTGGAAGTTATTCACCAACAAACTCCAACATCTATCGAAAAAACTCGAGCGTAAAAATTAGATATTTTTAATCCGTTATTTTATTTTTATTTAAAAGCCTACCAAGCTGAACCTTATCCTTGAGGTAATCATGAAAAGGCCAAAACTTTAATGTATAAGATAAAACAACTAAATAATTTCAAGAAAATTTTTGTTTAAATTTTTTTGAAAATTAGGACGTCGCATGTTGTTTGCTCATTAATTTTAGTAATTTATTTCAATTTAGTTATACTAATGGGTTTTTAATCAAAACATTATTATTTGATAACTTCATTCAATAATTAATTCTTTTGTTAAAAATAATGGGGCAGCATCATCTCAGATTCATTTATGTAGCTGCAGTCCTGTGGTAGCAGTGCAAGCATAGATCGTAAATAGAATTTTTAAATGATATTCAGACCTATTTATTAATTTTTCTGATCCTGAGTGAATCGAGATTTTGTAAATTTAAAATTAATTGGGGGTCCAGGATTTAGACGGCGTAAGAAGCAAACACTGTATTGTATCCAAAAGTGGACGAATAAATATTTTACATACATATTGGTTAAGAAAACTTAGTGGCTCATTTACGAAGATTCTAAGTATGGAATTTAAGACTGTAAAGAATTCTTAAAAATATTCCTATTACATATATCGGAATTAAGATTTCCATCAATTAATAAATCAAGGAATAGCTACTTATACGAGGTGGATTAGAGTAACCAATGTATGATTAGAAAATTTCGAGTTCTTCGTGAACATCTTGAAGATACCAACGTTAAATGCATGTTTAAAAGCAGCCGTCATCTGTTTGAAATTATTCATCGGTAAAATCAAAATTGTTAATTTGAATTCACTATATATTAAATATATCTCTTAATTAGCTTTAAAAAATTCATCCATAAGCACTTTCTTTTTTCATCTCAAGTAAAACCCTTCCTTTGCACTAATTGACATTTTCCATCTTAGTATGATTTTTTTATCTGAGATAAACTTACCAAATACACTTTTTCTAATTTCAGTGATATACCTAAGATATCTCGGCTTTGTACTTTATTAAACCTCATCAAAAATGCTTAGGGCAACTTCGTTTTTATTATATTTTTATTGCACTTTTTTCGGTGATATTTTTTGTGCAACTGATTTGGCCTATATGATCAGCATGGTTTATCTGATATGAGTGCCATAGATGAAATTAGGTTTTTGACCAGCGAAATCGGTAGCTTGAATAGTGAATGATAGGTTCGCCATTCTTCAGCAAGTTTTGTGCTATCCCGGTTAAGTTGTAGGCATTGATTATCTTTATTTGCAGAGCATATGCTAATGGGATTTTTTGAATATAAAACTTTCCCTAATAAAGTTGAATTGTCATTGCTTTTTTTGAGATTCACTTTTTTCCCAGTACTTTATAGGCTATTATAGGCTATTATATATTATCTTACTTAAGCTTATTTATCTCATAGCTTTTCGTCTTTATGCCTAATGCAGGCCGCAACTCGTGAGCCAAAGTCCCCCGGCAGCACCCTGCTGCCACGCAATTTCCTTTTCAATATCTTTATGTATTTTCTATTCACAGTTTAGAAGATTTCTTTAGTTTTGCTGGATCATTGTTTTTTTCATCACGATCAATAGATTTTACCAGTTGGGAAGATATCTCCTTTTTCATTACAGTTGGGTCTAAAATCGTCAATAGTTTTTATGTATGAACTTCCACTTCTCCACTTCACATATTTTATGTTGATTTTATCTTAGTAGATAGGTAACAAAAATTAAATATAAAAATAATAATTATGGTGTTAAATGACATAGTTATGATATGGCTCATATTATTTGCATTATTTGATTCGAAACTTAAGTCTATATAAGTTTTAATTCATTTTTTCTAGAATATTCGACCGTGCTGTAGAAGTGTGTGGCTTGGAGTTTCGATCTGATAAACTGTGGGAAGAATATATTGCATGGGAATTGAAAAACGGTGAAACCGTTCGCGCGGCTGTGCTTTTTGATCGAATTTTATCCACTCCAACGCTTCAATATAATTTGCATTTTGAAAGGTTGGTTGTCCGAAAATTTTTTAGTGGTTTTTCAGTGTAAATATTTGATTTGGAGATATTTTTCTGTCGTATATATTGTGATTGATATTTGCACTATAATTTTTTAAATGTGGTAAATAAGGGAGGTGGGAGGGGGGAGGGGGGAGGTGGTAAGTAGTGGAAAGGTTGAATAATTTTTTTGTCATGTTTTGATGAAAGGCAAGAGTTTGTCTTCGGCCCCAGTAGGTAGCCTGTCCTCAGAAAATGAGTTTGTGACCTTATACTTCTGTCGCCTAGTGATTCTATATTAAATTTTTACTCGTACTAACAGCCAGCTTTGCCACCATAAAAATTTAATATCCCGATATTTTCAAAGCTTTTTTAGCAATAAGGAAGTTTATTAAATTATATTAGCTTATCTATTCGCTATTGTGATTAAATTAACCTAACTATTCGAAAACGAGGGTTTCTTTTTCTGTATCTCTTTCAAATCCTGAATTTTTTTTCAGGTACCAGACACTTGTTAGAAGTCATGAGCCTGATGTTCTTTTATCTGAGGAAGAATATAACGAAATTTTTAAAAAGGTTTTTTCCATTTTTCTAACTATACATGCTTTGAATAGCTGCATTAATATTTGTGTAATAAATCGACGTACTTGAAAAGAAAGGCGGTCACATAACTTCAGATTGCTGAATCGGGGCCATATGATGTGTTGAGAGGCTTTGATATTCTCAGAAATCTTTCTATATTTTTTTAAAAACCTCAATATCCCTTAGATTATATTCTTTTTAACACCTACAAATCTCCATTATTCTACTTCTAGATTCCGCCGTTCTGTTTACTCATAAACCATCACTCATTCTCATTCTCATAGGCTGCTTCAAAGAAAAAATAGATATAGACTGGAAGTATTGCCTTTAATATGATAGAACGGGGATATGACGGAAATTTGAGGATATATGAGGATTTGGTGGATATGAAAACAATGTAAAAAAGTGTTAAGGGAATAAGGGAAAGAGAAGGGAATTTTATGCCGCTTTTTTTAAATCATATGTTTAACCACACGATTTTAATTTAATGAAGTGTAGCCGATATATTTTTTCTGCTTTTGAATGGTGCTTCAGCGGATTTTTGCCTCCAGTCATTTATTCTTTTGCACTTTTAATTTTTTATCGAAAAATACTTTATCGTCAGGTTTTTTCCTTTCTTTTTGTTATTCAGCTCCACAAAAGGGAGTATTTTTATTATTTTTTATTCATCTCCACAAAAGGGAGTATTTTTATTATTTTGCTTCATGTAATTGCAGTTGTCGAAATTTTTGCTGCAGTTCCATTTTCCTTTAGATTTTATTGTTTTGCAAACCTTAGGTAGGAAAATTTTTTAGGTCGAAGATGAGCTTAAGGGCGTAGTTGTTGGAGAATTATATTTAATAGAAGATGCGGACGAAGAAGTATCAGATATCTCCAAATTAAATGGTGAAAAAGAACAAGTCACTTTAAAAACAAAACGGAAACGAAAGGTTTTCATTGTTTTTTCATGGTTTTCATTGTTTTTTATATAGTCTTTTTCTTCGTGAATGTTTCTGGAATGAAGACAGATTATGAAATAAGATGTTAATGTTAATAAATTGGACAAATTATCTGAAAATTTCTAAGGTGAAATTTTTGAGCAGTAAATTAGCTTTTTAGCATTGCGAGGAAGCGCTTCGTGGAATGCGATTAGAAATGATCGAGCGTCGACGAATGATGTTTCTAAAAAATGAACAAGAAGTTAGCCGTCGTTGGGCTTTCGAGGATAATGTTTGTTTTTTTCAAAGTTGATGTAAAATAAAATTTTATTAGTGGTAATAAACATTGGTGGCGTCTGAAAACTGATTGAAAATTATTTTCATTTTTAATATGCAGCAATTTTGTAGATCAAGCGACCGTATTTCCATGTGAAACCCTTAGAACATGCTCAAATAAAAAATTGGAATGCTTATCTTGATTTTGAAATAGAACGAGGAGATAAAGAACGAATTTTGGTTTTATTTGAACGTTGTATGATAGCTTGTGCTCTTTATAGCGAAATGTGGTTAAAGGTTATTTTGTTATTATTTTCGCAATTTGGAAAAATTTTGAAACATTTGGTAGCTCAGTCATAATCGTTTATTAATTCTGAAATTGATGCAATGAATATGCTAGTTTTCCAATCGATCACCATTATTTCTGGAAAAATTTATGTGATTTAAAAATTATGTAGTAGTATAAATATCTTTTAGTATGCGAGATATTTGGAAAGAATTTTCGACGAGGAGGGTGCACGAAATGCTTATCGACGCTCATCTCAGATTCATCTTCCACGGCAGCCGATTGTGCATTTGGCTTACAGTGCATTTGAAGAGAAAAATGGTAATGATAATACAATTGTGATATTCGATGCGGTGATCATTTCTTTCTTTTATCATTATTTCTGCAAGAATTATTATGATGAAATAATGCTTTTTCACTCATTGCCACCACATACTTTAGCAGTATTTAAAGTCAGATCATTTTTTTACACAGAAAACATCAAAAGTAGCAAGTTGACGTGATTGAATTATTGAACAATTTGGTATTATTGAGGTATTATTGAAATAATCTGCAAAATCTCGAAAAGTTTTAATGTGATGTAAATTTTTTCTTTAAAATTATATCGGCCATGAAATTCTGAGTAGTAACAGATGCATAGTTATGAAACACTCAGATTTTCTCACTGGGCCTTTGTTAAAATGCCTTAGCGCCTCGCATTTGGCAGTTAAACTGTGTCAGAAAACAGGAAAGTCTGGTAAATTGGTTTTAATCTTTTCTTTAAGTTCAGAAAAATGTGGCTTGCAATGCTGTCGAAATATGGCTGCTTGATCTTTAAGTTTTTTTTAAACGAGATTAAGGTAAAGTTAGTTAAATAACTGCTGTTTTAGTGACGTGAAAATATAGGCAGTGCTTAGGGTGTTGCGGTCAGTTGATTAATTTAGGTTATATATGGTTTCATGCAGTTTTCACCATTTTCTCAGTGAAAATGATTTGTGTGTGATTATTTGATACGGTGTAGTCATGTGTCTGCTCCTTATTGCCCATCTAAATTATATCTTCGAATTATATCGTGCCTTGTTTTTTTTTTTAAATATTAGATATAGACTTCTTTTCTTGCTTCGAATTTCTAAAGCGGGCTGAAACTATATTGATGAAACCTGAAATTCGTGCACCTTTGGCTCTCCCTCAAAGTTCTGAGCGTTTTATAATTTGTTGCTACGGAGTTTCATTGTTTCGAAGAGCTATATTATTGCAGTGACCAATTTTGGTTCAAAAAATGCCCATAAGGTTTTTTATTCGTTTCTTAAGTTCTGAAGATTAAATTAAACAAATGAAAATACTAATGGAATATGGCCATTTATTATTTAGATGTTGGAAACCTGGATAATCCAATATTAAAAATTTCGAAGGTAATAAAAATTTCTCTCTTACGATTGTCAGAAAGTTTTTTTCTTGGGTATTAATGGCGATTCTCCATTAGTGTTGTACTGAATTTTAATATGGTGCGAAATTGAGTCACAATTGAGTTAACACTTTTTTCAGCTTTAATCATTTCTTTTAGTATCTCATGGCTTTTTGTGATGGTTATGCGAGTTCTGTATTGTGTATTATGGTTATTGTGTGAAATTAAGATTCTTCATGCAGTTAGGTGAGCTTCTGGCTGCTGAGTTGTACAGCCATTTAGTCGAAATAATCGTGGATTAAGAAGTTTATATCCATCTTTCAATAGCATATTTACTTTTCTGTCGTGAAGTTCGTATTTAGAGTAGATCATTTGCTTCAATTTGATTTTGACCCTATTTTCTTTCGTTACGGATATATCATCCAGAGAGGAGAATTTTTTATTTCGTGCTAGGCCTGTTCAGAAGTAGGAGCATATTCCAGGTTGATCTATAATGTCAGGGCGTATCAAAAGGCTGAATTTGAATTCCGATTTTATTGCTTCCGATCTGTTGGCATCCTGAATGTTTCTTTGCGTCATTATGCATTTTCTGGAGTTATTTTTATTGTGTTATAAAATGTGTATTGGAAAGTGGGGAAGGTATTTCACCTTAGCTATATTTAGTGAAATCAAATTTTTTGGTTTGCTTACTGAATGGAATGTGTCTTTTAAGTGTGAATCGCGTGTAATTTCGTCGTGTCAGGTAGCTGAGAAGTACTTTGAACCATTTTTCTAGTATTTTCGGCCAGATTTGCTCTTTCATTTGCTTCTCCTATATCCTCACTAATTTCTCAGCGCATATGGATAAGTGAGATGTATATTGATTGAAGGAATATCCTAAAGCTTAATCTAACCATTTAGGCCACAAATTAAAGGACCTTTTATGCCTATTGCATTTTTCTTGAATGGACAGTTCCGAGTATCCAAGTTATATGAATTAAACATGAAAAATGAGGTTATCCGAGTCTAAACTAAGAAACATACCAAATATCAAATTACCATTCAAGAGGAATGTGGATTTCGTTTGCGAATTTTTTTTTTATAATGCAAGTTGAAATTAGAAAAGGTTGATTTCGAATTTCGTAGGCCAACGATATGGAAGATGTGATATTGATATGATATGATAATGATTAACTCTTAAGTCTAAGAACTACATCTACTGTTTTAATCATTATAAACGGAGGAAAAATCGAAGACTTTTATTTATCTTCATTTAAGTTGGGAAATAAAAAGATGCAAAAGACGTATGGATGTATCGACGAATAAATCATTGTTTAGCCAAATCACATTGTTCTATTTTAATAGTTTGATGAAAAATTTAAGAATTTTAAAGATTTATAGTATTGAAAGGCGTTAATTCATCATAAAAATTCTGCGGTGGTATTTCTCTAGCAGTAAAATATAATTTATGCGGTGGTTCAGAACGAAATTTTTCGTCAAGTTTTCGAAGTTATTTTTAATTTTTTTAAAAAATTTTTAGATATTAATGCTTCAATTTATATCGTATAAATTGTTGCTGTTTCATATAATAATTTTAAAACTAATGCAAAAAAAATCTTCTTTTCATCCTCGATTTAGGTAATTTTGATAAGGCGAGTGATATACTCGTGGAATTCGATCGTTGTAATCCCGGTTTCGCTGTTATCGCTTTAAGACGAATTGGAATCGAACGACGTCGTGCGGCTTCAATTAATTCTGAAAAGTAAATTTTCTATTTTTTTTTTTTTTTTTTTAATAAGATTTTTTTTATTAAAAGAATGAAAAGCAATTTAGCAATTTTTTCTTTTCATTTTTAGTGTGTCAAATTATTCATCAGTCATCTCTCGCTTTGAGCGACTCATTCATGACTCAAATACTTCAACTAAATTATCTTCATATTATGCTCTTAAATTAGCACGATTCCACATTAAAAAAAAGAATGATAGAAAACTAGCAACGAAGATTATCAAAGACGCCATCGCAAGAGATAAGGTATTCTTAGCGCTGATATTTACTGCAAATTTTTGCATAATATTGGTCCTCATTCCTCTCATCAAAATCATCTTATTAAAGTTATAGCGAATATATTAAATTATAAATATCTGAAATATTATGAAGTCTTGGAATTAATTCTAAATGGAATTCAGTTAAAGCGATTTAAAATACTTGAGAACCATTCTTTTTCATTTTTCGACAGGTTTTCTTTGGTCCTTTCATTTTTACAACTTTGATTTTTTCACTTTACTTTGGCTAATAATTTTATATAATTTTATAATATATGATTTCAATGGGCGGTGAATTTTCTGATATAATTATTATCATTAGGGCTTATAGACACATTACCATCAGCTGTTGGGAAATTTTTAATGGATTAATATTTATTCTATTTCAGGATAATCCTAGCTTGTATTTGGCATTGATCGACATAGCATATACAGCTACAACATTTAAAGAAAGTTCGGTTGTCGAAGCAATTGATTATGCTTTAGAATCGAGGCATTTGAATGATAAAGAAAAGCTTAGATTTTCTCAAAGAAAACTCGATTTTCTTGAGGATTTCGGGCATAGCATACAGGAGTTAGTCTTTTCATCATTTTTTTCTTTCCTTTTTTTTATAATGAGTTGAAATTTTCCGTTAATTGCTTGCAGTCCAGTTCTCATTATTCAGCCCTGTGAAGTGAATGTTTTATCGAATAATTTGAAATCGATTTGAAAAGAAGTTTTCCATTTTATAGGCTTCAGGAGCACATAGAATATCACGATCGGTTGCAGAAAACTATTGAAGAAAAAAATGCTATCGTTAAAGCAAAATTGGAATCCAAAATTGGAGAGTAAGTCATATTAGTAAAATTCTCACAGTGCTATGCTAGTTGCAAGATTTTTAGGCATAATGACTTAAATCGCCATTATTTTTATTTTATGGAAAATCTTTCATTGTTGATTTTCACTTTCATTTTCATTTGTGAAACAATAGTATTAGCTCCGAGAAACCAATAAGATGCAAGTTGAGCGGATTGTCTAAGCAAATATGTGCTTTTTTTCAAAGATGAACAAGAATTTTATAATGTCAAACTTATTAGTATTATTTGGGCAAAAAAATCATCATTGTCATTTCATTCCATTCATATTAAAGTTTTGCAACAATATTTTAGCCTCTTCCATTTAAAAGTTTTTTTTAAAAGTTTAAAAATCTTTGTTTTTTATTTTATTTAGATTTTTTATTCTTAAAATGAATATTCCGCTGCTTATCGATTTTTTTTTAATTCATGATTTCTAGGGAACCATCTGAAAAACGAGCACGTGTTGAACCAGTTGCTGGTACCGCATATCCCTATCCGCAACAACCTTTTTATCCCATGGCTACGCCTTACGGTAATTTTCCGAGTTTCGTAAATATGGATATAAGTTATTAAATTGATTGAAACAAAAAATAAATTGCATTTTTAAAAGAATTTTTCGAGCTTTCGAGTGTTCGTACCAATAGTCTCAATAAGAAGCGCAAATTTATAGGCTCAACGGCATACAATGTACCGACAGGACAACAGCCATTCGCATTTGCAACTTATTCTTATGGTAGTCATCCATCGGCGATCAGCCAAGTGCAGCAAACATTTTGAAGCAACATAAAACAATGAAAAGATCTTGATTTTTGTTTTGATGCGTTGTTTTTTGAATATTATATTGAAAATTGTTTTATTATTATTAATCTTAAAAGGTTATTTTATTATATTCAAAATTTGTCTGTAATTGTTTCATTTTTCGTTCCTTTGCTGTTGATGTTTTTCTTGTTCTTTTTAAAGAGTAGATAGGTTGTTCCGTTTCTTCATTTACATAGTTTCTTCATAACAATGAAAAGGCGGAGAATATTGTAGATTCTAGTGTTATTAACATTTTTTAAAAATATTTAAAATAATGTTATTGACGTTTCGACTTCTAGCTTCGTCATGTTCCTGTTTAGCTTATCACGTCCATTCCGTTAGCTAAGTCGATGGTCGTCCATATGAAAAATTTGAAATAAAGAAATATAAACCGATTAATTTCTTGAACCTATCTATCATTTAATCATTGTAATCATTTTAAGGAGGCGATAAGTGTATGGACAGATAAGCCTTTAACTAAATATAGAACATGAATTTGAGACTGCGTGTACTGTTATTTTTTTTACTACCTTGTTTTCCTCGTTTTCCTTATGTTAATTTGCGCGTTTTAACGAATTTGCTGTTTTTAGCTTGAAAATCGTTGTTTTACGAGGGCAATAATCGTAGAATGTTTGTAAAAAAAAACGCATTTCGATGATTTACTGTTGTTTACTTTGATTGAAGGTTTTCGAGCGTTATATTTGGTTAGAAAATTTTGGTCAGCTAATAAATATCTTTTTATTTGAATAAAATTAATTACTGCAATATTTTTTCATTTTATAAATTCCACCCTATAAGCGATTTAAAAAAAAAAAAAATATGATTTGCTAATTTTTTTATAAGTTTCGATTTTCGCTTAAAAATTAGTTTAAATGATTTTATAAATATTTATATTATATTATATTATAAATATAATATTTATAAATATTTTAAAATTATTTTATGAATGCTCGCATATCCATGTGCCATGTCCTATGCACAGCGCTGTCTTCAAATGTAGTCTTTTCCTCTTGACATATTCCCATACTTGCATTTCTTAGAATATCTGTTCTGTATTTACAGATCGTCAATTGCTATTATTTGGGGATTGGTACAATTTCTGACTATGACGAAATTGCTCTAAGAGTTTTGGCGAGGCATAAAAAGCGTAATCGAGATGGATAATGTGTTAAGAGGCTACGACTGCGAGTTGACAAGGTTTGGAGGATCGTAAAGAATTTCAGCAAGGCGCGTGGGGATTTTACAGTATTAACACCTCGTCAGCTATCGCCATCAAGCATTTCAGTTAATGGATCAGTTGAGAGTGATCTTTAATATTTCGTATATATGCCCAACATCATCTGCTTAAAATGTAATGAATTCTCATTGTGCGTGAAGCTGGCCACTTTCTTTATTCTTAGTAGCAAATTTTTAACAATATACAATATCACTTGACCGTATTACACAGTGGTTTCAGTGCTTGGATAAGTGCGTTTAATCCAGTCGTTTCTGGTTCAAATTGACGCACATTTGACCTTCGTTTTAATGGTCACAGTTTTAAAATCACTGCCTAAATACATAAAACTTTTAATAAATCATCAGAACAACTTTCATAATTGCAAGCGATTCCATTCCATTCAAAAAATCCAGTGATAATTACCCGTCAGTTTGACGATTTTCGTTCCGTTAGAGAGTTATATGTGATATTTAAATTACTATAATTATCTGCAAAGAATTTTTGACAGTATTATTCAATGGAGGTCGAATTTGACGGTAATAGTCTCTTAATTGTGGTCTTTTTAATCATAAACTTTCAAGCAAGCCAACAAGTTCAAATGGTTTCGATATGCCGGAAATTTTTAAGGAAATTATTTCCTAAAGAGAGGACAATATTTTATGAGAACATGCGCTACTTTGGGGATTCATTTGCATGAGTTGCATGAGTTGCATAAGCTGGTAAACGCCTCAGTGTTGCTATTAAATAATAGACAAACTTTTCCGCTTTTGCTTTTATTTAAGTAATAATTTTAGAGAAATATATTTAAATATTAAAATTTTTAAAAAATTTTATAGGAAAACTTGTTTTCTGAATATTTTAAAGTTTATTTGTGCAAAGTTTTTTTGCAAAATTTTTGAGCTATTTATGAACGCTTAAGCAAATATTCTATTTTCTAAAACTTCTTCTATAAGTCTTAATTTTCCTGAAAGTATTTGCTTATTTTCGTTCTCGAAAAATATGCGAATTTCACTTTATGCAATAAAAAGTGAAAAAAATTGATAAAAACAGAGCAAAGAATATTTTGACAAAAGAAATTACAAATTTCAATTTCAATTTACGTAAAATTTATGATTAAATTAAAAAAAAAAAATTTATGGAAATTTGAAAAAATACTATTAAAAAAAAAATGATGAATTGAAGAAAAATTAGATAGAATTTTAGGCGTATAGTTTTATCATTTATCATTTGTATTTGTAATTATTTTGTTGAGAAATTATATACGAATAATGAGAAATTTTTTTTCAAATAAAAATTAATTACTTCACTATTTGTGATGGTAATTTTTAATAGAGCGGTATAATTAATAGATATATGTAAATTTTTGGATAAATTCGCCTTACTGGATTATCAAAATCTGATAAAGTTTGCCAGAGAGTCATTTGAGTCATATCGAGTAACATATGTAAAATATAACCATAATGTTAGGATTTTTTTTGAAAGAACAGTTTTACCAAACCCCGCTGCACGTAGAACTCTTGTAAAGGCGCTCTGAAATGGAAGCAAAACCCCACCGAGCCATTATATCCTATCATAGTGTATATTTTCATTTCCATTTTTTCATGTTCTTTATGGCTTCGATAAATTGCACATCATGTTTAATTGGTAGTTTTTGTTAAAAGTTTCTTATGTACCGAAATTATTTCATCATCGTGAGAAGTATATGTCGATTAGGATTAACCTTAGTGATATGAATATATCAGAGTAATTAGGCATGTCAAATTTTCATTGAACAAAATTAGAGTAACTGATTACGAAGTACAGCGATGGACAAGATTTTAATGGCGCAATATGGACGGTTGGCTCATAACGTCGTGAGACTGTCGATTCGACATAACTGTTGGCCCAGTAACTGAAGTGGAACTGAATATTGAGTTGATTCTTTGGTTTGGTGCAAAGGAATGATGCTTTTTATTAAAATTTTTATTTGATACCAGATACGCGACCAAGATAAGATAAGAACAATAGAAATGCTTGAAGTACGAATTTGCTTTATGCTGATAAGCAGGGTGCATGATGCGCTATTTGAATATTGCAAGATTAATTAATTATTCGGGCATTTCTCGACAATCTACTTACTAATTTACTTTTTTTGTACTTTACTTAATTATTTCTTCTACACTTATTAAATTAAATGCATTATAATTTTATAATTTTATAATTTTAAGCACAAAAATTATCAGATCATATCAATTCTTCTAAATTTTGGTCAAATTATTAATTTAAATTTTTGCTGCTTATAAAATTCGATTTCAGCAAACAATGACTAATTGGTACATCAATTAAATACTAATTAAAATTTCTAAAAAAAACCACAATTTTCATCATCAATTCACTTTAAAAAAAAAAAAAAAAACACAAATTTATAAAAGTATGCAATATTTTTGGTGCGAATTCGGAATATTGGTACAAGTGACATTAAAGACCAATTATATTATTGGTGGTTCGTCGTTATTCGCATGGTTCAATGGCAATCATATTTTTTTTATTTAATATATTTCTTATTTAATGTTTTTAAATACTTTTTTTAGAGAGTATATCATGATTTATTCGAGAAATACGGTTAATTCGGTTACAGATTGTGGATTTGGTAACATTTAAAGCATAGGTGCATTATTTTATAGGATATACCTTAAAAATGAAATTGAGCTAAGTACAGCAAATATATGTATCCTTGGTGACAAATAAATAAACCAAGAAGAATCCGGTCAGTCTGTTATCGATGGTGGTTTGCACTTAATAAGGCGGAGCAAAATGGCCATGCATTTACCTTTGTTTGCCATTTTTAAGTCGATTCTATTCACCTGTCCACCTGTCTTCGCTTTTTTTTTTATTCGGCCTTGCACCATATAGGCCGATCAAATACACAAAACATCATCCATTCTCTTCGCCGAGTGAATTAATTAATTTTATTCCATTAAGAAAAACCGATGATAGTAATTTTCATTTCATATTTTTTTTTATCAGTTGTTATATTTGATAATACTTGTTATACTTATTTTATATTTTTATTGTCCTGATAAGTGTTATCATATTATCATATCAGTATTACCGTAATGAAATAATAGAATATCGAAATGAGATAATTTGTGATTCTGTTTATTTGCGCAACTAGACATTCTATTAATCCTCGAACTAAACCGGTTGTATAAAAGTTCAAATTATTTAGGAAAAATTTTCGCGAGGATTAATTTCTCTCGTTTCGATAAGTCTCAATTCAAGAAAAAAATCATCCGTTGTTTGGCAGATTTAAAAATTTATAGTTTTAAACGAAATCTTTGTACTTTCCAATGGCCATATTATGAGCCAAAATGTGGACTTATAACAAAATTGTGAAAGATCAGAATTATTTGCTTGTGGTCTTAATTGTCATCTCTTTATATGGTATTGGTCAATGTTTGCTTAAAATATTTATTTTATCTAAGAACAACGATGAAAAGCGAGAACGAATTAGTAAAAGCGAACGATGAAAAGTGCTCGTAAGAAATGTTAGCAATCAGTTTTATCAATTTTTTTTTCTGTACTTAAAAATAGGAATTAGAATTAGAAAATTATGGCAGAAAAAAAAAGATAAAATTGATAATATTTTGCATTGAAAAAAAAAAAATTTTTCCACAATATCAATTGTTACTATTATAATTTTTCGAAAATATTCAACATTTTAAAATATTCTAATTAACGCATAAGCGGAATAGAATATGCTAAGGTTCGATTCCGCGTAAGAGTGAAGCCGTTCGAAAATCCGGGTAGTGCTGGTGACTCCTTCTGTCGCCAAGGGACTTCCTGGCATATTGCCCAATGTGACAAGCCAGTGGAGCGAGTTTAACCAGTAATGGTGAGGATCTTTTAAAAAAAAAACCAGTCACATCTATCCATTTTCTTTACTGTTAATATTAAATGTTATCATTAATGTCGATTTTTCTTTATGTGATGTGATGCATTTATAAAATAAGATTTACATAGGTCATTTGCTTCGGACAATCGGAGATGTGTTATTTGTTTATCTTTCTCATTACGATAGTTAGAAATGACATCTCAATTAAGAAATAAATTGTATGATCCGTGTGATAAGTGAATGAACAAAACCCTATATTTTAAACTTTAAATTATTCCGTGATAAGCATAAAACGTTTTTCTGGACCATTATCGGTTGTTATCAGTGATTTATTATATGATTAAGTTTTCTTTAGACAGTTTTTATCATCAATTATCATCTATCAATTAATTTTGTTTAGTATTGGTATTATAAGAATTTTTATTAAAATAGTTCAAGTGTACTTCAACTTCGACTGAAAGATGAGACGTCGCTTAAAAATGAGAGCGAGGAAAATAATCTAAACAAGGCCAGACCCTTGCTTTTTTTCTAGTAAAGATTGCTCAAAAACTGGTTATCTATTATCTGCAGACATTAATTAATGTATCTATTCCAAGGTTGCCGCGTTCTATGGTCAATAATTACATCCAGCGAAATCCAGTTTATTTTTTTGCGGCCTTTGACCTCATTATTTGTTCATTTGATTTCACTCTTCATTTCATTTTTATTCACTTTTCAGTTATGCTAATTTAGATATGAGAGGTTCATTTCATTATCTCCAGAATTAAAATGAACAAGTGAAATCCGTAAATTACTAAAAAATTATTAGAATATTTCGATGAAATGTTCAACGAAGACCTTTATATATAATAAATTTTGAAATAAACTACTAAATTTTTGAAATCCCTTAATAAACAAAATTCATCGCATTAAAACGACGTTATTGCTAATAATCTTAGAATCGTTAGTTTTGATGATTATAAAGCAATGAAGCAAAAATAGATATTGGCAGTTGAAAAATTCTAGATTTCCGTCGAAAAAAAGGCATCTTCCAAACATTTTATAGAAATAAATCGTAATAACTAAAAATTCATTCAATGATCCAGTTTGATTGATGTCTCGTTGAAAAGCCTCGATACAGATCCTTGCAAACGTTCTTTTTTTTTTTTCACAAATATTCTGCCATTTAAAATTTTTTTTATGAAATTTTCTCGTTCTTTTGCTGTTTTAATAAGCTTCATTAACATATGCGAAATTCGCTTCTTATCATCATTTTATAATTTATTTCCATAAGTTTGAGTAATTTTTATTCACTCGATGCTAATTTCTAGTTCCTTAAGCTGCGTATTAAATCGTTAATTCCATATTGTTTAAAGGTATTGTTTTAAAATTGTGTACAATAAACGAGCCAGGTGACACCTCATCTCCAATTAATGTTAACAGCAACTGTTAATCTGTTCTCTATGATTAATGTTTCTATAGAGTTTCTTTAACAATGGTAAATGATAATGGTTTTGATTGAGTGAATCGATATGAAATTAAGCAAACTGACCTCGATTCTCGCTAACCACAAATTCTGGAATCATTTCCGGTGTAAATATGCACTTTTACAACTGCTTATCATTGTCAGACAACCCAAATTTTTCATCATTTAGCTATGATTATTATTTAAGAAGTGGTGAATTCAGAGTGATATATCATACTTCTCGCTACTTTGATTTCTTTTCTTTTTTTAAAGGTTTCTTCAATCATCCTATAATTTTTAAAATAATTTTTACATTTACGTTGCGTTAATAGAGCTGAGTAGGTGTGCCAGTGGCTCGGTGGCTCAAAACAATTGCCACCGAGAATCGAGTTATATTCGAATCCGGCTGATGCACTGCTCGAGCTGCAGTGGACAGTGGAGAGAATAGCAAAAGAGAATAGAATCACTCAGTGGGTTGTTACTTAAATTAAAGTACTGAACACCAAAAATTCTACGGTAAAAGTAAAAAAACATATCCAAAAATCCGGCTGATGTTGACGATTCATCTATAGTTCTATTGCCAAGGTAGATAATCCCTACATATATCTATTCTAAAAGCTAGCGGATTTAACTAGTACTGGTGAGAAAAAATATAGTAGTACTGAGTAATAATTTACGTATTATTACTGAAAACTGTCTGTAGAAAATAGCTGGATCTTCAAGTTTTCCAAATATTGAATAGCACTCAAAAATAATTACTATATTTTTTTCTTGTATTTTCTATTTTATGTATATAAATATTTATGTTTTATATATATAAATGCATACTTATACGATTTGAGCTACGAAAAAATATTAGTTTAGTCTTCGATTACCTAAAAATTAATGATAAAAAAAGTCCTTATTTTTAAATTATTATAATGATATTTTTTCTTTTAGAACTGCTTATTTTGTGGCTAGAATCAATCTTGAAGCAAGTTGAGCCATAAGCTTTGAAATATAGCAACCAAGCATCTTTCTTAGCATTGTCTTTGTGGAAGATTTTATATTTTGAACTCTTTTTCCACATTTTAATAAATTTTTTATCGTAATATTTTATTTTTTTTTCTAAAAATATTTATTATTTCTGAAGGTTTATTCTTTGTCGGAAGTGGCACTCGAAGACGAGGGCAGTAATACACTGAGCCATTTTAGCCATCCCAATGTTCACAGTGATAAACCATTTATCATAAATACATTTTTTGACCGCAAAAGAGATATTTATCTCTATATTTGTTCTTTTATTCTAATTTTATTTATTGTTTAATATTGTTTTTACTTAAAAAGGATTAAATAATGGCAAATATTATAAACATGGATTTTATTAATTAATTTAATTTCCGTTTAATTAATTTGACCTTTGACTTTCGTAAAAATTTGTTGATCATTAATTGAGGCAACGAAGGCCTAATCGATCTAAGGTATCTATCTAAGTGGCTTCTTCCCTTCGACATTCAACAAGTTTAATAAATGGTTTCAGGTCTAATCTAAAAATGATGTAATTAACTTCAACATTATTTTTCAATATTACATAATTAGCAGCGTCGCCGATTCATTGTTCGGTTCAATAAGGCCTTCGAAACAAGTTTCGTTAATTTTTTAATGGAAACCACGCATTGTTCGATTATCATTCTCATTCTGATTTTTAATTTTGCTTTTTATTTTGCATTTTACCTTTCAGTTTATAGTAAATACAGACGAACGATAAGCTGTACTTTCTCTTGCCTTTCAAAAAATTTTTGATTCTTAAAATCTTTTCGTGAAAAATATCGAATAAGGACAGAAATGCCTTAGCGAGTCGTTGATTTCATTTCGGAATGCCAATGTTGGAACTTTCGCAGGAATAAATCTTTTTCGAAAATGCAGGTGATACTGACGGCTAATCTATATTTTTTATCACCAAATAGCTCTCTGAGAAAAACTTTTCTGATTCGAAAAATCGGCTGAGCTATGCGATTTTCATGCATTATGATGACTGATATTCTATCATTTTTTTTTTCACTTAGGAACGATAAATCTGTTTTATTTAAAAAATTTCCACTTTTTTCAATCGTCGATGAATTACCGTAATTCCAAAGCAGCATTTTATTTATTATTAATTATCATTTCATTCGCATTAAGAATACTTTCTTATAATACTTGTTATTATTATTTATTTATTTTATAAGAATTAGGCAAAACATAAACTCGTTCGAGCATAAAACACGGCAAACAAGGCCGAAAATGTGAGAGTGAACGCAAAAAGAGGTTAAAATAAAATAAACCATAGAATTTAAAAACAAATGCTATCATGCTAACAATGTTACCAATGCTTGCAGTAAGTCTTAAATAATGTCACTGGTGACTGTTAAGGTTATCATTAAAACTGGGGCGGGCGAAGCGAAAACAACATCACTAAGTAATTTATTCAAGTAATTAATAAAATACTTCTAATTGAAGAAGTTGTAGAATAAAACATAGCTTCATAAATTTATTTAAATAATTTCAACCGATTTCCTCTGGTAGTATTAAAATCCAAGCGAAAGTAACAGCCGGCACAGTTTAAATTAAATAAAATCTTATAAGCGAAAATTGAAACTTGCCAAATTTTATTTTTCTTCCTCTAAGCGAAGCAGATTAATAAATTTATAAAATCTTATAATTTAAAGAAGAGTTAGGATTTATGTGGCCTAGGAAATATTTCTATAAATATTTTGACTAATTTTACTACTTTACGATGTTTCGGTGAGAAACAAACTGTAGTAGTTATATTGGTAGAAAAAATCTGATCTATTTCTAAAGATTTTAAATTTTAGAGCTTTAAAATCCTAGGAGACTTTGTTCAAATATAATATGTTCAAATCAAAATCAAACTTTTCATCAACTAATAAAACTAAAATCTACTAAATTATTTGCTTAATCGAGTCAAATTATCAATAAAAATAGGTAGAAAATTGGACACTGTTTAGCATTGATTTATCGAAAAAATAAATTGATATGCCTTTCCTGAAACCATTTAATTATTATTCAAGTATTATTCAAGTCGATCTGAATTTCATTGAAATTCTTCAATCCGCCATGCGAGAACTGAATTTCACAGTCACAAGCATATAAAAGAATACTCGAATTACATCTATCTATTTTTAGTATTTAAAATATCAAAGGGCTAGTACTACCATCTTATAAACTGATTTGAGCGATTTCAACCCATTACCTCCGGCAGTATAGAAATTCAAGCGGAAGTCATAACAATCAGCACAATTTAAATTGGCATATTAGATTTAACCAAGACAAAGTCAAATCACTTTATTAAAATAAACTCTAACTTAAATATTCTAAGATCCAATATTATTATTGTTATTATTGTTGCTTATTATTATTATTATTATTATTATTATTATTATTATTATTATTATTATTATTATTATTATTATTGGCACAAACTCCCTCAATCGGAAAATAAACATAATTTTTGTGTTAAACGATTTAAAAAAAAATTTGCGATATACTGTAATCAATTCATTTGTAAAAAATCAGTTGTGATATCCTCGATCCAACTATAAGTGTTTTGTTATAAAAATCTGTGGTAATTTATGGAATCTTTCCTTCTATATCAGTTTTTTCATTGCAGAAAAAATATTTGTGCTTTAGAATGAATGATGAAAATGACAACCAAAGAAAGGTAATAAAAGGCATTCAACGAAGAAAGAGTCGTTTTTCAAATGAATCTTCTTCTGTCTTTGCGCATATTAAATAGCATATTTATTATTTCAAAGAGCCACCCTTGATAGATTTATTATAATTCTTTACGAATAACGATCTGTCTTTTTTATCAATTTTTACCACAATTGTTAAGTTATTTAGTTGTAAAATATATCAAAATCAATGAAGTACGCTTCAACTGTACTTGATTCTTATGTATTTCGATATCTCCATGGTGATTATTTATTCACCTCTCGTTCAACGAACGTTCGATGAATTGTTTTCTTCAAATCTATTATCTTTACAGAGACTGCCATTGAATATTCGAATTGCAATATTTTGAGAAGTGATAAAGATCGTAGCAAATGCCAACGGTCGTTGATGATGAAGAAGACTTTTGGCGACAGCCTCTTGGATCATGGATAAAGTAATTCGTTGTTAAGAATTATCCATTATATTTGCTGCTCATTTCAGTAAAATATTAATTAATAAATAAATCTAATAAATAAAAATAAAATAAAAATAAAAAATAAAAATAAGTTGTAAATTATGTTTCAGTGGCTTCATTGTTACAGTAAAATCTTACTTGCTCTCCTTTGATATTTCACTATTACTTAGTAGAGAGAGTATTTTCGCAAATTTTCCTTTTTTCCTTTTTGGGATATGGAAAGGATAATATAATGTTTGCTATAAGTACTAAGCTTTTGAAAATGGAAACTTTGAAAATTTTCTCAAAACAATATGATTAGAGAGCGACTTTAGGGATTGCGTTAGTGGATGTGACCCTTTGATTCCCGAATCAACATGGCGCGCCGTAGATCGACAAGGAAGCAAATTACGATTTATAGATATTTGTGACGGATATGTTTTCAACTTACTTTTTGTCTTCGTGTGAGTCAATTCATTTTTTTTTTTTTTTTTGTAAAAAAAGTTACATTTCAATATAATTTGTTTGGAAGAGTTCATCTAAAGCTCGATTTTTATGGTTTTTCCCGGTATCTTCCACTTTCCGCTGGCTATGCTTGTGCACCCAGGTAGACGCGAATTTTCGTTTCATCAGACTGATGAAAACCCACTTAGATGCGGCTATTAGGAATGGGATTCCGCCTTTGAGGTGTGAGGGTCGATCCAAAGTATTCAATTCGATACCTCTGGACCAGACGCTGATTAAATATTAATGGTTGTGCCGTTTTAAGAATTGTCGGATTTGCGATACCATATTTTAATATATTTTGTAGTTCTTTGTGACTGCCAGTGTGAAAGGCAATATATCCAGCGTGTTCGAGAGTTGACTCGAGCTCTGGGTGTACTTTGGAAATTTGCTTGAGGTGAATTTTCATTTCATTGTACCAATCAACCCTAATGTTGCTGGTTTTCTCGAATTTTATTTGTCATTCAGTCAATTGTACATCTCTTTAGTGCAAATTTCATCCAAAGCCCATTCCATCGTATGGCTGAAAAATGTGGATGAAGAAGTTAAAAAATACGAACACCAGTATTTATGTGTAAAGATGCGCTGATACATGTGGAAGTGTTTTAATAGAACGATTATCATCTCTCGAACATCGTCATCCTGCAGGCTCTGTCAAAACACAATTCTATCAGTCGAGTCGAAAGCTATGGCTATAAAGTCTACAAAGTAATAAGGCTCTCGATACTAGGAACGATAAAATTCAGCATAAAAATCTAATCATCACACTCATACCTCCGTTCAGATCTAAATTTGTTTGGGCTGCTCTCTTGCATCGCCATAGTTCTATTCAGTGTAAGAGAGGTAAAAATCTCAAATATCTTTTAATCTAGATGCCTATTACAATGCGTCTTATCACTTTCCTTAAAGATTAACAGTAGAATTGCTTTACTTAAATGGCAAAAATTTTTATTCAATGAATGTATACAATCTTTATATAGAGAGAAGGCGAATAGGTATTTGAAGTGCTCAGCTCGGAGATTCTCTTTTCCAGGAGTTTTAATGAGTTTAATCTCTGACTGAAATTTTCATGCATTTGCAATTGTATAGTTCCAAATTCGTCCCAACCGTAGTCAAAATATTACATCTTTCATCGTAGGAACTTTGCCTATCTGTAGAAGCGATGTTTATAAGTCTTAAAAAAATCTCACCGATCATTTCATTAACGATTTCTTGAGCTATGCTAGCGACATAATTTCTCATATTGTCGCATATTCGAACTGTTGTCTCCACATTCAAGGTTAAATCAAGGTTATATTATATCTCTTTGCTATCCAACTTATGGTTTTTGTCTTGTCTTACCACAGTTAATGCGAGTCTATTGACCATTTTTGAATGATCAATTCTAAAATGGTTTTAGCCAAGTTTTTAAAGGAAGGTTTCAGCTGAGATCAACAATTCATCAATTTTCAGCAGTTCTGATCCTTGAATTGCTTCAGCACCTTAGCCTGGAATTGAATGTTTTAATTTTTTTATTCATTTGTAAATACTGATTTAATAAATTGGTTCAACATTCTTTGCTTTATTTACTTTTGCCACGCTCATCTGATTGATCGACAGTTATAAAACCAGTTATAATTTCATGGCTAGGAAGATTTAGTTAATTTTAATAAATTTAATAAATTTTAATAAAATTCTAACAATTGCCAATTCTAAATTCCCTTAGTTTTTTCAAGCGGAGAGTGTTTTCTGAAATATAGTACAATTTCTAAATCTATTATCGCTAGAATTTTATCATTTTTATTATCAGTAAGTCTATCTTGTTTATTTAACCATTATTATCAAAAAATTGATTCCGTATCCGAAAGCCTATTTATTTAAAATTTATTTTATTTTTATACTATTCGAAATTTTTTAAATTTTAAATAAAATTTTAAAAAAAAACTAGGAAAATGGAAATTGAATTCGATAGATATAATGGAATTTCATGAATAAGCGAAATAAGCAATATTGCTAATAGGATTATTTTTGTGAAAATCCGGTGTTGATCTAATCGGCTTAAATGATTTATTAATGTTCTATTATAGTTATGCAGTAGAATGAACGGAAACTTTTGTGGGTCGTTGCACTTGAAGAATTATTATTATTGTACTGAAAATTTTTAGCGAGTAGTTTTATTTTAAAAAAAAAACCATAAAAATATTTCTCAGCGAGGTTATTAATTAAAGAAATTAACGAAAAACACTTCTAACAAATTATGACAAATTATGAAAAAATTTTTTAAAAAAACCAGTATCTAAATAATTTGCTAACCTACCGGATTAAATGAAATTTGCCAAGGAGTCACTTGGTGAAAGATTCACAAATGATCCGGCAGTATCATAAAGATTTTTGAAAGACAGGTTTACTCTCGAATCACAACACTGGCGCTATGAAACGGAAAACAACACCACACCGAACCGTTCTACTTTCATTTTAGCGTATTATTTAGTGAATTTTTCTATAATACATTGATGAATAAGAGCCAGCGTATATACTAGAATGGTACCATAAAATATTTGTCCAATTCATAAATAAATAAAATTTTTGTTTCGTAATTTAATTCGATTAATTTAATTTCACCAATTTTATAGCTTGCGTTTCTTTCACATTTTTCTAGAATCATTGAATAAGAATTTTTCGTAAAATTTAATTTTATTTCTCCTGCATCTTAAACTGATTAATTTAATTTTATTTGCAATAACATTTAAATAAATTAATTAAATTTGCGACAAAAAGAAAGAGGCAAATTTTTTCGTTTATCATTTTAAGAGAAAAAAAAGAAAATTTAACTAAAAAAATTGTCAAAAGCATTTCAAGGTTTTTTTTTTTGATAGTTTTTACATGTTTTTCGATATTTTTTCATTTTTTTTTTCATCTTTCTTTTTTAGGTTTTTAGCTATCTTTCTAAAATTTATAGATCATAATTATAGGTTATGACATAGATGCATTTTTTTTTTTATTCAGAAGTCATAAATTTTTTTAGTTTATTAAATTTATTATTTATTATTGAATAAATTTATTATTAAATAAATATTTAGTTTATTAAACAACAGTTGAATTAAAAAAAATATAGTTTATAAAATTGTTAAGAGTTGGAAAAAAAATGACCATGAATTGGTGTTTCACCACCAAATTTCGATTCGAAAATTAGTTGTCGACCATAAAGACCCATTCCAATAAAAATAAGCATAAATACATCAATAAAAGATTTTACATATAATTAAAGATTGTATCGCAAAGGAAAATCGTAATAACCAAGTTCTCAAATTGTTATATATATATATATATAAATAAATAAATCTTTTTTTGGTGCTCATAGACTCCTTGAAATGCACTCATAAATTGCTAAGGGAACCATAATCCACCAATTATAAGCTAAGATTTCATTTCATTGAAATTAATTGTTCTTCCAGTTAGTATCATTACTAATTAGACTGGTTATAAGGGTTCCCATGCATCTCAATCCTGTGCCGAAAGTAATAGAAAGATAAAGGATAGTCCGTTCAAAATCTTAGTTCAGTTCTTGATTGGCAATTTTCGGTATCCATCATAGCGCTAAGGAAGTAACGAGGTTTCTGTGATATATAATGAAAACCATGGTCTAACCGGAATAAGCGACACTTTTTTTGACGATATTATTAAAGCAAATGGTTTTCGAGCTGAAGTGGATGCAATCTTGTAAGGATCTGTTCGTTTAACAGGTAAATAGGATATAGGTTAGAACTAATACTCAAGAATGCGCTCTGAAATCCTGCGGAATCTCAACCATGTTGAATTCTTTGAGATACTGGAAAATCTGCCACATTTTGTGAAAAATGCTACCAAACTCCATTAAATACTCCAAAAGCTTTGCAAGATTTTTTGCCGTAATCCGTTATCAACGTCATATCAAATCATTTTTGACCTCATAATTCCCTTAGATCTCTTTGTAATCCCCTTATAATCCCCAGCACAACCCACCCCCATTATATTTCTTTAACAGATCGTCAAACTTCGAAGTTCATTTTTATAAATTAAATTATAAAACATTGAACGGCCGTGAATGATAATATTGAAGGAGGAGGCCGGGTTGGAATATATTGAAATATGAGGCCAAGCTGTGGCAATTTAGTTGGTGTGAAAAAAATGCGGCAAGATTTGAAAATGTGATAAAGGAGCACTAACGAGTTTCGAAGATGTGTGAAGGAAGATATATTAGAATTGGGGATAATTCTATCCATGCGTAAGATCGCGTAAGAAGTTTTTTATTAGCCAATATATAATACCACGAAAAATGATTCCCAGGCTTTAACTCAAAGTTCAAGCCTAGCAATATTCGCAAAATAACTCTGAAAAACAGCATCAAACAGCAAAACATCAATGTTATGATGTAATTTATGGAAGTTGATATTTTACAGGTAATTTATCATAAATTTTCCTTTAGTGCTCGAGAATCGCGTAAAAAATTTTCAAATTTTTTGCATTTTTCATATGAAATCTATCAGTTTATTTCTGAAGTTAATAAAAAAAACTTTAATAATAAATGTTAATTGTCCTTGAACATTTTCGTCAAATTTGTCTGTTAAACATTAAGCAAAAGCAATTTTATTCTCTTTTCGAGATCTAAAATGTTAATTTGCTTAATATTTTAAAAATTATTTTTGTAAAATTTGCTTTCATAATTTCTAAATGCTTATTTTATAAGAGAAAAAAATTGTTGTTTAGTATAATTAATAATAATAATTGTAGCAATAATAATAGTAGTAATAATAATAATAGTAAAGTAATAGTAATGATAATAAAAATAATGATAGCTTATAAATATCGTTATTTATATAGATATTTAAAATGATAATAGCAGTAATAATAAAATAATAACGGTAATAATAATAAAAATAATAGTTAATAACAATGACAATAACAATAATAATAACAATAATGAAAATAATGATAATTTATTTTATTATATGAGTAATAATTTTGAGTTTTTTATCGATAATAAATTTAATTTAGAAGAATTTATTGTAGTGAATCGAGCGCTTTGAATATGCTAATTGTACGAGATGTGAATGGAACGATTTTCGATTCAACGGCCCGTTTAAAGCAATTTTCAATGCTTCTACATAATATGCAAAACTTTTATAGGGTATATCTATTTTGTTATATCTTTATTGATTTCACGGCAAAATTAGTTTTTTTTTTGTTATCGGATGATAATTTCTAATAGTCATTTTTAATATTTTTTTTATTCTATTATATATTTTAGTAGTAATATTTACCATTTCTCATTTGGCTGATTAGATGAAATGACATTTTCATTTGAGAGTCACTTAGTGATATAATTCTCTAACACCATTCATCCATATTTTGGTTTTTAATAACGAAATTATTACGTCAAAAATTGTTTGATATTCATTACTTAGCCATTGTGCAACTCAAACATAAAATAAAATGCAAGTGATTTAGCAAAAATGTTTTGGGTAATCGCAATAAGCGAGATAGAAAAAATTGTGAAATTTTCTTGTATTTTCTCTTAAAATTTTAGTGTTAAAAAAATTCATCCTATCTATCAGTTGTTTAACTTTTCTTTGCATATATATATATATATATATATTTTTCTTCCTTATTTTATTTCCCTTGAAATTTTACTATAACTAAACTGCGCGAAATTTTGCTGTAACTGAACTGTGGAGGTTAGCGGAAGAACTCACGGCATTTAGAGCATTAGGTTTCTCCTTTTCAAATTTCCCGATCGGCAATATTGGCAATAAAATTATCGTTAATCATAGATTTAGCTCATATAGAACAGCTCATATTTTCGGTAACATGCGTCTCACTATCTGGATGAAAATTTCTTTCCATGGAAAGCTTAGTTTCTAGAAAGCACTGGCACTGACTTGCGATATTTTTTTTTCAAAAGATCTCAGCACATCTCGTTGAGCTCGCTTAGTTAGCTTGTCCAGATAAATTTTGCCATGAACTCCCTTAAAACTTTGCTAAGAACTACTTTTTAAAAAATTGTATTCTTGAGTATAAATATAAAATGTTATGTGCGAATAATAGGATTCATATGGAAAGAAAACCATTAAAATAATTATTTACAACTATATTCGGGGAACTACGCCTTTTCTAAAATCTATGCACAAAATTCTAGCTGTGCTATTCTTCCAAAAGTTAAAGTTATTTAGCCGATTAAAAAGAAGAAGAATTTTTCTCTTCTGCCACTATTTATTAGCAAAAGGCGCAGTTAGTGAGTGATTTTACTTGTGATTAATTTTAGATTGCTCACTTTATATACATATGAACTCAGCCTTGACCGTGTGATATCCTTCTATTAATTTTATCAACAAATAAATATTGCTTATTCATTACTACTTAAAATAAAATAAAACTTTTGATATCTGTCGATTAGTATTATATGTGAAAGCATTATAAAAACTTAGGCTAAATTGAAGAGTGAATTGAGAGTATTGTGTTTTATTTACAAATTATAAATATAAGTAATTATAAATTTTAATTGAAATTAATAACAATAGGCATTAATTTATCGTTATTCTGTTATTTTTTAATAATTTGGTCTTAATCAGCAATTGATAAACATTTCATTTATAAAGAGTATTTTCATTAGTCTACTGATTTATATTGTGTCTATACTTTATTTTATCCGAGATTTCTCGCATCAATCATTTTTGAAACCTAAAAGATAGCCTTGGAACCTTTTTTTTATTTTTGACTAATTGGTAGCCTTTTTCATTAATAATGTAATTTGATGATATTCTTCTTCTTCTTCTAACAACTCTCACCATTACTGCTTAGGCTGGCTCCGCTGGCTATAAGAGTAAGGCGTCTTCAAGCTGCTCGGTCCGACGCCATCGTTAGTAGTAACAGAAGCCATTCAATTTGATGATATTTGTTTAAAATAGCTGCTTTAATAGTAAAAAAACAACCATTCAAGTAATAAAGAATAAAATATGGAAATATATACTGGGAACATTGTGCATGGAAATACGCAGAGAAACTTTAGATTATTTAATCTATCGACGCTATTTTCATATTAAATAGTACATCGTTTTTTTTTGATTATCACTTTCATATTTGTTATCATTTTCACTTTATTTTATTAATTAATATTTTATTATTTTCTTATTCGTACTACAATTTTTCACAAATGCACTCTATTGTTTATTGTTTTATTACCATTGCCATTTTAAGTGATTGCCATTTTTCAATCTATTTAATTGATTAATAATTATGTATAAATGAATAATGTGAATATAGTTGATTTAAGATAAATGAGAAATTTGAGAATTTTCCGACAATAAATTTTCCAAAAATCGAAAACATCGAAACATCGACAATAAATACTTAGCAAAGAATTTAATTGTTGTAAATTGGTAAAATTTGAGATTTGAATTTTTTTTTTTTTGTTAAATATGAACGATATATGGTCTAATTTTTCTAATTTCCATTCTTTCGATATTTCGAAAATTTCATTCTTATTTTTTCCGAAATCATTTGGCTAAATAATATTTAAAATAATATGAAAAACGCTTAGAAAATTGCGATGATTGCAATAAATTGAACAGTGAAATCGCGAGAAAACCCCATTAAAACCTACGCAACACAATTATTTAAATACCAAACAGTAAAAAGAAGCGGTTTTTAAGAGTTAAAATTTAATACGATATTTTGCTAAACTCTTTTAATCTCGTTTGGAATACTTTTTTTTGCTCAAATTTAGCTTTAAAAATTTTAGGCATTTTAATTTTTAAATTTTAAAAAAAGTATTTACAAAATTTTATTGCAATTTTATCGCATTTAGTTTCACTTAAATATAAAAATTTCACTAAAATTCACAAACATTTTATCAATCGTAGTTTCATTTGAATAAATTTTCGTTGATAATTTTTTCTTTTTTTTCTCGTTCTAAATAATTGTTTTGTTGAATTTTTATTGCAAAAGATCATAAATAATATTTTGCTTTGCATTCTTTTCATTCTTTTAATTTTTAATAATTAAAATGATAATTATTTTATTGAATTAAGCGATACACAAATGTTAGTGAACAACTAAAATATGCGAAATTCAACTATTTTTTTTTTAATCTTTTTAATCTTTATTCTAATATTTAATATTGTTTTATTTTTTTATAAAATAAAAATGAGCAAATATTCAATTCGGATGAATTCTTCGATAATTATAAGACCGAAGCAAAAAATAAAATTCTTTTTTAGAAGAATCTCGTTAATACGTTCGATTTTAGGCCAATCATTTTATTTTAAATAAGACATTTACAGTTGATAAATGAATCAATATAATAGTATATCAATATAAGATTTCCAACATCGAATGGCTTGCCAAATGAGAAATTTTCAGGTTTTTTTTAATGGCAAATGCGAATTGTTGCACAACAATTTAAGGATGTATGATTGCGAAGCTTTTGATTTGTTCTTTAACTGTTAAAGTACTATTTAATACTGTTTCATGGGGTTTTCACTTTATAACTAAACAAATAATATTATTTCTTCAAAAGTAGGCCTCCTAGTTTTCTTCAGTAGAATATTCATATTCAAAATATTCATAATTTGTGGAGAAATAATCACTGAGCATTCTTAAAATGCTGGAAGGCTATTTTAACCTTTAGAAATCATAAGAAAATTACTTGGTTATAAACATTTTGCAATCAGTTTTTGATGAAAACAGATGTGCTTCTTATGTTCTTTCCTATATTTATTTAAAGCTATAGTTGTTTATTCTAGTTAACAATCACTTATTGGACTATCATATATTAATGAAGAGAGTCAAACACCACAATAGCCAGTAGGAAAAACAAAAATGAACGAAAAAACTTTTCGAGTAAATAATAAACTGGGTTTGAGCTAGTTAATGGAGCACAGTTGAACTTAATGGAGCGTTAATTAGATGTAACAAAAGATCTGATGCAGCTTGAGGAGGAAATAAGGAGGTATGGTTGTTTTTAACGACTAAAACTGTTTCTAAAAAGGTTGACATAATATAATGCGATTTAGCACAGCGTAACTGACGATTATAGCAAAAGGCAAAAGAGCATAAAGGAATTTGTGTTAAAAAGGAATAACAGGATTTCGAGGATGTTAATAGGACATAAAGATTTTACACAAAATATAACAGATTTTTTTGAGACATCAAGGAGTTTCAATTCATAGCTACGAGCTAAGATTTTGAAGTTTGAAGCAGTGACAGTGATTTCAGTTTTTTCCCGATTTAATATCTCTTTTTTTTATATATAATTTAAAATACATTGATAAAATTTCGTCCAATTGAAAGTTGAATTTTTTTGTTGAGGAAATGAGTAAAAAAAAATTCAAAATATGGGCGTATGTAACAATCTAATGCTCGCTCATTTGTCGATGTTCGCATGACTATTTTTATTGCTTCATTCATTCATTCATTTTTTATAAGGCTTTGTTATCGTTTTCGTACAAAATGGCGTGACGATTTTCTTTTAGGACAATCTATTTTGTAGTAGGAAAATTTTACTTCTGCCATATTCGCATTTTTCATGGAAATCTCTATTCAACCATTGCTAGCCGTAAATTATATGTATGTAAATTTTGCTTTTGACATTAGCGAAAATTCGTTTTGCCTTATAATAATTTGGTTGTATTTTTGAGGTGAGCTCTTATTTTATTAGCGTGATACGTTTATATTATTATCAAAAATAAGAAACACCCATCCATATTAATGAATGAGAGCAATAACCTTTCGAATTCTTAATAAGAAGTGGTCCTTCTCTTCTAATAATCGTTGTTTTTCGAACGAAACAAGTTATTTGATAGTTTAGGTCAGTTGTACTTTCTTCAAATAGATCATATTTATATCTTCCTAAAGCTATAAAACTTTTGTGTATTCCTTTCGATTGTCATCATTTACTCAGCTACTCATATTTCTTGAATTTATCTCATTTTATTCAAACATTTTGTACGATTTAAAAGATAGTCCATTTTCTATTGTATGCTTTTTTTTTCATTTATCTTTATATGCAAAAGTCTATAAATTAATAATTCTGCAAAGTCATATGGTTTCATTTTCTTAAACAAGCAACTTTTCCGAACTTTTAATAAATACAATCATTTCATATGGCTTCTACTGAAACATACTGATTAAACTTGCAGCTCTTCTACTGACTTCTACTGACTTTACTGAAAATTGCTGTGACACTAATTCCTTGGTTTCATTTCCTCATGTAATTAATATTTCATTTTGTATGTTTGATGAACAATAAGTTAAAGGGTCATTTTATCTAATCAAAAATGAATTATGCATTCTATAAATTTATATTTTTCTGTTTTTCTCGATTCCTTACGAAAATTTTTATAAATTTCAGACGCAGTTGAATCGACTCATTGTGATGCCATTGCCAGATTTACTCAACATTGTTCGAAATCCACACCCAGGTATTTTTTTTGGAATACATTGGCATGAATAGCGAAGAAGCTGTTTAGTACAAATAATTTATGTTGCATTTTTAGTAAATTCTCTTAGTGAAATACGAAAGATTCTAATAAGTAAGCTTTTTTTCATCAATGAACAAAGATAGTGAAATAATTTTTTGCAATTTTTCTTACTCTTTCAATAGCTGATTTTTTTTTTCACTCTGTACAAATTTATTGCTTTATTATCAGTGATTATTTCTCTTTCGGTGATTATTAATAAAACGCTGGCTGATTCGAATTGAATTTTTCATTTCAAGAAAATTGTGAATAAAAAATAATTAAATTGAAAATTAATCTGAATTGCGTATAAATTTTTCCCGACAAATTTTTTCTCGCTCTACGCAATCGTTGTATAATAGTGTAAAAATTAAAATTTCGCTTTTGTAGAAGAAAATAATCCCAGCTTAAATGTAATGAAAAAATGATCGCCAGATGATTACATTTGGGTTATAGAAGATGGAAAATTGAGAAATTTTTTAGTCGATAGAATTTAAGTCTGAAATATTTTGAGGATTTTAAATGTGAAAAAAATTCTTTTCCAATTTCCATTTCTGCAGTTTTTGACAGCAATTATACTTGAATTTTATTTCTAGCAACGTTTGCTTCTTCTTTAATCAGTAGATGAAGAACTTATCAGTTAAAAGTCATTGTTAATGTTATCTCTAAGCAAAATAGAATAAATATGTTAGAAGAAAAAAATTAGAAATTAAGGTGTGCAGCTGTTATCAACTATATTATTTGTCAACAATACTTCCTTTTCGGTTGGAAAATATTTTCTACATTATTGGCGACCTTTTCTCTGTTGCATACATTTTATCTGATTATGAGGAAAAATAAGTCGTTGATTTATCAAAAATAAAAATTAGATCGGTTACAGTTCGAAATACAAAATTAGGAAGGATAATTAAATTGCTTTATTCAAATATTGAGAAAAATTATTTTACGGCCTGCGAAGAGTTATTCTTCTAACATTCTACTGAGAAGTTCGAAAGTTCAACTGCATGACATGAAGAAAGTCATTATTGGAGTGATATAGCCTTGAATGTGGAAGCATTTGAAGTTCGAGTAAGAAATAATCGGAAATTTTTGGTTATCAATATGATTCATTCTTGTTAGAATCTTCAACTCACGATTGAATTTTGCAGTACTAAACTTAAAAATAAATCATATAAACGAAATACTTTTCGAGCCAAATGATTGCAACCATACAGATCACCAAGGAAATAAATATTCACGATGATTCAGATATATAAGCCAAATGAAACTATCGAAGGAAATAGCTCTTCAAATGGCCAGTGTCTTTCAGAGAATTTTTTGACGGTGTGTGCGAAAAAACCGTGCGACCAGAAAAATCTTACCCTTATATCTCAGGAAGGATAGGACGTACTGTTAATGTAGAGGAAGTCAGCCTGCTAGACATCTGGGAAAATTTTCGCCTCCCTTCTACTGAATAGAATATTTTGAACAGTACGAGTACAAGATATGAATAGACGACTAAGACCGGATCAAGACTATGCTGGTCGTTTTGACGCGAAGGAATCGCTTCATATATCGGCAACCCCATCTTATTTTATTTGTTTTGCCGGTACCTTCGATTCAAATGATAGCTGCGCTGTGGTGATGCAGTCCGATTGTTTTAAAGGCATTTTACTAATGCACACTGGCACAAATCATCAGTATCAGTATCAGTATCAGTATTTTTCTATATACCAGCTATGCGATAAATTAGGTTATGGGCTCCGATTATAGACTTAGACTCAAGACATATTGTGCAAATCAGTCAAGTGCGTAGTATCTCGGATCTTGTACGGTTGATGATGGTTCTTTTCATTTATGAATAAAATTAGATGTTATATGACCGCATATCAGGTTATAGCTTACTTTAATTGCTGGTTTATTGCTTACAGACTCAATTGATTCCAATAGCGTGTTCACAGACTGCGCCTCCGGATCCGATTCCTTGCCAGAAATATACAGAAGCCTCTTTTTTCTCCACTATATAAATTCCCGATTCCGTATTAGTATAAAATACACGAGATTTTTTTCGTCATATATAGCGAGTATACAAAAAATACCTGTTTTTAGCAAATACTTTACTGGAAGAAGTGTTAGGTCCACTCTAGAAAATCTTAAAATTAAAATAAGACTAAAATTTATCTTTATCTAGCTTCAATTCTTGCAATTTGTCCTGTTATACTGCTGTGAAATGTCGCGAAGTTTGTCTTTAGCAATGCACCTTACATGTCCATCAAGCAGATAGATAGAATCTGGAACGATTGCACTCATTTTTACTCCAATACCATTCACATCGGTGCTGAGGTTCGAATTTCAGCAATAAACTTATGCTTCAAAAATCCAGGTGATGCTGGCCACTCACTTTCTGTCGTCATCTCCAGTAGATTTAAAGCATTACATTATAGATGATAAATACTTGATGATAATAGATGATAGATAGGTGATAAAAATTAAGAAATATTAGATTTCCCTGTCTTTGATTTTTTCAATTTGTTAAACCTATAATTAAATAACATTAATCATTTTGCATCAAAAACAATTGTCAACGAGAATTGATGCTCTATTGAAAAATGATACAAAGTTCATTAAAGCAACCAGGTGAAATGCCACAGGTTTTGTTCTTATGACAGTTCCAATTCTTTTATCGCTTTTCAGTGCTTCTCACTCGATTTCGTTTACAGTCATAACGAATCAAATCAAGAAAATTGTGTTGATAAAAAATTGTTATCAATGTAAACAAATTCTACCAAACCTAAATAAGGATCAATGAATTTTGTTAAAATATAGTGAAATTGTTTGGAGACCTCTAGAATTCGGAATTAATATTTGTTTTTATGCTTTTAAGTTTGTCGAAATCTGGTTTGCTAAGCTTATGTTACATTTACGAACCAAATGATGGAAATAACTGGGCATATACCGCTAAGATAGTGAATGAATATTTAATATTCATTTCTGCCTTCTTGCTGTCTTCTTCTTAGTAACAGCTGCCATGTACCGGTTTTCTCGTTTTTCTTCACATCAGCGTATGAAATAAGCATTTTATGACAAGGAGAAATTTATCTTTTTCATGCTGTTTTTATTGTTTTAGGCGCACATAAGAAAAATTCAATTCATTTAATCTATGTTCTTCGAAATATGTAAAAAAATTTGGATTTGTATTTTAATAAGAAAATTAGAATGAAAATTAGATAGAAAATAATAATATCAACTATTATTGTCTTAAGATTTTCTTAAATAATTTTTTCGATTATCCAGTTGGAGTGGAAAATCTTTCGTGGACTTTATTTATTTTAATGAATAAATATATTTTCTCAGGTAGACTGAAGGCGGACTGAAGGTGTTTTCTTCGACACATGCTGTCATGCATGCATGCTTAATTTAAAAAGCATATGTTGTTTTATGAAGTATTTGTAGGATTTAATCCTATATTTCAGAATGGTAACAGTAATGGTACTTTATAAGGGAGTTAGGTTTGAGTGATGAATTTTTCACGATTTTCCTCGCTAAATTATAATTTTTTATGTTTTTTGCACATTATAGATGATATTAAAAGTGTTTTTGATGCCTTCAACATTGTCAAAAATCCTTCGCACATTCCAAACATTGTTAAAAATTTGTGGATAGCGATCAAATCAGCCAACAGAATTTCAGATTTCCGTGAAAAGCGTCTATCTATTTCCAGCATTTTTTCCTATATCGAAGTTTAATTAAATTCGTTTATAGTTATAAATTCGCAAAATTTTCCAATCTTGTAGCAAATTTTTGATATTTTTTATTAAAATTATTTCTTTGAATCTTATTTCTATAAATAAAAATCAAAAATGCTTTAGATTTATCGATTAAAAAATTCTTAAATAACTAAATTTTTTTTTCGAAAATATTTTTCAATATGAATTTCTTTCGATTGTCTTAATGCATTTTTAAGAACAAAAAGTCCACAATGTATTATTATTCGTTTTATTTGTAGAAATTTTATGAAAAAATTAATTAAAATTATACATTTTTTTCATTTAGCATTCATTATTATTTATTTTTTTCTAAATTTTATTGTTATTTTATTCTAAAAATAATCATTTATTTATTTATTTAATAATTTATTTTTGTCTCGAATTTTTTTCTAAATATAATTATTATTTTATTTATTTAACATTCGTTTTATTTTTGTTAATTTTTTTGTTATTATTAGTTATTATTTGAAGTGATAAGAAAAGGAAATCCGATCACTTTCTGCGTAAATTAGCCTCTTTCAGTGTAACCTGAGATTGAGGATAAGGTGCATTTTGATTTTCTGTTTCCACGCTATTCTTTAGCCTGAAATCTCATTCTGTGAATTGTACTAGACGCTTCTTAGTTTGTAGTAATTTTCCATAGGTTTTTTTCAGCGATTTCTTGAAATATTTTTGTAAATTATATTTACAAAATTTAAAGACATATTGATAGATATGCAAGATAAAAAAAATGAAGATTATAGAAAAATATTTCTATTTTTTCTCTATTTATTTAAAAGATTAAGCATAGCACTAAATATGTGCCAATAACAATAGCGAACACATCGAAAAATTCGGCGCAATATTAATCGAAAATTAAAATTCTCGAAAATTCATAAAATAAATTATTATAATATTTAAAATGGAAAATAATATTTTATATAATTCTTCTCAATTTATTTTAAAACAAAATACTGATTGCGCTGATTAGGGAAAATCGCGAAAGTCGCGAATGGAAAAGTTTTATTATTTTAGTCTGACAAATTTTAGTTTCTCTATTTTTAACAATTATAAAGCAAATATATTTAAATTGAAATTTAAAATTTAAAATTTAAATTTAAAATTTAAATTTAAAAATTTAAATTTAAAATTCAACTATATTTAAATTGAAATTTTAAAAAACCATAGAATTTCGTACAGTTCCGATCAACTGAACGAGTTAGTACCACAGACAGATTTTAATGAGTCCAATTTACACCATGAATTTTGATATAATGATAAGATTTGAACTCAAGTTTTCATTAGAATTGCACTAATTAGAATATGGGCAGAAACTCGCACACAAATTATATATAGTCGTATATTCCTTAAATAACTTTTTTTTTAACCATCAAAAGCTTAATAGTCAATCTAATTTCCTGTAGAGTTTCTTTAATCATAAAATGAATGTTAGAATTTCAGTATTTACTTGGCATTTGGCAGTGCCGAATTTTGTCGCTTTCTTTCTTTCTTGTGGCATTGCAATGTAATTTTTCGCTTCATCTATTTCTAAAATTTGTATTCTATTAATCCAAGTAATTTATTTGATATTTGTTGAATCATATTCGAACATTTCGATTAAAATTTTATCGTTCTGATCACAGCTAAAGAAATCTAAAATCTCTTTCAAAAATTTAGCTTTTGCTGAACAAATATTTACATTTGTTAAGTTCCAAGTGCAAAGTGTTCGTTGGAAAAGCCGCAGTAGTAAGCGTTGAACACTATTTTCGTCGTAAATTTTTTGAAACACAACTAAATTCTGATAACCTCCATTGAATTAAACGAGAAAATGAATCTTAAATATCGCTTGAAACAAACCAAAAAAGGTTTTTTTTCTCGTGCATTTTCATACGAAATTGAGAAATCATTTTTTTTTTTATTGTTTCTATAGAATTAAAATTATCTTTAAATTAAATTGGCTCGAATTTTATTGAGGATAGAAGCCAAGCCAATTTTATTAAAAGCCAAGTTCGATTTCTTAGAGTCCATCTATATTTCTGTGCTCAAGCGATTCTCTAATGAGGTAAAACAAATCATAAATACTGAATGTGCTATTAGAAAAAAAATTCATAGACTATTCGGTTCATGCGGGTTTATTTGACTTTAAATTTATTTTTTAGGTTCTTTTCTTTTTCGGAACTGTCGCGCATTTTACATTACCAGTATTACTTGTTGAATTCGGTTTGTCAGCTTGAAAATCCTCTCTTTTAGTCTAATTATTTATTTTGAAAAGCTTTTAAATTTGTTCATTTCATATTTCTAAACGTTAAGAAATGAAATTTGTTTAAGATGCAAATACAAAATCAGCTGTCAGAACAAATTTGATATCGCTCGATGAGAAAGAAAATATTGAGGAAATTTAGCTATTATTAATCAACCCAACTTAGTCGACTTATAACTCAATTTCTATAGCTTTAAATAATAGTCATCCATTTTTTTTCCTGTTTTGAGGTTTAACTTTGGCTTTTTCCTGTATTTACCCTTTTTACCCTATAAAATACTCTCCTTTCAAGAATTAGATTTTTTATCAATATTATCCTTGTAGCATTGGTAGAAATGCAAAATTTTTTCTTTCTTTTTCCTTTCTTTGAATGTAAGTTCATTCACTTTTCTTGAAGTACAATTATATTTTATTTCTAAGTTTATAAGGAAAAAGCCGAATTTATAGATTTTTTAAAAGCTGCGGCTGTCGGTCACTTAGTATAAGGATTGAGGATTAAGGATTGGCCGAAGCACAGATTAAGGATGAACCTTGCGATTTATATTAATGAAATTCGTGTTATAATGAATGACGAAGTTGTTCACCTTCTGAGTTGGTAGTCGAATAGATTTGCAGCAAAAGATATTTATTTTTTGCACTTCTCGTTATATAAAACTTATGAATCTTGAGAATCGTTTAAGATTTTAAGATAATTTGAGTTAAATTGAAAATTATAAAAAAGAATTTTAAAAAAACTCATTTTTCATGGATAAAATTTAACATAATGGGCGATAGTCGATCCAATGTGCGTTATTGAATGTTTAATTAGCGCTCATATATTTCCGTCATAAACCAATTATTATTATTATTATTACTATTATTATTATTATTATAGAAGGTGAATTTGATGGTCATTTTGTCAAAGAGCAGCATTTATTTTTAGTGACCTTTTTATCGAAAATACACGTTATTCACCTGCAATATAATCGATCATCAATTATCATCGATGAGATATAAAATCTAACATGTTTCTTTGAAAATCTCATACGCTTGTGAAATAGATTCTTACTTATGGTTTGTTCTATAAAAATTAATCTACAAGTAATATACAATCTTCTTCCTCTTCTAACAGCTTCCAAAGCTTTACTAGCTGAGCTGGCTAGATCGCTTCCAAGCGGCGCGGTACCATCGTCCATCGTCTAAGTCCATATATTGCTGGTTTACCTATACGTTCAAAATCTTTCCTGATATACAAGTAATATACAATAAAAATAATAATATATTTGGAGATATAATTGCTCAAAAATTAGGTTATTTCTCCTATTTTAAACGCCAGTGGTAGGGTTGTATTACTGACATGAGTAAGAATAAGCCTTTTAAAAAATCTTCCAAAAATCCGAATAATGCTGACGATTCAGCTGTATTTTATACTACCTAGTGATTCCTTGGCAAAATTTTATAGTATTTTTATAGTATTAAAATACCAGTTTAATCTTACTCGTCGAATCCGAAAAAACAGCGGAATAAGCCTATGCAAAAAAAAAATATTTTGGACAAATTACAAGATTTCATATATGATAAAAAAATGAAAAAAAAAATATATCTAAGAATCTGCAAGAAATCTTCTATTTTTTGCACCGTTATAATCGTTTTAGAGAAAAGTTATACGGCACACTTCTTTTTTGTCCATTTTTTATCCGCCATTTTTCATTCTTTCGACATCTAATATTTATATTAAATTGTTTATAATTTATAATTTCTGTTTTTTTTTAAAAACATCGTCCATCTATTTTGAAAGTATTTTATTGTTGTAAATTGCACTAGTTGAGATGAATAACTTTATTAAAGAACTGGTATTTTAATACTATAAAAAATTGATGATCGTCTCATTCTACACGTTTAATTCAAGTCTTGAACATTTGACCACACAGCGATCGAGAATCTTTCATTTCCTGTCCATAGTTTGGTCAATCGCATTCCAATCATTGTCATTTTCTTATTCATTTGTCTTTTATTTTTCAAATATTATTATTTTTTATCTTAAATCTCTAAAAATATTTATTAGCCAATAAATTATGCAATAAGATTTAAAATATAGATGATAATGAAAATGATATGAAAAATGAAATATTTTTAGAAATATTGTCTTGATTATTGAATATGTTGAAAATTTTTTTGTAGAATAGAATTACAAAATTTCATGGATAAAAATAAATAGAACTTCGATATTTTGAAATGAAATACGCTGAGTTCAGTTAGTGCTTCTTAGTGCAAGCAAATAAACCTTCGAGAGCACAGAGCTAGGATGAATGCTTTTTGAAGATAGCCTGAAGACACTTTCATTGTAGGTTCACTTCTTTTTTTAAGAGCATTACCATTGCCGATTAGACTCATTCCGCTGTCTTGTCGGACAAATATGCCAGGGAGTCTCTTGGCGATAGAAATACAGATGAATCGCCAACATCATTCATAGAGCGACGACAGAAATATTGATAAGTTCTCAGCAGCCACAGGGATTTTAGATTATGTGATAAGTTTGCACTTATCGATGAAAATAAGCCAAAATATGAAAAGAAAAAGATGAAATTTAAAATTGAAATATAACTTAAAATTTGGCTTAAAATCTGTCTTACTGCTATCTGTCTTACTGAATTCAGAAACGCTGAATAGAGCTCGAGCCAGAGTTTTCTTTTCTGGTTAAGAAATGGACTCCCTGGAAAAATTCAACATAATATGAGGATTAGCCGCACAGATTAGAGCTCAATGTGGTGCAAACCGCTTACGGCAAATTACATCCATGAATGGTACTATGTCCTTTTATAGAGTAATAGATGGAACTAACAGATTTTACAGATTGTATAGAACCATTTTTGTTGAGTTTCTGATTTCATATAGTATCATTTTTTGATCCCAATTAATTCGTCATTTTGCTATCATCACTTTCATCATCACTTTTGCCAGTTTTATCAGTCATTTGCCACTATCATTGTAAATAATTTTTAAACTTTCCGTTTTTGGTCAATGCTTTTTGGTAATTTTACCATTATTTTAATGAGCTATCGTTAATTATTAGCCTTAATATCGTCAAAACTTATCTGAATAGTATTGCTTCCTAACAATTTGCCCAAACTTTATTTCTTGAACCACTGCTATATCGTATTTCGCCTTTTCAGTTTATAATTGTTATTATTGCTACTATTTGTATTATTTATTATTACTGCCGTCTATTATTATTAAATATTTATTTTTGTTATTATTTACTATTATTAAATTGCTAGTAATTCAGATGGATGTGCATCAGAAATGAATAAAGTATTGTTATTATTGCTTGGATGTGCTGTACAAGGAGAACAACGAGAAAAATTTATTGAAAGGATTAAGCGAATGGAAAGTGACTTGCAGAGTGCTATTATTAAACATATAGAAAAGGTACTGCTCTTTCTATTTTAGAGACTTCAAATCACCTTTCTAAAGTTGTATTAAGGTCCGCTAACTTGAGGTACATGAGAATGACGTTGTTTTATTAATCGAGCCATTCGGAGAGTTTACTTATTTGCCTGTTAAACTTTTTGGTTCATTTTAAAAACTAATTGAATGAAAGGCAAATTTTAATTGTCATAAGATTTATTTATACGATGGCAGTTTTCTTATCTTATCTTAGTCAATTAATATTTTATACAGAAGCAATACATTGGCCAAATAGCACAAACAAAGCTGTGCGATTTTGTAAGAAAAAAGAAGAGAAAGAATTTGAGTTAAAGTAAAATGTTTAAAGAGTTTTTAAAGTTAACTAAGAAGATAAATGGAAAATAATTTAAGCATACTTATAGGCTAAAATTGCAAATAATTTGAATTTTATTTAAATCGCTTATAGAATTATTTCTTTGTAGAATTTAAGCAGTGGTAGAAAGCACAAAGCTGTGGGATCTGTGGTTAAGTTTCATGCACGTTTTAGTAGCTTCGACCTATCAGTTTTTAGGCTTAAACAACAATTGTTAAGCAGGTTGTACTTTGGATTAATATGACCAAATATAACTTTGTAAGCACAAAAAAAATTTTTTTTTTTATACTTATTAAAGAATGTGAATTATAAATATTAAATTTAATTTTATAATTCATGGATGAAATAAGATGATACAAAATTCGTTTCTGCAAATTCGCTATTTATTTAATCGTCGTCAAATCTGAAAGCATAGCAAAATTGTCAAAATTCATGTTGTTAGACCAGATTATCTCTCTCTCTCTTTAAGACCACCCTCCCCCCACATGCTTCTCAATATTCTGCTTTTTCAAATCACACCTTTCTTTTCTAAAAGCTCTCTCGGAACCAGTTATTCAGACTCTTCAACATTCCTTGAAGCTCAATTGTGTTTCTTTGATTAATTATCATAAACATTTTTATATGTTTTGAATTTCTTAGATATATTATATTATACAGTTTTTCTTGTGAATTTTCCTATTCTTTGGCCAAGTTTCCGTAAAAAACAGTAACTGTTTAGCTACGGTAAATAAAGTCAGATTAGCCATAAAGGGTGGCCAAGTGCTATATTATTGCAGATTTGTTCCTATAAAAATTATACTGATGAATGAATGAATATATTTATCTCGAGAAACCCATATAAATTTAGATAAGTGCACTTAATTAATGCTAACATTGATTAGTCTATAATTTGAAAAATTGGTTATACTTTCTAAATATAAGAATTATATAGAATAATTTTCAATTATAAGTTAGAAATTTAAAATGTATAAACTGAGAATAGTGCAAATTAGGCAGACTATACTTTCTTTGTAGGTTTGGGGGATATCCTTAAGGAAGGTTGCAATAAATTTACAAAATCTAGAAAGGAAATTTCCTTATAATCAAAGGCCAAAAACTACTTGAACAATCCGCAGTAATTTTAGATAAATTTTCATCAATAAAAAAATTTGAAAAACATTATCAAATTTTTTAGCAATATTAATATCAGCGATCATTTCAACTACAATAGATTCAAAAGATTTAAAAGAAACTTGAACGACGGTAACTACTAAGAGTACCCGTAACTGTAAGAAAGGGGCCATTAATCACTGAGGAACTATCAGTTGGAGTTTGAAGAGAATACCACTGGAATATAATTGAGATTTGAAAGGATTTGAAGGTAGTATAGTGGGTTTTTAAAAAAGTGTTAATTGCTTGCAACAAAATGTAATCAATTTCTAATTTAAGAATTTAATGTTCCAAGAAAAAATGGTTTAAAGGAGAAAAATGGAGTGGTAGTATTAAGTAACAGTTGGGCCTATGCAAGCGAAAGTGGCAAAAAAGGGATTCAAATATATTCTGATACATACATCATGGCAAAAAGGGATTGGAGATTTAGATGCGTTAAACGGATATTGCAGAATTAAGGCGGATATATTTAACCTGCATTGAGAATAGTTTTCAAATATGACAGGTTATGGCAGGTAAAGTTTTCAAACAGGCAAAATATGGCAGGTTTTAGAATCTATAGATGAATTTTCTTTAGTTTTTGCATATTACATGTTGGCAAATTATTATATAAATACTGGATGATAATTTGCTATTAAACGCAGCGACTAAAAAATTCTAAATTAAGATAGGTTAGTGATTATGACAGATTTATTCTGCGCTCTACTCCAAGCATCCGGAAAACTCCAATATATTTCGTTAATACTCATTTTATTGAACTGCGACTGCATAAATTGCAAGAGATTAAGGATATGCCTCTCTAATCTCTTTATTCGCTTTATTATCTTTCTATCATAAAATAATACATTAATAATTTAGCCTATTTAATAATTTAGTAATTAACACTGTTAAACGAGAGGCATTTGGTGTTTAGCTTGCAAATATGGTCGTCAATATTGTGAAAATTCTACCCTGAAGATGTTTAAAGTAACATATGTCCAATTTTCATTTTATATAATTTGCAGATGACAAAAGATAGTGACTGCGTGTTGAATGTTCAAGCCTTAGAGTTGGATACTCGAGACGAACATAGCGCTTATATTGTTGCACACCTTGAGCGCATAATGAAAGAACGAGATATTTATGCGAATAGTTTATTTGAAATTGCCAATGAACATGTTAGCTAATTTTATTTTGATAAGGCTTTGTTTCATGTAAAAATTTCTCATTGAGAAGCTTTACAGGAAAGCGATGAAGGAAGTATGACCACTGGATCATCCTCAGTGTCGAGTGAAATTTCTAGACCCAAGCAACAAGAAATTAGATACGGTTTGTGTAAATTTTTTTTTATTGTACGTATCTATAGGAAATTTGAAGAGCCAAAAATTATTTTTTCTAAAGCAAATGAAAAGAAATTGTTTTTGTTTTCTAAATCAGAAATTACAGAGATAAAAATTTCTTTACATTGTTGTTATCAAATGAATGATAAGCAAACAGAATAGATGTTTTATAGACAATAAGCTCGCCTATCGTCATTCCATTAAATAATACTAAAGAAGTTAAAAATACTGCAAACTTTCGAAAAAAAAGATACTACATATCATATTATCTGAATATCATATGGCTATATATCAGTTGTTTTCAGTTGTTTTATTTTTTATCGGCATTTTGAATAATTTTTCATTCTTTAATTGAAAAAGTTTTGAATAAAAATCATCACTGCGGTAAATTTAATCCAAAGACAATTGTAGAAAATCGCACGCCCTCACCAACATCGCAAGAAAAACACAACAATGTCGAATTGGCATCAATAAAGGCCGAATTCCGGCGATTAAGAAATTTAACGTATAATTCAAGATTTTTTTTTTTTCAAGATATTTGGCGATTTGAAACATTGCATTCTAATAGAAAACTTAAAGAACGCTTAGATCGTAAATGGTAAATTATTAGGACGAATTCACTTTGGCTGACTTTCGGCCTATTTTCTGTCTGAGAAATAAAAAGTGATTGTAATTTTGTTGAATATTTGTTTTATGGATTTAGAAAAAATGTTGGAAAACTTTCTTGCATTTAAATTTTTTCATTATTAAAAGAAAATTATAAAATTATTTTGTTAATTTAAAAAATCAGCGGTATAGCATATTAAATTATCGCTGTTGAATTGCCTGCCATAAGGGAATTTCAGCTAAACCAAACATAGGTGCCAGACTTTGACTAAGAGGCGCCTAGTGTTTTTTATTACCCACTAATTTATGGCATTTAAGAGAAGAGAAAGACGAAATGATTGCTGAATTAAAAGAAGAGCTTGAGGCTCGTGATTCAGATTTGCTTAAACTTCAGCAGGAACGCTTAGAACTGATTAAAGATGCCAGAGCAGCTAAGGATTATCGGGATGAGCTCGACTGTCTCCAGCAAAAAGTGCGTTACAAACCTTTCACTATTCAATAATACCAAAAAAAAACCCTTATTCCTTTCTTTAAAAACTAGCAATTAACGACGAAACAAAAGAAAAAAAATGGTTTTGTACTAAAAGTGTGAAAAAAAAAGAAACTGAATGAAATGAGATTTTTTTTCAATAATTTTCCTCTTATTTAAGACAAAAAAATTAATTTCACATTTTTTTTTCCTTAAAGATAGAAATATTTTTACAGCTATTTTTAAATTCAGAAACTGTAAAAGATTTAAATATGCCAATCAAATCGCTCATGTAAACCTAAAAATTTGAGGCTCATAAAATTTTAAACAGCCATAAAGTTCTCATATTCGTAGGCTTGAGAAATTTTTAATCGGGATTTTTCAAAACCACTTTTAAATTTTCGCCTTTCCTGTTTATATTCAATGTTTGAACGAACATTGGCATTAATTTGATGTGATTATTCATATATGTATATTTAAAGTTTAGGTGATCGATCTTGAAAAAATGAGAAGCGAAAATGATAGAATGAAGAAAAAATTGGAAGAAATGGAATTTTTCAAGTCTCGAGTCGCTGTTTGTTTTAATCCAATTTCCATTTCTTTAATTTTAAACTTAAAATCAAATTATATCAATTTCAATTTAGGATTTAAGTTTATGTAATTTTTTTTTTTAAATATTAAAATATTGCAAAATTTAAGAATCCCTGAATGAAATTTTAATAATATCAACGGTTTTTCAGCAACTAAAGGAAGAAAATGATTTGATCCATGAATCGTGTTCAGTATTGGAAGAACAACTTGAACAACTTCAAAGGAAAGCTGGAGCTCATTTTGATGTCGAGCAAAAACTTACTGAGTGCCAAAACCAAGTTAAGCTTCATCTCAATGACCTGGCTGAGGTGGGTAACGGACCTGCATTTATTTTCACTCTTATTTTTCACTTTTATTTTTCTTGTGAAGTATTTTTATTAAGTAAAATGTTCACAGAATCGGTTTTATTACTAGGAATCACGCTATATAAATTATTGCAATTCTAACCATGAATATTTTCTTCTGAAGAAATATCATAGAGGTAGAATGATTCAGTAGTCACTGCTTTCATTTCTGAGCGCCTGGTTTGTACTCCCAGCAGGAATAAATCGGATGATGTTGCCAACTCACCGATACTTCTGTCCCGTGACTCCCTGGTAAAATTTGTCTTTCTGATAAGCCAGTGGAGCAGGTCTAATCAGAAATGGTGAGAGCACTTAGAAGAAGAAGAAATCGTCGTTATGATCAAAGTGATCTAAATATTTTTTTAAAAAACGATTATTATTGCAATTTAGATGATATTCATACAATTTCAATAATATAATGTCTTATCCTATTTTTCCCTTCATTCATATCTTATTGCTATCACTATCACTAATATATATCATTTATCGCACACACTATGACCGACTTTTTATCAGGTTGAGTGAATGTTTATGAGTATCGAATACTATGTTCTCTAGGTGATCATGTTATAATCTTTCAATTTTTTTCATTGTTTGCTCTTTTTAACTGATTATAAAACTACCGTAGTTCTTAAGTTGGCACTCATCACGTTCAGTTAGTTACTTCTACTAATATTATTTATATTTACACTTCATTTTAGATTATTTCAGTGCTGTAATACCTTTGGCCTTCTATATTTTAGTGCACAAATGTGTAGATTCAGATCTCGTGCCGAGTATTTCTTGCCTGTTTAGTCTTTTCTGAAATGCTCTAAAAGTATTTTTATTTGATGGATATTAGATTAAAAAAGATGGTTAATAGATGATTTAATAGAAATTTTATATTATTCAAACTAAGTCTATCACAAAACTTTAGCTAATAGCAATGATGAGTATTTATGACTTTATTTATCTGTTATTGTTTATAATATTGGTTTTGTTCAGTAATTTAGTTGAAGAGTTGAGCATTCTCGATTTTCAACTTGTAATTTGCACTATAATTTTTATAGGAACGTAAAAAACGTGAACAATTACTAATTGAAAATGGACGACTCGAAAGGGAATTAGAATTTGAACGACATAATAACGCTGCATTATTACGTAAAATTGAAAATTCGAATGAACCAACAAGTGCTCGGGAAAATTTTGATTCACTGGGAAGTCAACTAGCAGATGACGATAAAAAGCGAATTTTACAATTAGAATTAGAAAATCGTAAACTGCGTAGTAAAATTGATAATTCAAGGTTCTTTATTGATGCTAAATTTTCGCTTTCTTTACATCATTTCATAAAGTTTCAACTTTTTAACGTTGATTAATTTCTTCAAATATTTTCGACATAATAAAAAAAAATTTTGGCATAATAATTTTTACTATTTTAAGAAACTTTAAGCAATGTTAAAGAACATTAATTACTCTCAGATGAGATTCATAATTTTCAGCGAACCGGACGATTCTGGTCCATTACGAGCAGAGTTATTGCGTACTGAGATTGAGCTTTCCCAAAAGACTGAACAGTGTTTAATGGCTGATCGACAAATTCAGCAGTTTGAACTAACTCTTAGTCAGCTTACCGCCCAATACAAAGCGGTTATTTTAATTATAATTATGTATGGAGATGATAGCGGTGATTATTAAAATTGGCCATATAGAAATAGTTGTGAATACCTAATCGGAATATCAGTCATGTATTAATTAGAAATAAATAATTTGATTCACTAGCAATATGGCCTATGAGTCGCAGTACATTTGATTTTCTTGAACAATTCGAATATTTTTAAGCGAAAATTTAAGAAAAAAATGGTCTATTGACCTGTTAAAACTACTAATTAGCTGACATCCCAATTTTTCTTAGGTTTGCGATTTGTGTGAGGCCATAAAAGAAGAACGAGATGCAGCACAACAAAATTTGCAGGAAGCTCGTCGTAATTTTTCTGAATTCCAGTCACACTTTCAAAATGAATTAAAGACTGATCTTAGTAATAAGGTTTGACCTGTTTTTTTTAAAACTCCCTCAAGCTATCAATCAAATTTTGCTAAATCGCTCATTGAAATACACTATGGTTTTTTAGTTAAAAATAATGGAAACATCACTGAAAGAATCTGAAGAAAAGTCGGAACGTTATCGAGATGAAAAGATAAGTTTGGAAAAGCAGCTAGAGGCAATGAATAAAAATGAAAAAGAAAAAGCAATCTTGGAAAAAAAATTAGAAATGCTTCGAGATGATCACAATAACCTACAAATCGAAGCCGATGACTTGAAATATCAATTAGAAATATTAAAACAATCAATGGTTTCGCTTGAACGACAAAAAAGAGATCTTGAAAAGGAGAAAAATATGCTAAAAGTAGGAAATCTTTATAAATTTTTATAGGTCATTCTTTGTTGGGTACCTCTAACTTGTTTCTGTTTCTTATATGGAACTTGAATTTGCTACCCTCATCAATTTTCTTTTCTCCAGGAAAAAGTGGAATCAATTGAAATTAAATATGACGATGCAAAAGTAAAATTAATGAATATGGAGAACTTAGAAAAGAAATTAGCTGCAAATGAAAAAAATTTTCTTGAAAAGCAGAATAAAATCTGTGATCTCGAATCAGAAAATCGCCAGCTGAACCATAGAGTAAGTTGGTTCTCCTTCTCTCTATGCTTCTTTAGATTATTATTTTTGTACTATTTAAATAAATATTAATTTAGGTAAAACTGGAAATAGAAAAAACTGATCGATTTCGTGATGATCTCATTTTCGAAAAATCCCGGTGTAGCGATCTGGTTTCTCGCTTACGATCAGTGTGTAATACGATTCAACTGAATGGAGGAAAATGTGATATACCGGAAGGTGATGAACAAATCATTGCCACTATTGATGATATTATTATGAAGGCGCTGGTTACGGCTCGACGTGAAGCAGATGCACTACGTTTACAGCAACATACTCAGCTGGCTGAATTGAACGATTTAAGGAGGGATATTGAAAAGTTGAGGTGAGGCGATTTTTAAAAGTTTCTGATATAAATATTTCAAGAAAATCAGCCTTAGGCCTTGTTTTTCATTTTATAAATTTTGCTGCATATATTAATGAACTGTGTTATATTGCTATTTCATACATTGTGAGAGGTTGATAGATCTATCGACCCTCAAATTGAAACCAACATAAGGAAACTGTGGCGAATAGTTTCGGTGACAATGACAATGGCGTTTATTCCTTCAAATATTTCTCTCTTTTTTATTTATATCGTTTAAATCTTCTCCGTTAATATAGTGTTCCAATTTTTTTTCGTTCTGAAGCAATTAATTAAATTTTTTTCTTTCTTCATTTGATTTCTAATTAGAATTTTTGCTTTATGCACATTTTTTAAAGTAAAATTTCTTAAAATATTCGTTTAAATTGTCATTTAGAAGATCAGAAAATGAAATATTAAATGAAAGTGATGATAAAGTTCGTGAACTTTCTGTGGAAAACAAAAATATCAAAGATCAGGTGTGTTTTAACTAAATGTCTAATTTTGGTAATTATTAATCTGTTGGGACCAAAATACGAGCTGAGAATTATATTTCGTTTCAGCTTATAAAGTTTATTTTAATCATTAATGAATTCGATGGTTCTGCTAAACCATTGAATGTATGAAAGAGCCCCCTCAGCTTTTCCGGACAAACTGAATATTTCTACTCTTTTTTGTTTTTTTTTTCATACATATATCTTTTGTTATTGTCATTTCTTTGAATATAATTTTTTTAGTTCAAATATTTTAGGTATTTCTTTTGCAAAGTAAAATTCGTGAGATACAAGCGGAGAATTCCGCTAATTGTGGTGAGATGGTAGCTATGAAACGAGAACTTCAAGAAGCACAAAAAAATTCGGTACGTTTTGTTTTTGTAATTTCAAAATTACGTTTGATAATTTTGCGACCATTCAGAAATTTCTTAGCAATGTTTAAATTAAATGTATTTAAAAAATTCCTTTCTCACATCCTGTGATATATGTAAGTGATTTGGGTCAACAATCTTGCGACCTCTACCAAAGGCCTAAAAAATTGAGGCAAGACAGATAAGGGTCTTACCTAAGGCCCTTCATCGGAAAGGCGGAGAAGATTGGCTGCGATTCGAACCGTTGTTGTATATTTATCACCCACCTTAATTGTATATATATGTATTGTACCTTTATATATATATCTAAATAATACCTTGTGCCTTGTGTTTGTATATCCAAAAATAATTTTCATCTATTTCCGCCAAATTTGTCAAATTTTTTGAAAATTGTCTCGATCCTCCACAGATAGCGTCTTCTACTTTCTAAATTAAATTATTACCCTCATAACCCTTTATACCTCCAAACTGCCACTTTGTCGGTTTACACCTTAAAATCCCATTTAGTCCTTCAAACCACGCCTTATCTTCCTAGCAACCGTATATATTCGTAGAATTTGTTTGTACCCCTTCTTTTAATGCTTCATCAAACCTGTACATATACTATTTTATTGTATTTCACCAGCAATATTACTAAACCTGCTTATGCAATTTTGATTCCTTAGGTACTATAATGATCTCTTAATAAATATCTCAAAACCATTTGTAGTGTCGGGAAAATGTTCTTTTAATCCTCTTCAAAATCGAACACTACTGCGTTATTTTTTATTTTTTAAAAGCAAGTTATAAGACTTCCTTAAACTCAACATTTACAACATTTTCTTCCATTCTATTTTAAATCCTGTGGTAACTTATCACGATATGGTAATATAGTTTTTTATGTTAAAACCCTTCTACACCCACTATGATCTGCCACGCTTCATGAAAAATCTCAAATCTCGCCAAAAATGCTAGAACCAGTTGTATTCCCTTACCATAATTTTTTGGCATTTGAGATGGTTTAACGAAGTAGACAAATTTGATCGAAATAAACACCTAACCGCTTGCTACCATTTCAACTTTTACAGACCCAGTTAAAACCCATTAATGCTTTCATTCATTTGCATTTTATTCATTTAACACTGTACTAAATCTCTGAACCTATTTTTGCCGCAGTTATGAATTATGAAATCATCATATTGTTTGGGCCACCATGGAAATCAAGGGATTTAAAGCAAGAACTGTAGGCCTTCGAAGAGGTAAATATGTATATATCCTTTTACGCCCTAAGAACCTTACTATATTCTTTTATAAAGGTTTTAAAGAAGTGCAACAGGCAAATATCAAAGGGTAAGGCAAGATTATCACGTGCTTTAGGAAAAAATTCATTTATTCTCTCTCCGAAATTTGCCTAATCTTGTCAGGATTCCTCCTTATGCCAGCCAAATGCCGTCTCTCTCCCCTGTCAGAATCTACTTAAGTTCTGTTTCACTTAACCCACAAGTAATATTTCTTTAGATATCGAATAACCCTTTAAGCCAGGGTTTCTCAAGGAGATCGGTGGACTTGTATTTCTTTAAATATTTCATAAAAAAAATTTTCTTTTGTAGTTTCAAGTTGCAAAAAAATTGCAAACTGCTGCTTGAAGACTATTGAATTCTTCTTTAATTTCCTCCGGAACCTGTTACACCACCATAATATCCCTCATAATCTCTATATTCACTTTATGTTCCATGTGCATGTTCTTTTGCTCATATCTCATTATATTGAACATTATAGTTCATTGACACTTCATCAGATCGTATTATGCATATCTTCAATATGCCCTCAATCATCCTTTTACGCCCTAAGAACCTTACTATATTCTTTTGATAAATGTCAACAATAACAACTTAAATTCTTTAACATTAATTGCGATAGGTTTAATATCATATGGTACTGCCAAATGTAGCCTGCCAATAATCTGTGAAAGTCCAATAATCTGTTATAATATTTGCGAAATTTTGGCATGCTACGTTGAAACCTTTTGTTGTCCCCTATCCCTTAGATTTCTCATATTTTTTTGCAAAAAGTTCTCGTGCTCTTCCAATATATCCAATATATATTTTATTCTCTTGCCTCAGCCTGTTAGATATTATCTTGAACAACCATAAATTGCCATTTAAATCCCCATCAGACTCATAAGCTTTTTAAGGAGACTGGGTCTAATCAAAATTTGATCCGACTTTGTAAAAAGTTTTTTTATACTTTGTAAAAGATGGGGTCTTTGCTAATTTATTAGTTCTAGTGTAATAAATTCGCTTAAATTCGCTCTCTTATTTAATGTAGTTTGTATTGCTCACTTTTTTTTGTTCAATAAGTTAGTTAAAAAAAAAAATCATTTTGTCCTTTAATCATTTTGTTCCTAAATTTTGATAAACTTCGTGATTCTGTGGCAGCGAAGTATCTTTTAATGATGGCTTAAGATACCACTTCGTTACAAGCTGCTAATACTTCTTAAAAGCCTCTTACTTGTTCAGACCCTGTTATATTCTATTATATTTTATTGGTACCTCCCTCAAATTCCAATATATCTCCATATTTCTCATATTTCCTCCTTTCATATCCTTTCTTTTCTAAACGTTCGTACTACGGGCTTTTTCTTAGTATTTATGATAATAAACCATTCATTTAAAAACATAAGAATAATTAATTGGTTTCGTTTATCAAATTTTTTGCTTAATATAATAACATAATCTTAGCAAATTATTTTTTGGAACATTAAAAATGATAAAATCTTAATGTTAAAAAAACACGTATAAAACACGTATTTTTGATTATTGATTTGTTTATTAATAATTCGTTCCAAAATATAATTTTGCTGTAATAAAAGAAGAAGCAGATGAGGATAATTGTAAAATTCACCTGCAGAAGCCAATGTCTACTTCGTGACTTTGGTTATATATATATATATATATATATATAATAGAGGTTTCATGCCACTTATGCCAATTAATTTCATTTCACATGAATAATATAGGAATACTATAGGAATCGTTCATAACGTTTATATTTGTAGAGCATTGAGTTTAAGCGAAAATTTTCCTGCTTTATATGAGATGTTATATTAATTTTCCCTATACGGTTGGATACTAATAAGAATAAAGGAGGAGAACAAATATTTCTCGTTATTATGCCATATTTTTAAAATAACAATTTCTATATGTAAATTTTCACATAAATTTCAAATTTTTAAAATATTCTATTGCCTTCCACCGGTTTTTGCTTTAATCCATATGGCACACAAACTCAATATTTTAAAATCCAAGCATCATTTTCAGGCAAATTCTAAGAAATTGCACACAGAATTGGCAAAGCTACAGGTCTCTTTACGGAATTTGCAATTGCAAGTAAGTTTCCTCAGTCATCTTCATTGCTAAAAATCACTCGTAATATTTTATTTCTAAAGTTGAATAGTGAATATATTTTTGCTAAAACGTAAGTGTCGACGAAGATCGAAAGCAGATGCTGTGCACTCATCGATCACTTTTTTTTTTTCATTTTCGACATTTCAGGATGAATTATTGAGAAAGGATAATACGGAATTGCAAAAGCAAATTAGTTTTTATGAACGGCAAAAAAAAGCTAGCAAAGTTGATTTTGTAAGTTTTAGAGCGAAGTTTTTTTTTTAAAGTTGTAACTGCTTTCAGTGATTTTTTTGCGAAATCCAAGTCCATCCATTTATTCATTAGTCGTCAAAAATTCTTAAATTATTGGCATAGTACTGAATATTTTTGTTGCACAAATTAAATATTTTTAGATTTTTTGCTATTTTTTCCTATACAAATAGGTCCATTTTAATCTAATTTCTTTTTTAAAATTCCAAATGACCTTGTTGATTCTGTAATTGTTTCCTTTTTTATATTATCGCGTCCATTAATTTCATTTTTTTACTTTCTTTCTATTTTTTATTTATTTTTTTATGCGTTAAATTCAAATCCGCGCTATTTAGGATGCCTTACAATCAATGCACAATGCACTTTTGACGGATCATGATCGTTTGCAAACATTACATGATTTATTAACTGTTGATTACGACCGAATCAAACAAGAAAATTGTGATTTAAAATTACGGTTGAAAAATCGAAAGGTATTTTTCTAAAAAAAAAATTTGCCCGAATTTTACACTTAATTATTTTCATATTGTGATATTGAACTTAATGGCTTATTTGCAAAGAAGTGACATAATAAATGCTTCTACTTTATAACGAATAATTAGCGTCGATTCAACACCAAAGGCATTTTTACAATGATTTATTATTAAGTCGAATGTTATTATTTGCTTTAATTTAAATAGAATAAAATGTACTTTAAATTCAGTTAAATTTTTATAAAGAACTTTTTTTTTATAGGGAAACGCCGAAGAATTATTGCTGATGAAATCGGAAAATGATCGCGATCAGAAGCATATCGAAGAGCTAAAGATTTTACTTGCTGAAGAAAAATCTCGTCGAGTGAATGAAACACGGCGATTGAATGCTGAGATAATGTCACTTCAGTCTGGGTGAATATCACAACTATTTTCATTCGTGCACTTCTGAATTTCTTTCAACCATTATTTACCATTATTAACAACTTCTTTTTGAGAAATTTATCCTTGACCCTATGACCAGCTAAAGTCGATAAATTATTATCATCATGCCTTTTTTGTTGTATTTTAAAAACAATTACATTTCACTCGATTAGATTCTAGAAAATACTTTTTTTTATATGAGAAGTTTTTAAAGTTTTATTTAAGTTTATAAATTTTTCATGATAATTTTATGCTGCTTCTATTCAATTTTTTGCAAAATTTTTCATTGCTCTTTATGAAAATTTAGAAAAAATCTCGAAATCTGATAAAAAATCTCATTAAAAAAGAACCATTGTACGATCATCTATCTCTTTTTTTTGAAGAATTTTTGCCCGTTAATTTTTTATCTTATTTTTTACTATTTTCTTCATTTTTGTTAACGTGTATTCTCTTCGTTTATTCTTTTTTAGCAAATTTATGAAAAGTAAAGAAAAATTGTTAGAAAACTTATTAAATATTTTTAATGTTAGAACAATTGTTTAAATTTACTAAGCGTAGCAAAAACTTTATCAATAGGCTATTTTATCATTTGCTTCTTAATTAGTGGCTAATCATTTTGTTGGATTATTGCTAATCATCGTATTCTTTTAATTTATTAGCATATTATATATTAAGAAATTAACATTTAGGCGAGATAAAGAATTACAAGGTGAGAAATCGATGGATGAAATCCGAAGGTTACGTATAACTGAACAGACTCAGCGTTCTACTATCAATCATTTAGACGCTAAAACAGGTGATCTAAATCGATTGCTTCATTTGAAGGATGCTGAAATCAAAATGTTGCAGAAAAAATTAGAGGTAGATTAATCTTTTTAGTCTTCTTACCTCTGAAAGGAAATATCTAAGGAAAAAACCAAATTAATAAGAAAAATGAATTCATATATCGCGTATGATGAAGCAATAATGATTTCGATCTCAATTTTTGATTAATAATAACTGCATAACTCATTGTTTTCTTTTCATTTTGCTTATATTCTGTAAAAGTTCCTTCTTAGATTCATATCAATAAAAACTAGCGAAATTCGATTTTCGAAGAATATCTCTTAGAGGAAGTAAGTATAGTGTCAAATCCTAGCAAAAGAATTTTAACGAGTATAGAATCCATTCAAACTAGATTAATAAATTTTAACATGCTTTTTGATAATTTAGACTCATATGAGTGGAACATTGGATTCAGATGCAAAATTATTAGTTGGAGAGCTTTGCCATCTATTAACGCAATATGAAGATTTTCTACTGTGGATTTTCAATAGCATGAATTCTCGATTGCCTGAAGATAACGATGACTTACATGTGAGCCTATTTTATTTTATTTATGCTGTATAAATTTTATTCTTTATTAGAAATCTACTAATGATCAAGTAAACATGCATTTTTAGGAACGATTTTCATTCCTACGCTTTCGTAAAGAAAAACTGCTAGCGATGGTAAAAGGGCATTTTTGTTTAGGGAAAGGTGGCGATTCAGTAACCAATAATTCATCTGCAATTTGGGGAGCAAAAGCATTTATTCCAAAGGTTTATTTAGAAATTTTGAAGTCTACTGGAGCTGGCCAATCAGTCTTGGCTAGGTTTTTAATAGAATTTCCTTTTATTCATTCACGCCATTTTTTTCATCTATTTCAATTCATTTATTCCATTTTTTTTTTTCAATTTATTCCATTCCTTTCACTTTTTTAATTCATTTATTTTGAATTAACTCAAATGGAAATACAAGCAAACATCTCTAACTTCCCTTAATCCCTTTAACTTTCTATCAGCTTTCTATCAGTTGGGTTAGAAAGAGATCGGATTATTTGTTAATACTTTCAAATTAGATCAACCCATCGAATAACAATTAATTATGATTATGATTGTATTACGATTAAACATGGAAGATCATTCGAAAATTTTCCCATGGAATTGTCGTGCGAGATGATAAGCGGTGCAATTATGCCATATTTTAGCCATATGCAAAAATTAACAATGGCTCAGTGAGTGGTGTAAAATCAAATGGTTCTGCTGCTGATGAAAGTAGTGTATATTCAACGAACGAAAGAATTGATGGCTTTTCACGAACATCCAACAATGGTATAATTTTGGAATTCCACACTTCATGCCATTTAAAATTTTTCTATTTAACAGCATTTTTGTAAAAATTTAATGTAAATTTTCAGATTTTTTTTCAGATTTATTATGCGATCTAGAAAATCGACCGAGTGGTTCAGATTCATTATCGAGCAGAGAAATCGTTATATTCTCGAAGAAAGGTTATCCTTTAATTTTTCATATTTATTGGAAAATTACTTGAAAATAAATCGTTTAATTTTTATCAAAATTTTGAACTTGTTTGTTGATTTGCCGAACGTTTAAATAGGTGTCGAATAAGCCGAGAAATATGAACATCTCCAATCTTCAAACAAATAATATATCAGAAGATAGACTATATTGTTAAAAATACTCCATAAGATCAGCAATTTTAATTTTAATTATTTCTCAGAGAACGGCAATCGCAGCTGTTTTCAAACAGCAAAAACATTATCATCTTCGGCCATACCTGATGAAATGATTGATAGGATTAGTTTATGTGGTAATTTTTTTATCACATTATTCATTTATTACAATTAATTTCAACTCCGATATAGAATAATAGAGAAGTTTATCACAATTCCGGCAAAAAATTCTGTTTTTATCGTTAAATTATGATTTTGCAGGTTCTGAACGCGCTATTGATGTTGTTTCCCCATCACATTCTCTTCCACCGCGTCCACCAGTTCGGTCTTCTCCAAGTGCTCGGTTATCTGCTCCTATTAGACCTCCACCACCACCATACAATCCCAATAAATTTGCAAAAAGGGGGACAAGTGATGCGACTGTAAACAAACCATCACCTCCTCCATATTCAGGCTTATCACTGGTCGGTATTATCTTTTGAAATAATGTTATATATTTTTTTTATCTTCTTCTAAACTCCTTTATTTCATTTTTATGTAAATTCATCATTTATATTTCTACGACTGGTGTTGAATGCATAATAAAATAGTTCTAGACTTCTAGACGATATTCCAGTTTTTTTTAGCAAACTGAGACCAGTACTTTCTTACCACAAGACATCTCTACTCCAAAGAGCGCGACATCGGTTCCAGTCGTGGTGCCTGAAGGTGAAGCACGAAATTTTATTCGACCTAAGGAAGAAAGATCGGAAAAAGCGATGAGTTTATATGAAAATGTAGAATGTGCGGAAAAAAATGAAAGCACTGTTTGGTATGAATATGGATGTGTATAAGCATTTATAATAAATGTTTCTTTTCTTTTATTTTTCCAGGAAATTATTTCGTTCCTAAATTTCGGAGACAATAATTTAACCTTAAATCTTAACTAATCGTCTTTATCGATCTTTAATTTTACGCGATATTTTTTATTATATTTCAATTTTGAAAATTTCATATGAAAATATATAATTATCCATCTATTGATGCAATTTTGTTTATAGGCGCTAAAATTTCTATAGTTTTATTTATATTTTTATATTCACCCAAAGATATTTAGCTATGCTTGTTTAGTCTATCATTATTTCTTCCTCTTATGTGCACAAAAATTGCCTTAAAAGCAATAATCGTAGGGCAAATTTAAGAAATTAAAGAGCCATTAAGTAAATATTTAAATAATGACATTTTGTGAAGATTTCTTTCAAATAGTAAAACTGCACATGGTCACATATGGGTGATAATGATGGATTTGCATGTAACATAATTCATGTATCTATTTATTTGATATCACTGATAAATTAATTGTTTTTTTCGGTTTTATATAATTTAATATAAATTAATTTTTGATGTAATATAAAAATGAATTTATGGTGTAGAAGAAACACGAAGAAATAGCAAGATTTAGGATTAGATGTCCGAAGATGTTAATTTCCTACCGATACTATTAGCCACAAGGCATAAGTCGATGGGAAGCAGTATTGTTCATGCTGTGGTACCTTGCTTGCTAGCCATCAGTGTTTGTAGTTGTGGAAGTTCAGATTTCAGCGGCATTAAAAATTAGAAGCTATAAAATTGTTTTGAAATTAGCTTTTCATCAATGTAATTTTTTCCATTTTTTATTTCACTGAACTACATTCTGTTGAACTGTGTAAGGTAGAATTCAGTGCGAAACAATAATTTAATTATATTTCGGCCTGAATTTAATCGTTTTCTAAGGTAGATAAGTCATTTTCTAATATCTGTGAGTTCACTTTTACAATTCTGCATCGCCATTATGGATCATGCATCATCTTATAGTATATTCCTATGATAATGAAAGGAATTTATGAAGACACCTTTTCGCTAATGATAAAAAAATTATCGACTCATACATCTATCAGCGTAGGCCTATATAATTCAATCAGTAGAAATTAAAAAGCAACCTTTTGGACCTTTATAGTTGGATTTCATTTACAGAATATTCACTACAGGTGACAGTATTTAACCAATTATAATATTGTTGAGTTTATTCACAATTTTTTAAAGAAATTTACTATAGGGAAATAATGTTATAAGCCGTAAATTTAATATTTGTTAATCTACAAAAATTAAAAGTTTTATGGATAATTTTATAATTTATAAAAATTTTGCCCCAAATGGTTGGCAGTTTTAAAAAATTGCAAAACAATAAAGCTTTCACGCAACATTGCATTTTAAAGAATGCATCGTCAAGCAAATTACATTACATTAATGAAAATAATAGGGAAAAATCGTTTGATCATTCTGCCTTTCAACACAAAGTTCTTGTTCAATTTGAAAAGAACAAAAATTATTTGTTATATGCAATAATCACCCAATTCATTTGGTAATTATTTTTTTCAGCCATGAGTCAACCAATTTTTTTTCATTCATTCATTCGTTTATTTCGTTCATTACACATATGCAAACTGCAATATGCATATGAAACGAAAAATGAATTCGGAAGATTACACTTATAAAATGAAATAATCGGGAGATAAAATAAAGCCTTTTTTTATAAACGCCCAATATAAATAATTATTAATATGGAATGTTAAATTTATATTGAATATAATGCAATAGAATAATTATTGCTCAGATTCTCAGACCGTCTCAAGTGGCAGAGTTCGAATTTTACTTTCTGCAAATTTGTCATTAAAAGCTTTCCGGATTCGGGATCCTGGAGCTCCCGCTTGTAGTTCTACCGCCGAATGACGAGATGGTTAGTTAATCAAGTACTCACTCTTGAATATAGGAATAATAACTCGAAAATTAGTGGACATAACTCTATTGGACAATGGTGAATAATGTGCTTGTGCTTTACAAATTTGCATTCTTTTCTGCATTCTATCCCAATGAATTGCAACTGCAGAAGGATCAGCGATTGCGTAAATGCGTTCACCATTTTACGTTAAAATTTGTTTCGTATAATTATAACATTTTCATAATAAAAGGCCTTAAAAACCAATAAAACCAATAGAAATAAAAAATTGCCAAGCAAATGGAGTAAATTTTCAAGTAAAGATGGATTTAAGTATTTCAATAAAGAAAATACGAGAAATTCGTTAAATTGAGAAAAAATTACTTGCGCAAATATTCAAAAGACATGAAGCATAACGATCACTGAAAACGAGCTGATCATATCAAACTTAAAACCATCCGTAACAAAAAAATTACGATAACCGCTTAAACCATTCATAAAAATATCCTTGCAACGAATCTTGATAGCATAAAATAAACTTTATATACCAAAAATAGATGCTTGTTTTGCCTCGCCTTGATATTCCACGGTTAAAATGAAATTTTTTATCAGGTTGAACTAAATTTCCAAATTTTTAGCTTATGGCTTGGCTAAATAAAAGTAACCTTAAATATAAAATGCTTGCGAAACCCGTTGCACTAAAATTTGTTTATTTTTATACTTTTTTATTTATAACTAATCAGCTTTAATCAGTTAATATAATAATTAATATTATAAATGAATATATCGAAAATCGAAACAAACAAGCAATTTACGACAAATTTTTTATGAAAGAAATGCCTTCTTCTTCTAGTAACTCGTACCTTTGCTGGTTTGGCTCACTCCATTGGTGAATAGAATAAGAAATTTTCAAGTCATTTGATTTGACCTTATATCTGAAAGCAACAGAAGCCTTTATTGTAAATGCTGAGCAGCTAAAACATTCAAAACCAATCCTGAACATATTTTAATCTTGATAGTGTTTTTGGAGCCATTCACTATGATCACTTTCATCCACAAAGCTTGGCATGTAACGAGATATACGTCACCCCTTGACGGAAGATTGGTCTGCTTGGTTTGATCAACACTCTGCGATGATAATGATAATGATCATATTAATACTAATAATGTTCATATTCGAGCAAAATATTACGTGACCGTAGCTTAGGAAGGAATGGTCAAAGGTAGAATAGCTTATTGACATCTTCCGATCACTTCCATTGGCCATGTATGTTTCCCAGTTGTAAAAATTACGGGCACTGCAATAAGATAGACTTTCACGATGATTCCAAAAATGTTTCACCAGCTGATGAAGATAAAAATATTTTCAGCAACAATTGCAAGCGCTGCAAGTTCGTTCACTGTTTTAGTACGAAACTTGGTACGAAATCCAAAATTAAATTAAAAAAATTTTTCTTCACCAACTGCTATTGCGTTTGTGAATTTGAGTTATGGTATAACGCCACTGTATAATGACAGCGCATGAAAATTATTTATATTTCTTGAAGTTGTAGAAAGTGAAAATCGAGCAATCTAGGTGAACAATTTTAGCCTAAAGGAGAGAAGAGATTATGCGGCGCTCTTTTGATAAAAATATTTTACCCATTAATCGATTTTATGACTCTTCATTCGTAAAAGACCAATTAAAGCATATCAACAATAAGCCGAGAGTAACTTTTTAAAATGCAAAAGGCGAAAATGAGCGTTTTAAATATAGAAAGGAAAGAATATCGAAAGGATTAGCTAGAAGGACAGAACGGTTAAAATTACGAACTATGCACGGAATTGCAAATCAGGCTCTTAGCTAGAAGGACAGGACGGTTAAAATTACGAACTATGCACGGAATTGCAAATCAGGCTCATGCACTTGGAGCGGCAAAAAGAAAGAAACTATTGAATGGTGCGCGGCATTGTTTTGTGATGAGAGATAGAGAAAAATGTGGGGAAATAAGAAACGCCTTTGATGTTGCCGCTGAAGTGTGAGATTCGGAAATCCTGAGGCAGAGGAGTGTCAACGAGTCGTTGGGACAGTTGCTTCCTAAACATCCTTAATTTCACTACCATTGGGAAATTCTATTTTTATAAAATAAATTTAAATTTCTTCTAATCTATAAAAATTTCAATCAACTTAAATATTTATATATAAATAAATATATAAAGGAAAAACAATTCGAATATTCCATGGATTATTTTTCAAATGAGATTTATTAATTATTCGATTTATTTAGCGATATTTAAAATTCGAAAAGATTTACAACAATGCTATTAATGCTGTCTTCTTCTTTTATAAGCCAAATAAAGCTTATCGTTTATTTCGCCTCTTTTCAAATTTTACAATTCGAGAATACGAAAAAATTTATTTAAACACGTCGTTGAAATATTCTTTTCTCCTTAACAATCGTATTTAAAACAACAACAATCATATTTTTTTTTTGTTTTTTCTAAAACAACTATATGAAATTTCCTTCGATCTATCGTATTAAGTAGGAAAAAAATTGGCAAAATATTGTAAATCATCGTCCTGGAACTTCGTGGAAATTAGATGTTTTGTACTAGCAACTAAATTACAATGTCGCCAATCTACGCTTTATCGCTTTTCATCTTCTTTTTTCATTTAATCAACAACTGGCCAAAATTAACAGTTTTCATCTATAACTACTCGGTAAGCATTTATTATTCTATCATTCATCTATAAAATAAGTTACTAGTACGTCACTCGAATCTTTTAGTGATAAAGATGACAATGATAATGGTGATGACGGTGATAATTGTGGTGATTATGTTTTTCTTCTAGTTTATAAATAACAGCAATACAGGCAAATAAAAAAATTTTTGCAATTACTACTAGCAAGAAAATGATAATGAACCTATTAGCTAATTAATTTTAATAATTATTAATTTTAATAATTGCAAGAATTTTAATGATTTTTTATAATTCGCTTGACAACAATCGCTTATGAATCTGTTATTTATAATACAGTAGGTAGCAATCCTCGAAGAAGATTCTCAAAAGAAAAGTACTCATATCTTGCTAAAATTCGCTAAAACTTTACTTTAAATTTATCTTTTCCTTCAATTTAAGGATTTACTTAAGGGAGAGCGGTTGTTATAAGAAGAAAGTCTTAAGTTATGGAAAATTCTATGAAATAGTGGGAAAACTACAATATTTTTTTTTAGTAAAATCGTACTCATTCTATGCACGAAAATTTACATTGACTATCTATTTCCAGAATTTTAATGAAGTGTGTCGAAATTTTTACCATAATCGATAATCCTGAGACCAATTAATTTTCGTCACAAATTTTAACTCCATCATTTGTTAATTCTGAACTAACAGATTACCAAAAAAATTGTTTTTGATTCAAGAAAAAGCAAAAATTTTACTTGTTTTTGCCATTTTTTATTGGATTTTTTCATGATTTTTATTATTAACCTGGGTGCTAGAAAGTTTTTTATTTGAACGCCTAATAGCAAAATATAAATATATATTCAAATTGGATAAAATTGCAGAATATTTGAAAATTGGCTAAATTTAATGCGAATTCATGTGAATACTATAGCCTATTTGTTGCCATCTCCACAGCCTATATGTTCACTCACAGCTATAGCTTACTGCTTGAAGAGAACATTTACCTGACCTAGTTTATTGTTGTCGTAAAAGAACTCGAAATTTGGCAAAAAATCCATTCTAGGTTATCTCAGAATACTTCAACTTACATTTCATATTTTCTTCGTCTTCTGTTTTATTCTCTTATTTTCCTTCTTAATTTTTTTTACCCAAAGCATTGAATTCAAACCACATCTGGAAGATTATATATCATTTAGAATTGCACTACCATTACTTAATCGTCCATTAAATTCCAACATTTTTATATCGTCGATCTTCAAATAATCGTTTATTCTTATTCAAGTTGAATATTTTCATGGATTTTTTTTTTGCTACTCCAAATGACTATGGCAAATTAGAAAATTGCATTCCATTTTTTCTTGTGATCAAATTGCTGAAGGATTTTCATTTGAAAAAAATTTTTTCTGATAAAATAAAGTAAAATTTTAACAAAAAAAAAAAATAATTAGCATTCCTTGTAAATTTAGCACACATGAACGAGATTATTCACCTTAAAATGATTATATATTAGCAGTGAAATGCGATAAAAATCTCAGTCAGAGTCAGCTAATGCCAGATTTTCCATTTGAATCTTCCTAGCAATCACAGGGATGTGTACTATGTAGAAAATTTGTTTCTGTCTTAACTGACCGCATTTATGAAATCCAAAAACGCTCAGCAGCTCATTGTTTCGAAGTACTTCTTAACTATTCGAAAATTTCTATCCAAAATATTACAAAATATCAGATTAAGAGTTATAAAGGAATGAAGAAACTCGTAAAAATGTTCACTTCCAGAAATTTGGTTACAAAATGTGCTTTAGTATTATAATTTTTGAATGAATTATGCACTTATAATTCTAAAAAGAAAATAAAAATTAAAAAATTTATCCAAAAATAGTAATAGTCAAAGTTATTATTACTAACTGCTATAAAATATTAAAAAAGTGAAAGCATAAAATATTTTAAAAATCGTTCATATTTATGGAGAGAATTTTCAGTTCCGAGACGGCTTATATGAATTACGAATTCGTTGGGATAGACCGCGTTTGAAAGGTCGATTTCCATATTTAAATGATTTTGCGAATTCGGTTAACGATTTCAATATGAATTATGGTTTGACGAGATTGTCTGTATGCGAAAGTATTCCCATGCAACTACGTAATTCGACACTTATCTACGAATGGAATATCTTAGAAGATGGAACATATTATAATGAAGATGGAAGCAACTATCGTTTAACTAGTGATTGTCAGATAAAATGGACTGCTCCAGCTCAGGTTCAGCCTTATAAAATCCCGCTTTTGCAGTAATGATAATTTGCTTGCGTTGCATCACATCAATGTGTTTAGAAATAAAAGGACTAAGGCTAAGCAAATGCTCTGCGCTTCTAGTTTTCAATATAAAGTATCATTTCTTGTGAAAGGGTAAAGGAGAATAATTTGTTTAGAAATATTGATTATAAAAGTATTTTTTAATAGAACTATTGTTTAAATTCAAAAAGATTGATCGAGAACTGTTTCATAGTTCGTGATATCCAGAAAATCAGCCGTTTCATAAGGCTTTTTTTTAAAGCTTTAATTTTAGCTTTCTCTCTTCGAACACAGATTAGAATTTAATAAGATTTGAGAGTTGCAAAATCTGCTTCCTTTCAAAAAATTTGTATGTTTCTAAATTTTTCTAATAAAAACGGTTGTATGCATTTCTAATAATATCATTGGTAGCTATATCGAATATAAGAAATCATAAATTTTTAATGCATTTTATAGAGCATTAAAAATATTCCAAAATTATACTAAATAAGCAATTAAATAAATAAATATTTTCATGCAAGAGTAATAGTAATAATCATGCAATTTATGGTAAAAGCTAAAAGCCTTAGGAAATTATAACGATTTATAATTCACTTTTTATACTGATTATAAAATAAAATCTCATGATTTATGTTTAAAAACTCAGTCTGATCAAAAGGGAATATTTTTATCTCCTATACTGAGCAATAATTCAAATTCTCCAAGCATTACAACATTGCTTCAAAAATTCCTTTATTCACTGTAAAATTAGTTGAGAATTTGGCATTCACCATTTCTACTTAAGCTGGCTCCACTCACCATTAGTATGATGCGACAATTTCGATTGTAGGTCCACAAGACCTTCTGGAATTTTTAAGGTATAATAATTCCTACCAGAAGGAGGGTTCAAAACGATTATGCTAGAAATGACAGGCAATTTAGCAGTACGTATTCGGTTATACCTCATTTATGACAAAATGATGTAAGAATGGTTGTTTACAGTTGAAAATCGTTTCATAGAAGTGGCGCATATTTGGAAAAATTATAAATATTATCGAAAGTGCTGTCGTGCAACCTTTTGCTTATTCACGGTGAATTTGAAGACAACCCAACTGTATTTAAATAAATATGTGGTAAACATAATATAATGAGCAGTACACCAATTATATTCTTCTTATTCTTATGGCTACCGTGTCGGAAGTTTTATGCATCACTTTTATTTAGCCAACCGAATTTACAGTGAAAGATTTGATGAAAAAATGAAAGAAAAAATATTTCCTCTCAGTATCGGAGAATTTATGTAACATTTGTGAATTTTTATTGAATCAGAGCATTCGGTGAAGTATTGCATCACTAATTTCCATTAAACATCCGCTGCATTCATATTCACTATAGTTTTGCTGAAATAATACAAAAGTAGGTTTTATAATAAATGCAATGAAAAAAAAATGCATTATCTTTGATTTTTCTGTAAAAAACTCGGTTTCATTTATTTCTCGGCCTGAGGGTATAAAAATATATTGTTGAGTTCAAAATTTATGAGGAACGCTGCATATTATCAGATCTTATGCCTTTAACCATGATTTTATATTCTGTTCATTACATTACACTCTAACCACAGAATCATCTTCCTTTTCGTGAAAATTCTAATATTTTGACTTCTTGTTTAGATTAGAGCATTTTAACACGATGTCCATGGGCTGGTGAGTAGTCCCTGAAATTCTACAAGAAAGAATTTATTTGCACTAACCCTGAAATAGTAATTTCATCAATTATTGACGCAAAGTTAAATAAAGTTGTACAGTGTTAGTTACAAATCATAATAATATTATCGGTGCATAGGCTTTGTTTAGAAATAGAGGTTATAGATGCTTTCGTGTCACATTACTTTCCCATTGCACCTTCATGTACTTTACTTTATGCTTTTGAAAACCATTCGAGGATAAGGATCCATATGCCTCAGAAAACCATCGGGAAAACTTTTGAAATAAAAAAATACTGAGAGATCCCAGGAGACGATTTGAAATCTAATTTTTATAGAGTTAGATAAAATATTTTAGATTTACACTTTAAGTTTTAAACTTTATGCGCATGACTTTGTTTTCAAGCCTATTTATAGAATGGTAAGAACTGTAGAACATATTCTGTTAAGCACGTATTAATCCTACAAGAGCAATGGGATACATAAAAGTTGTAGGCAACTAAGCCACAATTGCCTGAATATAATAATTTTTGGGAGACACTAATATTTCGATTTACAATTGAATTCGAGCAATTTTTTGAATTTTATTTTTAACAAAAATTACGAAGGAGAAAAATGAAAATTTGTTGTTAAAAAAAATGGAATGTTTTATTTTTTTCAGAAATTTCGTGCAAAATTAAGGAAATTCTTTAACAGTAAAAATTGAGAAATGATCAATTCCAAACGAAAACTATTTTTTAAATGAGCATTATGTTTAGCAAAATTAAATAATACCTTTTGCTTCAAATAAATTGAATTAAAATGACGAAAACTGTATTAATTTTATTAGTCCATTGTGTTTTTCTCTCGACAACTGAGAATTTACTGAAACAACAAGAAAATGATCATTCCTTCATAATAATACCATTTGTCTGCACAACTGTTATAATAATAATAATAATAAGTGAGTCTAAAACAAAAGATGATAATTGCCGGAGGATTTAGTCGTTCACATTTCTTGATGTAATTCATGAAATTTTTCAGACACGATACGTAGTGACACTAAAGGGTTGGGCGAATACGTCAAACAAGATTATTATGAATGGACGAACTGTAATTAGTGTTCGGGATTATTGGATAGCTTCTATAGGTGACTCATTCGCTTCTGGTGAAGGCAATCCTGATATTCCAGCAGGCTTAATGAATATGGTTCCAGCTAAGTGGATTTCAGGTATTCCAATGATTGCCTACTAAGGAAAATATCAGCAAGTAGATTTTTTGGCAAACTTATATCATTATTTTAATTTGAATAGCAACATTAAGCCAATTATCACAAAGGATTGATAAGACAAGCTGATACAATGAGAATCTGGAACTTCTGGTTTTTATCAGTTAGCATCAGACCGTTTATCTTATTGAAGCGAATAATAATTTTCTATCTCGTTAATTTGTATCAATTAATCCTTTAAGATCTTTTAAAATGAGAAATTATTTTTATCAACAATTCTATCCGATTAATAGAATTGTACCAGCGGGAATTACTTGAATCCTGCAAAATTCAATATCTCACCAAATCTAATGCTACGAATAAAGTAAATTTCTTTTGATCATGCCGACAAATTCCATAATTACTTTTACATTCACATAGAACAATAATGAGGTGGTTTTTGAACTTGAAATATCGAGAATATTTCATTTTATGGGTGAAATATTTAGTTGAATATGTTTTGCCATAAAAAATCTAGAATAACGACAATGAAAAAGATAGATTCGCTCTTTCCTAAGCTCACTTAATGTTGAAGAAAAATTTATATATATTTCAAGCATTTTCTATAAGTAAATAAATGAGAAAGAAATGCATAAATTAATACAAATATAACTTATCGGATCGGCGACCTTTTCATATTCCTCTGAGACTTTTTTTAATGAGGCTTTCGGCATTAGAATCTTAATCAAATATCGAATTATATAAGTGATCGGTCGATGGATGATCACTTAATCATCTTATAATGACGACTCGATTTCGAATATTTAGTTTACATAATGATAAATATTTGATGATAAACCACAAATGAAATTTTTAATAAGTTATGACAATTTAAAATATGAAATGATTGGTGTTCGATAAAAAAAAAAAACTTATTAAGCTTGAATATTTTTTCAGTTTAATGTCTCCAAAAATTATTGCAATTCTATTTTATTTAAATATATCTTTACGAATTTTTTACGAGAGCCCTCACCATTACTGGTTAGACTCGCTTTGCTGACTTGTCGCACTAGACAAATATGCCGGGGAGTCCCTGCGGGGAGTAGTGCCTTATTATCGGCGCTCCGAATCGAGCAACAACCCACTGAGCCATTCTACTCCTTATTGTTCTTAATCTTCAATAATTAATCTTTATTAATTCATTAATATACTAAATTTCGCTTTGCAGATCAATGTCATCGAAGTAGTCGTTCGTGGGCATTCAAGGTGTTCGAAAAAATTCTCAATGAAACCCATGATGACGCAATCCACTTCACCTATATACCTTGCACAGGCGCTTCTGTGGACAATGGTATTCTCATTTCCGCAAAAGGCGATTCACAAATGGATACGGTACTACGCATTTCGAAATTACGGTATAGTTAAGTTTTTTTGCAAAATATTTTAGATAGCTATGAGTTTAATATGAACTTGAGATAAAATATGCCTGAAGTGGCCTCGGAAATAAATTAAATTTAAATGATCAAATGGTTTGAGGTTTTTCGAATTATATTTATTAATAGATGCTTTAGAATGTTGGTAATATCCATCGCTATGCCCACCAAATGCAGCTTCAGTTAAGAAATGAGATAATTAATTTTAGCGAGGCTTTTAGCAAAGAGAAAATGTAAAATGTAAATGAAAAATCCTTTTAAAATGTAAAATGAATTAAGGTAGTTGGTAGTTATAAAAAAGCTTAATAAAACAGCTATAATTTAATTAAATTTGATAAATTTTATCCTTTTAAAATCGGCTCACTTTGCCCACAAGTCCACAAAGCAATTCATTTGCGGCTTTCAGTGCTGCTATTATATACTCGAAGATTGAAAGATAAGTTCAAGGATAAGTTCATGTTATATATCAAAGATTATATATCAAAGAATATCAAAGATTAGTGTATCAATATATCAAAGATTCAAGTAAACAAAGAGATACATATTTCTAATCGTACCGCTCTTCTTGGCATTTAGGGTTATATTGAGGGAACTATTATCCTGGGATTTGTCCATTTCCATACTGTTATTAGATGTAAGGGTTCAAAACAGAGGCGTAAACTGGAATGATAAATTCTATACAAATATAAATTCATTGAATATTAAAGTATCTTAGCCTGGGAATACAGCCGATTACAATACAATTAAATTTTAACAATTAAATTTCTGGGACACAGCTATGCAAAATGCAATAAGTAATTTAATAGGTCTTTTCTAGCGGATCAGGGCCTGACTTGTTATTAATGTCAGTCGGAGGGAATGACATTGGATACTCGGAAATTCTTTCATCTTTAATTTGGGGAAAAACCACCACCCTTTTTGAAACAATCGACATGCGATTCTTCTATGCGTCATATCAATTCGATCGCCTTGCTCTAACATTGAAAAAAATAAAACCATCACAGGTGAGTTTTTTCTCGATTATGTTAAAATCACTTATTGCTATTAAATCATGTTTGCTGATTTTTTAAGCCTTAGCGAAACTCAATCAATTTTGTAAGATATTATATATGCCCACATTTTTTAACAAAAAATGTAAAAATAATTACTTAAAGAAACCTGAAATCATTAGAACTTTGTTAACAGAAGAATTTAAGGCTTCCAATAAAATGAATGGAAATGGCAGTCGATTATAAAATAAAACATCGGTTATAAATACATATTTAATGTTATATACCTAATAAAAATGCCTGGCTAAGATCTTAATAAGAATAACTGGTTAAGATTTTAAGTTAGTCTTACAATATGATATGCAAGCAGTTATTGCTTAGTAAATTATTTTTAGATAGTAATACCGCATTACTTCGATTTAACTCGAAACGAAAGGGGTATTATTGATGCAGATTGTGCAGAAATGCGTCAGGTACCATTGAAAAATGCATAGCATAGGATATGTTAAGACAATATTTTTATTGAATCCACTAATTATTCTCGTAATATTTCAGATCAGAACAGAAAATTTAATTCTGGCGGAAAAGAAAATCTTACAACGAATCAATAAATTAATTTCGAAGAAAGCTCAGTTGTATTGCTGGACCGTTGTAGACGAAGTGGCTGAACTGTTTCGTTCGAGAGGGTTCTGTTCGACACGTTCACTAATACGGCTAGCTTGCAAATTAATATTCTTTTATATGGCATTTTTAATTATCTATTTTACCATTATAAACTCTTTTTGCACGTATTCTTGTGAATATTTATTTGGCTTTTTCAAAATTATTTCAACTGTTAACTAGTTCTAGTACCGTTAGAATAAAGCTCACTGGTTAGAAATTTACAGTACCATTAGAATATGACCCAATATTTAGAAATTCAATTAGAAGTAGAACTGGGTTGTACAGCTGGGTTCCTAACACCATCGAAATTTCATTTTAATGGCAAGTTTATATCTTCAAGAGGAAAAAATTAAATATATGATGCTTATCCCCAGTCGAAGCTATAGACAAGTTTCCAGTATCCTTTTTGTCGGCGATGTTATTTATTTCTAAATACATAAAATTATAATTTTATATCAAATATTTTCAAGAAATAATTGAAAAAATCAAAGACAATTTATGAAAATTTCTTAGTTAAAAATTATTGGAACTAAATGACTTATTGGGCATTAAGCTTATTGAACTTTTTTTGTAGGAGTGTTCGAGATTCATTACGATTGCAAGGCAACAGTTTTGGTGCATTTCATCCAATTGAAGAAGCACATCAGAGTATTGCTGATTTGATATGGAACAAGCTAAAATTTCAGTTCCATTACAACCATTAACTGATTTTGAAAAAAGAAACGAAGCGGGTGATTTAAGTCGATCATAAAGAAATCCAAGCAAAAATCATTTCCATTTAGCTTATAATTTAGCTGAATTACTTTCACATCATTAAGCGTTATAGCTTTATTTAATCACATCACATAGCATCTCATCTAAGAAATAATTAATATTCTAATTCTGTCGTATAATTTATAAACTTTGAAAGCTTTTTGAATTAAATTGCTAGAAAGGTAGGAAAGGTATTTATTAAGATTATTAGATATTTTATATATCGTAAATTATGAAAATTCGAAGAAAACAGTGCAGTGCGAAAGGAAATATTTTATCGAAAATTGTTTAACGTCCGAACTCAGTAGTGCAGATTTTTATGACTTTATAGTTTAATGGTTCTATAAGTACACTTGGCGCATTTAGAGGAGCTCCCGAGGAATTTGCAGGGATCTGTGTGGTCAAAACTATTTTATTATTTTTGTTATTATATATAATAAATATATTTTTAATATATAATATTTTTATTAAACATAGTAATACATAATATTAAAATATTTAATATATAATATTTTTATTGTATTTTTTTTCCTTTTATTAAGTTAGATTTTTGCAGATTTGCGAAAATTTCATTTAAAATGTCACTCTTCTCATTAAAAATTTATTTTTTGAAATGTTTTAAAATATTTTTTTCATTTAATAAATCGATTATTATCATTTTAAATGGTTTCTTAATTTCTGATAAAACGAATATACATAGATATCAATCCTCTAGGTTATACGTAAGTTAAAGGTCTTTAGGAGTCCTTAATAATTTCCAGGGACTCGAAAAGGTAATCCGAGGAAATTGGGCAACATAGGCAGAAGGGGATGTGTGCACTAGGTTGGTAACAACCTTTCCTCTTATTCGGAGCAAAGGATCTTTATTAATCTTTATTAATTATGTGACCAATGATCCATACTCTTGCGAATTATTTATTTGCATTTTTTAATTTTTAATCAATTTAATGTAGCAGGCGATTTTTTCTGTAAATGAAAACTTTTTTTGTAGTTTCCAATGTTTTATTTGTTTTACATTCATTCATTTTACAGATTTTTTACATTCATTGAAACATAAATATTTCTTGAAATAGTGCAGAAAAAAAAGAGCTTAAATGGAATTATTGTGCGATTTTGATCAATGACAAGCGATTTTTAATTAAAAAGTTTCATAGTAAAACTGAATAACAATCAGTTGAATAATTTGAGCGTAATTTCATGGCAATTATTTATTCTTTTACTATAAATTTCGTTAAAAAGAACTTCGAAATTGATGAAATAAGTAAATTCGACTGCCATCTATGTTACTTTATGAGACAATAAATAGAATCTAAACGAAATAATAAAATTCCGAAAGAGATTTACTTAATTGAGATTTTGTCTATCCAGAAAACCACTCTTAAAAGCAAGACTCTAATAGATTTTGTTCACAAGAAAAATATTAAAAATAAAGGCTAAAAAAACAGCTTCAAATTCATGCCAAAAACCTCAAATGAACAAAAATTTCTTGCAATCAACTAAATTCATCTTTATCCAGAAAATAATTAAGCGTTTCATTGCTTTTTTTTAAGGGTCCTCACCATTATTGGTTAAATTCGCTCCGCTGGCTTATCGCACTAGATAAATATACCAAGGAGTCTCTTGGATAGAAATACAGGTGAGTCGTCAGCATCACCCGATTTTTTGGACAGGTTTACTCATGCGGGGAATAGAACCTCAGCATCCGAATTGAGCAACAACCCACTGAGCCATTCTATCCAATGCTTGCTTCATTGCTTTCTGGTCAAATTCGAGGTAATTCAGAAAAGTAATTTTGCAAGAAGGGAAATTAGTGGTCAAGGTTTACAAATCACAACAAATTTTAGGAAATTTGTGCAAGAAAAATTTGCTGAAAATTTGCTAACTCTGTAATTTATCATATAAGGCAAACAGCCAAGACAACTCAGTGAGTTGTTACTTTTAAATATATCATTATCAATTCTAAATTTTTTTCTATCGAAAGATATAGTAGAAACTGAAATAAAATTATCTCTCATATCAGTGATAAAAATATAATATCGAACATATGTAATGGGCATATAACTTGAATCCAATAAAACTGATTGCTATTTTATCCATTTCAATTTGCTGTATTTATCTCAAATAAAAGTTCTCAAATTTTCTCAAATAAATTATTCATTTTAATCTTAAAAATTACAACCTATTTCGAAATAAAGAAAAAATGCATTTAACAATTCTAATGAAAACTAATATTTTTTTTGATTTAAATTGTATTTATGAAATTTTTTTATTATATACATTATGTTTGATTTTAAATCCGAGTAACCGACCAATCAATGTTTTCTTTTTCCATATATTTAAATAGAATTTAGAGATTTTCGGAATAAATAGGCTTTGACAATGATCTGTTCACCTTCATTAACCTTGACCTTGGAAAAATTCTCAATAAAACTGAAATAAATATCCACGTTCATTTGAAATAGATTCTCGACGACTTTTTTTTCTGGAAATAACGCAGCCGCAAATGTTTATTTTGTTCGCTTGTGTAAACATGACTGTTACTTGTGCTTCTGTCCAGTTTATATACGCTCCCATTGCTTTAATTTTGTTTGTTTTTCCGATACATTATCTTTCATTAACTATAAATCGAAGCAATTTTTTCATAAACTCCATTTTATAAAAATTCTGTTTGTAAGTAGTTGTGTTCGATGGCTTTTTTTCTGCAAAAAGTTCGGTTATTTCGTTTACTCACTTCGAATTATAAATAATAAATTCTGGGATCACTAAATTTTCCATGTACTTTTTATTTTAATCACAATGTTACATTTTTCATGAATTTTTTTGCTCTAAAATTTTATTATTGCCATGCGTATGACTGTCTTTAATTTTCAATTAATCCTTAGTTAAATAAACTGAAATAAAATAATAAGTGCACATCATTTCTCGCTCCATTGGCTGCTAAGTATGATTAGAAATTTTTTTTTGCTAGTAAATCACTTGAGGATTCAAATAGAGAAGGCATCAGCATCACAGGAATTTTTATAGGTTTACTCTAACAGGAAACAGGATTAAAAGTTTAATGCTCCATACGATAATCCGAACAACGCCTATTCACGATTTATGTTCTCTTTAACCCGAATTAGGCAGGCTCCTAGAAAGAGAAGGCCTTCCTAAGCCACTCAACTCGATACTAAACTTAAGAATCACAGAAGCCATTGCTGCCCACTGAGAAAAGAACTGCTGAGAGCTACAACGAACGATTTCGAAAGGATGTATTCAGTTCTCCATACATATAGCCTTGCTCGTAAAATGCCTTAATGAGTCGGTTGATTCTCTCTAAGCACTGCTTTGAGCTGATTTTTCCAAAATCTTTCTTAGCATGAATATTTGTTCATTATAACCACACTATAATTTGAAACGAGTTTGGCATCATGCTGCTTCGTACTGCCATTAATTTATTCAACAAGTGAAAGGGAAATTTTTCAAGAGATATCTAGCAAGCTAATTCCTCAGTTGCAAACTAGAGTTGCAAATGGTTTGGCAAACATTGGGATGGCGTCTAATCTCAAAGAATTTTCTCCGCCGTACAAGAAGAAGAAAATTATAAAAAAAATAACATCCACCAAAATTGCGGTTATTTTAGTTCATTAACCAAGGAAGAGTAGCGAAGAGAGTGAAACGTATTATATGATCGTCTCTTAGAGCATTCGTTTCCACATTCACCGCCCAATCACTCCAATAACGGTTTTCCACCATTGTACCCCTAGAAGGGTGCGATAATTAAGATTTCCCAATATAAATAAATATTCTGGTGACATTTTTCGAATTTAATTATTTCTATCGATATCCAACAGACGCATATACTAGCCGCTTAGATTTGTGTGACTTTAGGAGGCACAACTTCAGTTGAGATCAATATTCATCGGGCCATTCAAAAAATACCATTGATTCACATCATTCAGGTATTTCGATAAGTCAATTTGAAATATGCTTACTATATTATCCATATGTCTTGGCGTAAGAATTCAACAAAATTTGGAGGTTTACTTTTCGCGCCTTGTCAGTTTCATGTGGATGTTAGGAACCATAATAAACCAGTGATACGGATTTTGAAAAAAAGAGGCGCTGTTAGCACTTGAAGGTCTGCATAAAAACTATTTGTCATGACAATCTGCGTATGAAATAGGAGCATACTGATGACCGAGACATTGCAGAATTTCTCTTTGAAATGAACGCAAGCTATCCGATTAAACTTTCAATAGTCTTCTCAGATACTAGCTATACCATTTCGTCCAGATTATTCGAACGATAAAACAGTGATAAAATCGGTACCTTTGGAAGATAAACTGAGCCAGATAAACTTAAGATGTGCAAGGGATCCCCACATAATATTTGGATGTCTCCCAATTTCTAATATTCTAATTCTAAGAATCGACCGACAATTGTTGGCCTTAATAATTACTTGGCTCTTAAGAACTCACTTCGTTCCACATCCTATTAGCGCAGGCCCAACTTTTTTTTACTTTCTGCATGTACCACCGGGCTAGTGATATCAAAGAGATGTTGGCTGGGAGGACGCAGATACAGTATTAAGATAAACAGAAATCGTCATTTTCAGATTTTTATGCTTTATATGATTTATATTTTTCTGTTAAAAAACGTTGAAAAAGTGAAACGTTGAAAAAGTGTATAATATTATTTCAACAAATTTTATGATATTAATGTTATTATTATTTTTATTATTTTTTTTTATAAATATAAAATTTACGATGAAATTACGGAAAATACGAGGTTTCGAGAAAGTGCAAGATCTAATCCATTCAAACAACATTTATTGTGGATAATTAATATTATTATGAAGCTTAGATTCGAGACGAAGAGAACTAACAAGACGAATATTCTTAAATAATTTTTATTTATAATTTGCGTTAAAATCAATTTGAGTTTTCTCATTCAAATAGATTTTTTTAAATTTTCCTTTCTTATTTCAACAATTATCAAATATTATTTATAAATAAAAAAATTTAAAAATTTGAAAAAATTTTTTTTAATCCTTCGCCATTGAAAAAAATCTATTTCCATTCATCGAAATAATCTTTCAATATAAATTTTTTATTTTTATTTCTTTTTTTCTTCCTCGTAACAATTCGCTCGTTAATAATCATTTATTAATGGCAATTTTCGGTAAAAAAAAAAAAAAAAAATCGCAAATTTAGTTAAACGAACTACAAAATACCGTTCTGACAATCAACAATAAGTTTTAATAAACAATTCTAATTATAATTACAATAATTTTAATATTAATTATAATAATTCCAATTATTTAGTAAGTAATACGGTTAACACAATTTTATGTGACAATAAAATTAGTCAATGTTGTTTATACGGCAATAAAATAGGGGGCAAAATGCTAGTTAAAGAATTTGGGAATTTCTTCTTTCTCTTCAAGCAAAATTTACTTCTCGTAATAAATTACTTCATAGACGATGAGCTGTGAATTAAGTGGAATACGGAATGGACTGGTAAATCTCCGAAATATGAAGCAAAAAAAACTGAGCTGATAAAATCGTAAAAGCAGATATCTAATGATATCGCCATACTTCTTTTATATATTTCTTGGATGTCCAAACAATATATGTATGTATACATACATATACATATATATATATAAATATGAAAGAAGTACAGACAACAAAAATTCTATGGAATAATCGATCGGGTTTTCGCTTTTCTCCTCTCTTCAGTTCTTTCTCATTCGCGATTTTCAACGTTGTAGAACTCAATCTATGATAATAATTCTCGCTCATATAGTGCAAATTCAATCCACTTCACTTTCACTTACAAATAGATTTTATTTGCCTCCTTAGTCTGCTCATTCATATTGCCATTAATTTTAATTATTTAATGTTCAAAGTGATATTTTATTTATTTGTTTATTAAAAAATATAATATTATTTCAACAAATTTTATGATAATAATGATAATAAATTTAATTAGTTTTTAATATTTTAATATTGTAAAAAAAATTATTTTCTACAATTGGTGTTCTAAATTAAATTGAGTTTACAAGTTCAGTTAAGTTTCATCTTTTTATTCTTTCTTTTTTTTTTCATTTAAGTATACGGTAAATTGCAACCTTCTTTATTTTCGTTCTCTTCGCATTTATAAGTTCTATGGTTGGTTGTTTGGTTGGTTTCTTCAATAACCAGGTTCGTTGCGTCCTCAGCAACCAGGTTGATTGCCTCCTCACAACGATCCATTCTCCAAATCTTCAAATAAAATATATTTCATTTGTAGTTTATTCCATTTGCAGCTTAAAATTTCGCTCTTTTTTTTTTTTTAAATTGAAGATATTGAATAAAATGGAAGTTTATCATCATTATCCATCGAAAGACAATAAAGAGTGAGTGATGTACTTGGTTTGCTTCTTTTATATTCATTCTCAAGTGATGAATTCGAACATTTGCTATTTATTGTTCAATAAATAAAAAATATTAAATAAAACATTTCGAAAAATGGCAAATCTTTTTTTATTGCTTCTCTTTCGACATGTTGATATATTTTAAATAAAAAACAGAAATTTAGCCTGAACTTCCTATGAACGCTTTTTTTCTAATGCCAGTGGTACCAATGAATGAAATGAATCGTTATTCTTATAACACAACTTTATGCATGATATTCCTCATGATGTTTTTATTTTTTTTCTAAAATCGCATGCTCACCATCTTCTAATTAAATTCACTCGGATCTGCTTATCGAGCAAGGCAAATTTTCTTAGATTCGCTTGGCGATGGATGCATGCACAATCGTCAACATCACTCGAATTTTTGAAAATTGTGCTATCCCAGCAGGGAGTGGAACTCCAACATGAAAGCCCCAAAGCAAATGCGACAACCCACTAAGCCATTCCACCTCATATTTATTTTAAATGGATATAAAATGATAATTGTTTTGATAATCCATTTTTAAAAATTCAAAACGAAATATCTGTGGTCATTCGCCGAAGAAATATTTAATATGAGGTTTCCCATAGAGCGATACACATGGTACCATTTGGTGCTAAGGGAGACTGCGAAATGGAGCATGTGGTCCAGATCGAGAATTTAATTTTTCAAATTTTATGATCTTAGAATCATCAACATGAATTTATTTTTACGATATTAGGCGATATAACGCAGGTATAATCCTGAAAAATATCCAATTCAGATTCAGTGTGGAAAAGGCTGATTTAAGTAAATAACAAATTAAATTGGCTTAAATATTAGTGATATACTAAAAATATATAAATATATTAAATACTAAAAATTAAAGAAGAAAAAATTGGTGGCGAACAAACATCAATAGTTGTGTTAAATTTTAATATACTAGATAATATCCTCCTATTGTACTCTTTTCATAGACTCTCAGTTGTTTTTACGATGATCAGTAGCCGTATGTCTTTGTTCTGTGGAAATAATATCAAAATTTATTTTTATTTTTTCCAAGTTTAAGTGCTCACAATTGGTCGTTTTTGTGATCCACCGAAATTATAAGGCATAAAAACTGTTTATTTTATTTCAACTTTCTATTATTTAAAATTGAAATTTTTCAAAAGTCATTATATAATATAATATAATATAATATAAAGTCATTAAACGAAGTGTATCTTAATATAACAATTATTGCATAAAACTTTTGCATTTTTAAATAAATAATAACAAAATTTTATCTTTTTCGTTTAGCTGATTTGCAGCTATAAAATATTTTATTATTGCTGCATACACTAAGGAAAGGGAGAAAGTACTAATCGTGTTTTTATTGATATGTACTTTCTAATCATATCATCTTCGTTATTTTATAGTTTGATATGCTCATTTATCGTTCGTTCTTCGCTTTTTTGTCGAATGTCTCCAAAAATTTTTGGCTGATATGAATTTGTCGATTATTATTTTATGTGTATTCATCGATGCTCAGACGTTCTTCCACTTCTATTGTTCGCATTTAAATTCTTCTTTAAATTCTTGAATTCTTCGCCGAATTATCTCTCTTAAGTTTCCTTAGCTAGCAAATTTTGCTCATTTGCTTGAAAAATTTTTTTTTATTCAAAGTACAATTTTTGTATATTTTTTTCTTAGAAAAAATCACGTTTAGTCAACACGTTTTGCACTCATTATTACTTTCACATCATTTAATTATCAAATCATTAGATGGTTTTCTTTTTCATTTATTGAATTATTTCAAAAATTATGATATAAGGGATTTCATTGATAATTAGTGTTAACGATTATCACCGAGTTGATTTTATTTTTAATTGGTGCAAATACAACTAAAGCTCAAAAAAATTTTGTTTTTATTTTTCTTAAAGATATTCAATTTTTTATCGTCCTTTGGTACAGTGTCTCTTTTTGCTTTTTCAGTTTGTCGTTGCCATATTTGCCGTTTGGTTTTTATAGATAGTATAAGTTCATTGAATAAAAGTCCCTTATTCCATTCTTTTTTTACCCTTTTTCCTCCCTTTTTTTCATTCTTGCAACATATTGTCTGAACTTTGTGTGAACTTTTCGCCAGTGTTGTGCAATATTTTTCTTCTAATTCTGCAAAAAAATATTTTTAAATATTAATGCAATTTATTACTTTCTTTTCTATGAAATTTTGGTCAAATTTTGAAAACATTTCGCGTTTTCACTGTTTCTACTATTTTATAATATCGACTATATATATATATATCGTCGATTATCCTTTGCAGCTTAATTTGTAATTTTTTTCTACATCGTGCAGATTTTTTTGTTTTAGTGATACTCCCTTGATACTCCCTTTTTCAAAGAGTTCTCATCATATTTAGGCTAATGGCTTGTCACTTAGCGACAGAAGTACAAGTGGGTCACTTGGATTTTTGAAAGATAAGTTTAATTCTGCCGTTTACTTCAGTAGAACGCTAGCAATGGTGTCTCGAAATGAGAACAACAAACTGAAACATTCCACCGCTTGCAGTACAAATCAACTGTAATACTTTATTTAATTGTCGAAGGAGAAAAATAAATTACAAATTTTAACGTTTTTTAAGGCTATTTGATAGAAAATGGAAATAATATTTTTTAAATCGTCGCCTGACTACTTATTTCTAAAAATGCTTTAAAAATGGTTGTTTATATAGAATTTCGCTAAAAATTTGTTTGGGTTGTTTCTGAGAAATTTCGAAAAATAATAATTCAATTTTATTTTTCTTCTTTTTAAATACTATTTAACGGTTCCAAATATTTTGAAATAAATTTAAATCTTTGGCATATATTATCTTCATTTTTCTATAATAATCACTACTGATAATCGCTAATGCAACAATCATTTTTGTGACTTTTGTGATTTATCTATTTCCACATTTTCCACTTCTTCATTTGCATCTCTTCGTTATATTTTTAGTAATTCTATCTTATTTCGCCTTAGGTTATCCACACTTCTTTTCTGCTTGTGCCTCCAATTATTAGTCCCGTAGTTAATTTAAAGTCTTTTATAAATAAATAAAGTACATCGTATTAGGGCATACTTATGACTAATATGTATATTGGAATTTTTAAATCTAAGCGAGAGATTTCATGAATTTCATTTCATGTGAAGAAAGCCATGTGATCTATGCAATTTTCGTTTTTATACGTAAAGTGCACAACTGGATTATTTTTAAATTTTCTTCCAGTTACCTCCACCTTTTCTATTTCGGCTAGTTTAAGGCTGCTGGTAAGGCGGAGTAGAGAGAATTAAGCGTATATGAGTCTCAGCGCCACTAAGATCTCACTTTAAATGATAAATTTACTCGTGTTGAAGGATAGAAGTCGAATTAGTTGCGCGTAACGTCAATCAAAGCAAGATACCACTCGATTATCCTTCCCCTCGATTAGTTTTTTCACTATTCTATTTTGATCTGACATTGCTATAAAGCTTAATTTATTGCTTTTCTATGTTTACATTATCATATAATAATAATTAATTGCTTTTGATTGATGATTTTGTAAATTCCTACAAATTTTGATATTCATTTAATAAAAGTAGGGGTATGTTTAATTTTATATATATATATATATATATATATATGTATTTTTTGGAAGAATGCTCACCATTTTTCGCTAATCCGCCTTCCTTATCAACTTTTTAGACCAAATTTTACTTAGCGATAGAAAGAAATGTACCGTTGCCAGAATCACTTGGGATTTTTGAAAAAAACGCCCGATCCTGTTAGGAGTTGATCCACAGCAGCAATGCTCTGAAATGATACCAACAACTAACTGATCCATCCGATTCTCAATGGTGTTCATTATTGTAAAGTGTTATTGTTCTCTTTGTACTTAATACTTGTAGTTAACCTCGTGTTTGATTTAAAATGCATTGAAATTCGTTTCTTAATGATTTGATCCAAGTTGTCGATTGAATTCGCTGGCCGTCGCTTGTCCGGCCAATTTATTTATATCGTTTATTCTCTCTCACTCACTCACTCGCTTATTGATTCCTCCTCTTTTCACATTCTACTTGCCTTACTATCATTATACTAAATCAGAAAGCTGTCGTCTTTTTTTGCTTTGAATTTTTATTAGGAAAAAACGCTTTTACTTTTCCAAAAATCAACTATTTATTCCCACGAAAATCGCGAAATATTCGTTTTTTTTTCGAATAAGTAATATTTAGTTGAAATTCAAAAGAAAATGCGATTGATAAAGGTGATTTTTGCAATAAAAGTGATAAATGATAAGGCGAAATCCGTAAGAAATCCATGAAATACGTTCGTTCGTTTTTCTTCAAGCTTAGTTTTTTATTATAAAAAACGCAATTTTATTATATATGAAAATGAATCTTGGAAATATTTTAGCATTCATTCGTTCATTTCATTCGGACAAATGTTCCACTTTCATTTATTTTTTTTTTTTTGTCCATTCTTTCTTACACAATTGTTCATTTATATATTGTATCACTTTTCCGTTCTTATCGAATACCAATTTCTTTCTTTCAAAGTCGATTTATATTTTCCTTTTTTCCCGAATTTTTGCTGTCTTTTGCACTCAAAAATTTCATTGTTGAAATAATTTCTACTTAATAATTTTATTTTTAAAATAATTATTATTTTTAGCGTCATAGATGTTTGTCTAAAAAATGAGAAAAAAATTAATTTTAATTTTATGTGGTCGCAAAAAAAAATCGCTTATGAATTAAACATATTTGTGAAATATTAATTTTAAAGATTTTTTTGAAGCTCTTTCTCGCTCTTTCTCGCTAAATTGATCACTCTTTTTTTTATTTTCTTATATGATTCAGAATATAAAAAAAATAAATATTTTTTTGATAGATAAATTAAGAAAAATGATTGAATTTCACGTCGATTTATAGCGCAAAAAATGATGCTTTTGGATTTAATAGTGAAGAGCAGTTCTTCAGTTTTTAAAAGAATGAAAAGCTGAGTGTTTTAGATAATTCAAAGCGATAAATGATGAAGCTTCTTCCAGCTTATTTAAAGATTTCTACGGCTGAAAATGAGGAAATTATTCATTAATTTGCAGTTTGATAGATTAAAAACCATAATGCAAATTTATTCTAATCGAGTGCAGTGTAAATGATAATAATTTTTGAAAAAATTTTATCAAAAAATTTTATTTTTACAAAATGTAAAAAGAGATAAAAAATAAAGGTTTAAATTGTTTTCACTTAAACTGAACAATTTTTAAAATATTTTTTTACCAAAAAAAAGATATAAAAAATATTTATTTATTGAAATTTTAAAATATTTTTAGCATTTTTCTTGTTTTGAATTTTTGCCTTCTATTCAACAACAATGAAAATAACAATGAAACAATATTTCAATATTTTTAGACAATGAAAATGTCGATAGTTCAGCGATTTTCCTCATTAGTTATCTCATAATTGTTTGGCTCGTTTCACTTACTATTAGGCTAAGACGCTTTCGCCAAAGAGTCAGCCAAAGAGTCAAAAGAAGTGTAGAAAAAAAGTCCGCAACACCGCCGAGATTTCGTTTTTAACAACAGCCCTGCAAATGGTTGCCAATGGTACTTGCACTTCTAAGTGATCTCTAGCATCTCATTCTTTTAGTTCTTTTAGCAGTCAGCTAAACCGCAAATGGCAAGTGCTTTTAGAAAGTTGAAGCCTCCAAATTATCCAATGGCCAGTTTTTCTCATTCGAAGTTCATTAATTATTTTATTTAATTTGCAATTTTTCCATTAATTTTTTCATTTGTAATTATTTATTTTTTTTGCAAAATAAAGATTCAGCACAACGCATTTGCATTCGTGTGAATGAATTATATGAATTTGCGCGTTTTTCTCGCTATTATTTTGTGTATATTTCCCAAATTATTGAACGAAAGGAAAAATTTGCTCTTTTCTTGCACTAAAAATTACGAAACGTCTTAACGTATTCAATTATTTATCACTTGAATTTCAACAATCATGCATTTTTTTTTTTTTTTCATGAATATTAAAGTGAGTTAAATTTATATTTTAGTTTATTCAGCTTTTTTTTTTTTGAACAAGAAATTTTGACTTAATAATAAATATTACATTGAAGTCGAATGAGGCACAATGAAATGCATTTCTACAAGCTTGCAATAATAATTTATCCGATCATAATCGTATAAACGGATGCTATTTGTGAAAAGTTTGCAACAAATCGCATCGTTCTCGTTAGTGTCGCTTTCGTTGTTGTCGTTATTGTCATTGTCGCTATTGTTCGTATCGTCTGTAAAGGAGTAAAATAATTATGCGAGACACATTTTCATAACGCATTACTCTTACGATTTCGCATAAATTTTGCAATTATTATAAAATCGATTTCCTATTTTATAATGCAGTTTTATTTTAATATTGCATCGAAGATTAAAAATATTAAAAATTTATTATATTATTGATGGTTAAATCAATAAAATAAAATAATTTCGTCGTATAATTGTAATTGTAATGTTTTCGCTTCCAGAAATTTAGTTGCTTTTACTTAAATTGGCTCATTTTTTTCGGTCGATTTTTTTTTTGCCAAAAAATTCAAATATTTTCTTCACAAAATAACAAAAAAAATGGCGAATTTAAAAGAATTTTAAGAAATAATTTAAATTGAAGGAGGCAAATGCGTGAATATACGAGCGTGCAAAAGCGTACGAGTAGTGTGGATGCACGCATCTTTTTTTTTTAAATTCTTCTGGAAGAATATTAATTTTAGTTGAAATTATTTATTAATTTGTGATATTAAAGAAAAAAACAAAACTTTTTTGGTTAAAATCAAGTTTGAATGAAAAAAATGCTTGGAACAAATAAGTTTTTTTTTGCACGTCACTTTCATATCGAGCGAATTTTCTGAATTTTTATTTTATTTTCTAAATATTCTTATAATCTTACATATCTAAATTTTTGACTCTCTCAAATACTTTTTTAAAAATTATCAATTAATTTGATTCTATAAGAGACGTAAAAAAAAAATTCGATTCGAAGCCCGAATAGATTCGATTCATGGAAATTACTGGAAACTATCCGTTAACTATGAAATACTTGGCTCAGTGCTGCCGATCTATTAAGTGAAAGCTTTTATTGTGCTAATAGTGGAATTATGCCGAAACATAAATGATTTTCGCTGTTGAATTGAAAAGAATTTAATTGTCACTTTGCTTATTGTTGTGAATTCCATTGACCGGAACTATTATATATAAATCCTTGTCTATATTTGGTGATTAAACAGAACGAGAATTGATTTCTCTTTGTTGCATTTGCCTTCGTGAAGGGAAGAGAGATATTTGATGCAAAGCAGTTGTTAGCTTACAAGGAGACATATGCTTCTTTGCTCGAACATTTGCTTCGTTTTGGCCTACTTGGATTATTCTTCTTTTTTTTATAATAATCATTTCGTTTCTAATTTCCTTTCGATCAAAACTTATTTTGCTGAATAATTTTTATGAGAATAGCAAAAGCGAGGCGAATCCATCGTAACTTTTATCGCATATGCGAATCAGTGATATGTACATGGATTTAGATGGTGGACTAAGAGTGATTTCAGCTACTTTTATATCGGAATAGGATCGGAGGCGCTTGAAAAAACGGGAGTAGCCCAGCAACGCATTAGCCCAGCAATGGTGCGATCCAATAGAAGACAATATCGATAAAATTTTTAAATAAAGTAATAAAAAATCTATTTTTGTTAATGAGAGAGAGAGAATTTATTAGCTAATTTGGCCAATTTTCTGGAATCGTCTATTGGCGTCGCTGTTTATAAAATATTTTATAAGATATAAGAAAATAAGAATTGATAGCGTTTAGCTTATATCAAACGTGTATGTGTGTGTGTGTGGCTTTGATGAATTTATTTTAAAAGCGCATTCGTCAATTTTATCCACAAAAAAAAATTTGTGAATCCATTCATAATAATGTATTTTAATTTAAAAAAAAAAAAAGAAAGAAACATTTAATTTAAACATATCAAATATTTCGTTTGATTTATCATTAAGTTTTTACATAAAAATTTCGATATTTTTTCAAATTTTTTAAAAAATTTTCAGTAGATAAATAAATTAAATTGAATTAAATTTGTTTTGCTTGATAATAAATTGTATAAATTTCTCAAATTTTTTCTTACATCACTTTAATGTTTATATGTGGCAAGTGATATTGAAGCGATAGCTATCTTCTGATTTTGCGGTTATTTTCAGTAAATGATAAGTGGTTAGCATTTATTCTTGTGAATACCACCTTTGGGAAGAATTTTTGCTATTTTGATAATCATGTGATAATAGAAGTAAAGTTGCGTTGGTGGTGGTAATTCGTTCATTTTTTATATTGATAGATTTGCTCCTATCGAAAGCAGAAACCGGATTCTCGTCTTTTTAACGCGATAATCGGGAAACATTATGCGCTCGGCTATATTGTAAGTAAATAAAGTGAGCGAATGCATTTCTTTGAGCTTTGAGCTAATTGTAGATCTATCTCGAGAAGAAAAAATATAAAAGTGGCTGAAATTTTCTAGTTTTTTTTTTAAAGTGTTCCTGGGCGATTATTGGATTTAATGTTTGAATCGGAATGGTGTGTTGGTATTTCGATATTATATTTATTATGTAGCATCTAATCACCTCTATAAAATTTGCTTTTCGTCGGCTAATTCGAATCATTTCAGTTCGATTCTACTTCTACTTATTCATCATAAAAATTTTCTACTTTTTCTAATAGGTTGTAACATTGTTGGTTTAACTAACTTCACTGGCGATAAGTGTAAATGTTTCAAAGTCTCCAGATAGCTGAAGCTATTCATTTTTCCAGTGCCTAACTCCATGTATCGCTGAGCCTATTGTCGTTCAAAATCTTTCCTAATTTGTATCAGTCCAGTTAGTGCTAAATTAAGCTCAGTCCAGGATTAGCAAGTATCGAAACGTACTCGCAATTGGTTTGACGAACAACGAAGAACATGGCTTAACCAGTATAGTCGATGATCTTATTAATACAGCTGGTTTCCGAGCGAAAATGAACGCGAGACTCATGTGAGACTCTGTCCTCTTAGCGGGTATATACCTTAAGCAGAAATATTTAAGTAATTGTAATATCCATTGTCATGATTATCATGATATTAATGTTATAAAATATAATATTATCATTATCAGTCTGTACGATTTTAATTCGCTATTATTTTATAAAATTTTAAAAAAATAAAATGATAACCGAATTTTTTTAGAAAATACCCGAACTATGATCATCAGTCGCTAGTATTAATCACACTTGAACTTGTTCCATTCAATCATTTTTTATTTCTTTTGTTTTTTTGATTCTTTCATTTGCCAGAATTAATTTGACAGGAATTATTAATCAACTTATTTACATTTTTGACTTATGAAAAATTAAATTTACATAAGAATGTACATTGAACATAGTGAAATTAACTTCTCAAACACAACGTTGAAAATTTCTCATATCACAGCCATTGATAACTTACATACCATTGCAGTGATAGCCTCTCTCATATTATTATGCCTTAATTAATTATGCTTTTTGAGTAAATTTATTTTATTAAACTGATAAACGAAATCTTTCATGGAATTATTAGAACGTAATATGAGTAGTAGGTGGATTGATTTATGTAACCCGTTTCAAGTTAGCATTGTTCGTATTTCATTACCGAACTTGTGGAAATAATTTTTAATACCAGTTTTTCGAACGATTATCGCCTAATATATCGATTATTACCGCTTGAAAAGATTAGAACAGGAATTGAAAATTTAGGATAATATGCGAACTGTTTTGTATATTATATTATTAGAAAGTGGAAAAAATAAAATATTTTATTAATAAAGTTTTTATGCGAAATTTTTATCGAAAATATTTTGATTTTACATTACAATTAAATGCATTAATTAATTGCAAAAATATATATAAATATATGTATTAATTATTTTCCTGTTATATTACAATATATTCATTTATTCGAGGAGGAACGGCTCGATTTTCGTTATTGCTGCGAGCGATCTGCGTCCACCTTCATAGGCTCGATTCTCTAACCATAAGAAGAGTAAAGCTATCATTAGAAAATCTGAATAGTGCTAGCGATTCATTTGAACTTTTATCATCAAGTAAAAAATTTTTAATTGCGCTAACAACTAACGATGATAGGCGAACCAGAAATGATGTACACTGATCACTTACCTACTTATTTGTCTTTCATGCACTTTTTAAGATAACTTATTGCAAAATATAAAAAATATTTTATTTTCTAAGTTTCCGTTTTTTTTTTATTTAATTTGTAAAATTAGTTTAATAAATAAGAAATATTTTGGAAAATTTAGATAAAATTTAGAAAATTTAGATTAAAATTATGCAAATTACATTAATTTTATTTTAACTTTTTAAATATACCGAATTTAAGATTTATTTATTTATTTATTATTTATTTATTTAATATTTATTAATTTAATTTAATATTTAATATTATGTTTTTAATGAATTTAATATTTATGTTTATTTGAAGTATATGGCAATAGATTTTGAAAAATACTATCTGCCAAAATATATTATCAAATTGTATAAAAGATATGAACGATTTAATGCAATTTTTGATGTTTAAATTGAACGATATTTATTTATTCGTTCATATTTTCCATCGTTCCATTCAATTTTTAGAATATTTTAAAGATATATTATAAAAAACGTGAACTATGAAATATATATATGTTTCTTTTTCATCATTTCCGGCTAGGTTCGATCCTCTGGCTTCTCGGATCTGGCAAATTTTCCCAGTGAGTCACCTGGACTATAGAGGTACATATGAGTCGCTAGCATATATACGTCCTGTGAGTGGTGTGGGTCATCTACAATAGGCCTGGGAACTTGATGGCTCTGCGCACTTAACCACTGTTCATAGCAATACGTTGTTCTTAAGAGAGATTTCTGACTTTGCTCGTGAAATCTGTTAAAACAACTTTTCCAGCTGAAGAGGCATAATTGCAAGTGCTCCAGTTATCACTGAGACTATTTTGGCCTTCATTTTCCACATCTTCTCTAGTTCTTCTTTCAACTTCTAAAATTTATCGAATTTCTTCATATTCCATCTCTTTCACTTGGTACTTCTATAACCATTACCAGTGCTGATTTCTGCTCCTTATCTACTACCACGTTATCTAGTTGACTGGCCAGCACTTACTTGTCTGTCTAGATGAGGATTTTCACAGGACGTTGATCTTATCATTCTTCACAATTGTGCAAGCATATACTATATATAGCCAATTAAAACACGTTTGAACAAACATAACTTTTTTTTATTTATTTAGGAGCATTAGTGCTGTTATAAAATTTTCATTCGACTATGATCCAGCAATAAAGTTTTCGAGTAGTCTTGAAATTAAAATACTTAAAAAAATTTTATTAGTAAACTTAATAAATCTGGATATCTTTTCTTTATTTATTTATTTATGTCTTCAAATGAAAATACACTTAAACACTCGGGGCAATGAGTGAAGTGATTCAAACGAGGTGGTGTGGTGGAATATCTCAGCAGATTCAGTTTTCTTTTTCGTAAACACATGGAATGCTTACCATATGGACGGACATGAATCGTCTTTTTTATGTCCTTTAAATATTTAATATTTTAATATTTTTTTTTTTTTAGAATTCAATTCTTAAAATTTGTCTTTTCTTTTTTCATAGTTAATCAAGCGATTTCAAAGGACTAAATATTTTCTAATGGATGATGAATGCGCGAAATATGGCAATCACATCGGCGATTATGTCAATCTTTTCTTCTTCACCCTTCATACATTTTATTGTACCATAATATTTATGCGTTTGAATAAAATTGCAAAGACCATTCCAAATAGAGACAATCGAATCGACCGACTTATCGTTATATATTCGTAAACCCTCTTTATTCAAGTGGTAAAATTCCTTATAGGATTATTTGAAAAAAAATTAGCTGAAAGAGCTCGAAACGACCGCTTTGTTTTAAAATGAAAATTAATTAAGTGATAAGTGATAAACGCTTAGCATTTATCGTTATGCTATCACCCACTGATCGTTAGTGATATAAGAATTTTTTTTTTTTTTTTAGGAAGATATTGCCTATTAGGATAATAAAAAATCGTTGCGAGAAAGTCATATAGAGAAAGAAGTAGAGCGTCGCCTTCACCATCTGCAGTTTTATTTCTGTCAGCGATCGAGTCTAAATCGTGATATTGGAGGCGATAATCATAATCTGAGCAACAATCACTACTCGGCTATCTAAGGCTATCTTGATTGATTTAAAATATTCGCTTCCATTTTATTCAGTTTACAAATAGCAAACTGAAGCTATTCTCTCTCATGTTCCAACTTTTATCTGAATTTCAAAAATGAATCATTTCATCTTCCTAGTACTTTCACTTAAGAATGACTCGAATTCCGTCGATGCAGCTTCATCAGGCGGAAATTTAGTCGTCCGAATGGCGGAAGCGAGAAAGAAGCCTCAATGATTTGTTTGTTGATCAATCTCTGAAGCGTTGATGGTGCGACCGTCCGACAGAAGTAAATCTGTCCTTCAAAAATCCGGAAGATGCTGGCGACTCGCCTGTACTCCTATCGCCACGTGACTCCATGGTAAAATTTGTCTAGTCTCAGGAATCAGCGGACTGAGCCTAATCAGCAATGGTGATAGTGAAGGCCGATTTTCACTTATCTTATCTGATTGTTCATGATAATAATGGTAAATGATAATAATGATAATGATAAGTTCTTATTTATTCTATTTAATCTTTAAACCTAACTTATCGGAAATCTTTCTTTACAATTTTTCGTTTAACTTTTTTATCTTTTAAAATTTAGATTTTTATCACCTTCATTCGCACCTCTCTCACGTCATTTTAGTGTCATTCTTCTTCATACTTTATCACTTTTTCACTTTTAGTTCTTTTCTTTTATGATAAAAACTGAGAATAAAAAATTGCTATTAGAAATCCCAAATGTTATGTATCATTTTCGTATCGATTTTGCGATTTAAAATTAAACGCCTCTTTTATAGATTTCATTTATCGGATTTGTGTTATTATAACAAAGAAAATAAAAGAATAGGGAAAGAGTGAAGAGAGATGAAAAAAATGAAGGTGGATGGATGGACTGGGTGGGGGAGGGGGGGGAGGGAACCGCAAGGAACTGGGAGATGGGGATTGGAAATTATAAGGGGAAGAAGGTTTAAGGTGAAATGCTACGAATTAATCATTCGTTTTTCATAAAATCTATCTGCTACACTTCCTCTTTAAATCAAAAAAGCATTTGTGCATCGATGGATTCAAGGATAGCCAATTTGCGGTCCCACCGGGCTAGTAATGTGGCCCATCGTAAAGCGAGAATCGTAGATATTTTCATCGGACAGAATCAGACAGATGTACTAGTATTACAAAAATAAGGTTAAATACCACACTAGTTGTATGTTGATTTTTATTACATAAAAAACGAGGCTTTCAACTATGCGTTTTTATTGTGCGGCCTAAGAAAAAGGACATTGCGGTGCAGAGAGGACAACAGGACATGGCTACATCCCAAGAAAAAACTATACACATTTTTGATCTTTATGCACTTTTCTAAGGGAGATTACCTAGTTTTCACCTATCTTTCCTGAAAGATTTTCGCTAACAATAATCTCTCTTTTTTTTTCAATTTGCTATTTTCCTGTGTTTCTCGTACGAATCTGAAGCATTTCGAACAGGCCGAATAGCTCTCACTTCCATACATTTCCACCCATATATTTCTTTAGTCCTTCAAATGAAATTAATAAATAGAATAAAAGTTTTTGAACTAGTGCTTAAAATATAAAGCTGCTAAAATTTGTAATTCGTATTGAACCTTAAAGCGATTTATTTTTTAAATGCGCTGGGCGGTGGAATTAGAGTGAAGATCGGAGGTTCGGAGGTATAATTTATGAGGGAGTTGGCGAGGAGAGGGGAATATTTATTATTTTAATGGAATTTATAAGAAATGGAATAAAGAAGAAAATTATAGAATTAGTGGAGAAGATAAACAAAAGCGAAAGGAGTTTATTCGAATTTCTTTTTTGAGTTTAATACTTAAAAAAAATATTTCATAGAACTCCAATCATTCGTCGAGAGTTATCTTCGTTTTGGCTTTTTTTAAATCTCTTTGTTTCTTCAAATTCTGATTTATCAACAGCGAGTCATTCGGCCAATAGCGATTGGCCAAGAGCGAGTCGTCCTTGTCTCTGCTAACTAACAATGACTTGGCCAGTAGCGCCTCCCCTCAACGCCACCACTGGCGCAGTGAATCACCATTGCAGGTGATACTAGCAATTCATTTGCACCTCAGTTTTACCAAATGACACCTTGTATGGTGCAAAAGAGACTAACAAGTAGCATCGAGCGCTTTGAAAAAAAAAAAAATAGAAGTGGCGAATTCGAACAGAAGTTTCATTTCTTCCTCGATTTCCTGACCATTGATGAAACGAGTTCGTTGGTCGATTCGGAATCATCTTAGCAGCAATTTTTTCGCGCTTTCTGCATTTACACGACATTTCATCTCAGAGGTCCTATTTTAAGGTCGACGCCGAGTTATACTAGCAACCCTTCAATTGTTAAGTGACTCTCTGGCCTGGTCCGACAAGCCTGCTGAGCGAGCCTAATTAGAAATGATGAGTGCTCTTAGAAAAAAGAGGATAGCTCGACGAATTACTCGCATCTCGCGATTCTTATAGTTCGTTGACTCGTCGATTAAATGAAAAATTTTGTGGTTTTTATGGATCCCTCAGTTTCGTCTTAAAAGACGAAGAAAAGACGAAGACGAAGAAGTATCCATTAACCTATTTATAATTGTAGACTTATCTCCCTGGGAGTTGGAGTTTGAGGATTTTTGAAGGTGGCACTGTTGAAATTTGCGCATCACAAATTATGAACGATAAAAAAAAGAGAGAAATATTTCAAAAGAATCATGGACGCTTTTTTTATATTTTATTACACGCAGTGATTACTATCTGTCGGTTTCGGATCGAGCAAAATTTTTTTAGCACTATAATAGCAATAGAAGTTTTAGAAATATTTTTCTTGTTATTTTTAGACAAAAAAAAAATAAATTTATTATCGCAATTAAGGGCATAATCGCTTGAAATTTTTTAGTATTTATGGTTGCTAATAATGAAATTCAATAATTTTATAGGAGATGACCACAGATATAGCAGTACGTGGTCACGATTATAATGGTCGAATCGAAGATTACGATGAATATGACGAAAATTCATCGGCCAGGTTATTCGAAAGATCTCGAATTAAAGCGCTTGCTGGTTTGTTATTAATTTGCTTTTTTTTCAACATTGCAATATTTTTCATATTTGATTAGATTTTATTTTTAATGTATTATTATTATTATTATTATTATTATTATTATTATTATTATTATCACGAAAGAGTCTTGAGTTTTTCGAAACAATCTTATGTTTCGATTTTGAAGTGGATGAAGTAGTTCGACGAAGAGTATTTTATTTTATAAAGCTGATGGGTTAATGGTGGATATTAGGCAAATGAATTTTTATTTGTTTAGTCGTTAATTATTTAAAAATGATTTTTTTTTAGTAGTTTTCATCGTTCAGAATATCTTTTAATATTTTATCTTTTAGTCTCTTTAAATAGTTTTAGGGTAGTGGCTTTTATTTTTGAACATATTTAAATAGGAGGTTCAGCAGGCCATTAGGGTAATGTTGAAATTCTGGTAATGGAATTATAAAAAAAGATTCAAATTTTCTAGTGCAAAAGGAACTAATTTTCTTGATGTGAAATTTCATATTGCAAGAAATTGTCAATATGTAATGGAAGAAGATAGATTTAATGAAATAATTGTGAACAGTCATTTTATTCCATATGGCATAAACATTACATTTATTGAAAAAATGAGAATTGAGTTGGTTCAATTATGCGAAAATGAGTTGCAAGTTGGTCGTGAAAACGGTTCATAGAACATTGTGAATATTTTTTAGAAATGAGGCATGCCAAACAGAGTTCATTGCCAATATCCCTTATGCTTTCTGGTAGTACCACCGGTAACACAACTGCGTTACTTTTTTAAAGAAAAGCTTGAATTATAGCTAACTTCTATCGAAAAGGTCTTTTTCTGAATACCTTGTATGGTGAATGCTTCAGGTAGCGTCAGGCACATTGGCGAATAATCTCTATCGAATCTCGTTTAGATACCATCCGAATTTAAGAAAATTTAAATGTACGGATTTTTGCGAATTTTCGTAAGATTTGAGCTTTGTTTTGACATAAAATGTCTTGTCTTCAGTTTTCATGAGAAGAGAGGGTTTTTTAATTTTCAGTACATTTCTTGGGAAAAACATTTGAAATTTTTTAATGAACTAAACAGAATTGATTATTTTGCGAAATATTTGATGAGTTTGCGATCAATGCGAATTGTGACGAAATAATAATGCACGTTTCGACTTTTTTGTATATTCATTTCCTTTTCAATTTCTTTCAAAATCGCATTGAAATTTATAGAAATGTGGAAATTTAAAATATTACAATAATTTAATTTTGTACAAAAACTAAAGGCGTGACACGTTTCTTTGATAAATTAGAGGTAATTGAATGTATGCCTAAAATTTTCTACAACTTTAGGAAAATCATTAATTGGCAAATAAAAATGCATACTGGATAACAGAGTAAATTTTAAAGTAGGAGTAACCAAGATTTTATTGCTGCTTTATTAGAACTTTTAATTTTTAACAGTCGCATTAGCTATTATAAAAATTGGAAATAATGTGGTTATAGGGGTATTTGTTTTATCTGTATATTATTTTATTTGTATATTTAGCAGTCGATTTTCTTTTTTGTGAAGCATATTTTCATTTGCCTATTAAGAAGGAAAATGAGTGTTGTTGAAATAGGAAATGTCCTTATCATTTGGAGGAAGTGGATTTTATATCTTAGTAACGCTGTTTATTATTTTATAGTCGTCGCTTATTGGAATGGTGTCTGCAATACATTGGGTCTTCATATCGATTTTCGAAATTTTAAGGGTTATTTATAAATTTTTACATTTCTGAATGAATATTTAAGAACATTTTTTTTGAATGATTTTGAGGATGTATTCTTTCCTCAAATGACTTTAATAAAGTGGTAGTATTATATTATTGTAACAGTGGATCAAACCAGAAATGATGAAATGTTCTTAGAGTATTCCTTTAGAACAAAAATAAAAAAAATTGCAATGTTTGTTTACAAAAGTTCGAAAGCAAATATATGATTAAAACCTAAATAACTAATTCTTAGTTGTTAAGGCCATTTTTTCAAATGATAAGCAGATTTTGTGGTGTCAGTAAAAGATTTATGCATTGAATTGCTTTATTTTGTCCATTATAACTTTTACAAATATTTATTTAAATATTTTCAGCATAAATTTTTTATGCTTTTTCTTATTATTGGTGGGAAGAATTTTTTTTTAAAAATAGTAAATTAGCAGTAAAAGAATATTTCACAATAATTTATCTTTAATTTATCAGTTTTGTTTAAAGAAATAAAAGTAAAAAAAGTGGGATGTACTGTTTAAACTTTTGCTTTAATGGGTTAACTCGCATTTGTTGCGAGTAAATTGTAAGATCCATGATCTTTATATGGATAGTATTTATAATGACAGCATTGATTATAAACTAGTATTATACGATAATATTTTTTTTAAAGAATCCTCACCATTACTGGTTAAACTCGCTCCACTTGTTGCATTTGGACACATATGCCAGGGAGTCCCTTGGCGATAGAAATACAAGTGAGTCGTCAGCACCACCCAGGCTTTTGGATAGATTTATTCCTGCGGGGAATAAACCTCAGTATACGAATTGAGCAACAACTCACTGAACCATTTATTCTTATACGATAATATATTGCAAAATAAATTTAGAAATATTGCAAATGAACAGAAAAAATTAAAAAAAGAGTTGCCAGATGAACAGAGATATATATGATATATATGCGAATTTTCAGACGAACGTGAAAACGTGCAGAAAAAAACTTTTACGAAATGGGTTAACTCGCATTTGTTGCGAGTAAATTGTAAGATCCATGATCTTTATATGGATATGCGTGATGGAAAAATGCTTATCAGACTGTTGGAGGTGTTGTCCGGGGAACGATTGGTAACATTTTTCCTTTGAATCAGAATTTCAAGATTACCTTTTGCTTATGTCCAAGGCTCCTTTAGAGAATTAAAAAATTTTTTCCCATTCATTATTTCCCGAATTTTTAAATTTTTTCTTTATGCTGGGCAAGTACATTCCAATTCTTGTCAAGTACATAATCAGATCGAAACATACCTCTTATGTTAAGTGAGAAGAATTAGAATTAGAATTTTCTGACTTACATCTCTATGTTTGCATGAATAAACATAAGGTTTTTGGAAAGAATTTTACATCTTTTTTGCAGCCTAAACCAACTCGCGGAAAAATGCGTATACATTGCCTAGAAAATGTAGATAAAGGACTGCAGTTTTTGCGGGATCAGCATGTTCACTTGGAGAATCTCGGTTCTCATGACGTTGTTGATGGAAATCCTCGGCTTACTCTTGGTCTTATCTGGACAATCATTTTACGATTCCAGGTTTGTATTTGGCGAATTATAGTGCCCAGTGGTTTCGTCGAATTACAATAGATAACTTCTGATTATTATTGCCGAATGAAGTGGAATTTGTTAACTTAGTTTTTTAATTCGGTTAATAATCATAGCACTTTGACCTCTGCATCTGATGTACGAAAAATCGTTTGTTGTTTCAACTGATTTGCTTAATTCACTTTTTGTTGGCTCAGATGGGAAAATAGAAATAATTCAATAATCGGCCATAAGCAGCCAAATCATTTTCATCATTGATTCCACATTAATGAAATTATTCTGCTAGCTGTTGTTCATCTGTGGTTTCAACGATGATATTACCATGGTTGATAAAATTCAATGCATTTTCATTAAAATCAATGGTCAATTATAGGGATAAACCATATAAAATATATTTTGCAATCTTTTTTTTTTTTAAAGTAACCAAAGAAAGTGTTTGTTCTCAGAAATTCAGTAATATTTTATAAACTTGCATCCTTGCAAAATCAAAAATTGGTAGATTTTCGAAGATGCTACATATCATAGTGATATGTTGAATTGAAAACTTAATATGGAATAGCTCATTTCGTGAAAAAATTTCAGATTCAAGACATAACATTTGAAGATGCAGATAACCAAGAAACGCGAAGTGCTAAAGAGGCCTTGTTATTGTGGTGTCAGATGAAAACGGCTGGATATCCGAACGTGAACGTGAGAAATTTTACCACTTCGTGGCGGGATGGTTTAGCCTTTAATGCACTCATTCATAAGCATCGTCCCGATCTTATTGAATATGAGAAACTTCAAAAATCCAATGCACTGTTTAATCTTGGTAATGCTTTTGATACAGCTGAGCAACAACTTGGACTCACAAAATTCCTCGATCCTGAAGGTTTGTCATTAATTTTTTTGATTCAATGAACAATTCAATTATCATCGTTAATCATAAATCTCTTTTCTATCAATTACGTGATTTTATTGTTATTTGATAGCCATGCCAACAATTTAAGATGTGAATGTGGATGTTCCGGACGAGAAATCAATTATCACATATGTGGTTACATATTATCATTATTTCAATAAAATGAAGCAAGAGACCATCCAAGGAAAAAGAATTGGCAAAGTTTGTTATTGCGATTTTTTTAGACTTCGAAGTCATTTCGAAATAAGTCAACTTTTTTACTGCTTTTTGGACTAAATTTGCTGAAATAAGTACAAAATAAGAAATTTGTAGCTAATAAGGCGTACATGTTTCAGGTAGTAAATGAATTGATGGAGAATGAAAAATTGGTTGGCGAATACGAACGATTATCAAGCGATCTTCTTGAATGGATTCGTCAGACAATCGAAACTCTTAATGACCGTCGTTTTGTTAATTCTCTTAGTGGTGTACAAAAGCAGTTGGCGGAATTTAATAGTTATCGTACGAAGGAAAAGCCACCTAAGTACCTTATTTTCTCGCATGTATTAAGTATTAAACATTAGATGGAATTTAAATTTATTCCTTCATAATTTTTAAAATTATTTCAAGGTTCAACGAAAAAGGCGATTTGGAAATACTGCTGTTTACTATACAAAGTCGTATGCGAGCAAATAATCAAAGGCCCTATCTTCCTCGCGAGGGAAAGCTTATTGCGGATATTAATCGTGCATGGGAGAGTTTGGAAAGGGCAGAACATGAAAGGGAGCTGGCGTTAAAAGAAGAAATTATTAGGTGACCATTCTTTTTAATCCTGAATAATACATGATTTAATGATTTAATTGTTTTTAGGCAAGAAAAATTAGAACAGTTGGCAGCTCGTTTTGATCGGAAAGCTGGGATGCGTGAAACGTGGTTGAGCGAAAATCAGCGGCTTGTCAGCCAGGATAACTTTGGCACCGATCTTGCTAGTGTTGAGGTATCTGTGGTTATTCTTTTTCAAGAACCGTTTTTTGTATTATTTGAATGCAAAATAATCAAAAATATGATGTGAAATAGAAATTTGTTTCGTTTCGTGGAACCAATGACTTGGTTGTAAATGATTTAAGGCAGCTACTAAGAAGCATGAAGCAATTGAAACTGATATATATGCTTACGAAGAGCGTGTTCAAGCCGTAGTGGCCGTAGCTGATGAACTAGAAGCTGAAAACTACCATGATATCAATCGAATTAATGAAGGGTAATTCATTAAAAGAAATGATCTTGATTTATCGTTAATTAATTTTCTACCTTTCTGATTCTATTCTCAAATGTCGAATGTTCATTCATTACTTTTCTCAAATTTTCGAAGAAAAAACATTTTTTTAGCAAAGAAAATGTTTTGCGACTGTGGAACTATTTATTGGAGTTATTGCTGGCCCGTAGAGTTCGGCTGGAATTATCAATGGCAGTACAACGAATCTTTCATGACATGGTTCATGTACTGGACTGGTGTGATGAGATCAAAGTCAGTCTTCTTTTATATTCATATTGTTGGTTCAAATTGAAAGTTTCTGTGGAAAAAAATTTTTTTTCGGATCTCTCTAGTGTATCCTCATTTTCAATTATTTTTGGGAGTAAAATATTAATTTATTCTCATTTTATATTCATACGCAAGTAAACTTATATTAATTCAATTTGATCTTAGGCCCGTTTATTGTCTGAAGATCTTGGGCAACATTTAGAAGGGGTGGAAGATCTGCTTCAGAAACACGCATTACTGGAATCGGACATTAACATCATTGGTGACAGAGTCCGAGCCGTAAATGGTCAAGCTGAGAAGTTTACGGCGCCAAGTGGACCGGATGGAAGCGGTTTTTTATTTTTTTAAGCTTTTTTATTTTTTTTTCTCGTCTAAGAATTATTTAAACTAATGACGAATTGCATATTTTATTGATTTCTGCGATCAATTACTGATCGTTTAGGTTACAAGCCGGTGGAACCATCACTGGTTGAGGAACGAATGCAAATTTTAGTAGATCGTTATGCAGAGCTTAAAAAGCTTTCGGAAGAACGTAAGCGTCGTCTTGAAGATAATCTCCGTTTATATCAATTCTGGTGGGATGTAGCTGAACTTGAACAAAATTTGAAAGAAAGTGAACAGGTTTATATTTTTTTAATTTAATTGTTGTATTATCACTGTCCATCGTAAATTTTTTATCTTTTGGAATAAACTTCAGCAAATTTATTTTAATTTGATGGAAGCGAAAGCTTAGTAATTTTAGAATTTTAGAGGCTATTGTTTTAAATAAGGGAAATATAAATTATTTAATTTGAAAAATGTGTGTGCTAGGTTCTAACGTCACCTGATACTGGACGGGATATGGTTTCGGTTTCTTTACTCCTGGCGAAGCATAAAAATGCTGAACAATATCTTGATATGGCTGGTCGTAGATTGGATGATCTTGATAAAGAGGGAGAAAAGCTTGAAGCAGAAAATATCCCAGGTATGATTATTACAGCTATATCCTTATAAGTTTTCACAGTCACCCATTTATATTTCGCCCTTTACTGACTTCATTGCTGGCTGAAAATGAATTGTTCAGGATCGGAAGCAATCAAAGAACGCTTAGCTACTGTCCGAGACTACTTTAACAAATTGAAGGAGTTAGCAGATGAACGGCATAAGCGTTTAGCTGGAGGTGTCAATTATTACCAGGTTAGTTTTCGCTGATTTTTCGGGCATACGTTTTGAAATTATTGGTGTCCCTATTGCTCCTTATTAAATTATTTTAGTTCTTTAATGATGCGGACGATGTGGATGCTTACTTAGTAGATACTCTTCGACTTGTTGGAAGCGAAGATGTTGGTAAAGATGAAGGTACTGTACAGTTATTGATAAGAAAACATGATGACGTTAGTGAGGATCTGCTGAAATTCGATGAAAATATCAAACAATTACACCTGCAGGTAGTTTTGAATGGGAAATTTATAAATTTATCGAAAAATTATCTTATATTTACATTTATCATAAGTTTTTTGAATTAATTTCTTTTTTTTGCAATGGGTTCTATGATGCGTTTTAATATTTTTAGGCTGAAATGCTACCAGCTGATGCTAGAACTCATCCAGATGTGCTGGAACGTCTGGATACCACTCTGCGCCGCAAGGCACAACTTGAAGAGTTGTCTCGTCTTAGAAAGCAGAGATTATTAGATGCCCTTTCTCTTTATAAATTATTTAGTGATGCAGATAGCATTGAAGCTTGGATCGACGAAAAGGCAATTATCACTTTTTCATAATTCTTTATCAGTAAATTGTCAAAATGATGTGTCATTTTTTTTTTGTTTTTCAGATATTTCTCTTACTGGAATGTTTTACAGGGCAAATTACTTGCAACATTGGTTCCCGGTGGAGATCTTGAGGAAGTTGAAATCATGAAACATCGTTTTGAAACTCTTGAAACAGACATGAATAACCAAGCTGCAAAAGTCGCCACTGTTAATGAACTCGCCCGTCAGTTGCTTCATGTTGATCATCCTAATTCTGAAGAAATACTGCAAAGGCAAAATAAACTCAATGCAAGGTCAGAGTCTTTAATTTTTTGTCTTGAATTTTTACGGTTATGTCTTCACTCCAGGTCGCAATTATATTTAAAACAATTTTTCTGTTTTTAAGGTGGGCTCAGTTACGTGATATGGTAGATCAGAAACGGACTGAACTCGATCAAGCTCATCGTCTTGAAACGTTCCGTATTGATTGTCAGGAAACAGTTTCTTGGATTGAAGACAAAACTCGTGTATTGGAAGATGCTGATGACCTGACAAATGATTTAACTGGTGTCATGAAACTTCAGCGGCGACTTAGTATGATGGAACGAGATCTGGGTGCTATACAGGTAATGAAGAACTGCTGGCATTGCCGCTTAATATTATACTTGATATTCTGAGCTAAACTGCAGTTGCAGACATATTGAGATGCAAAAATTTTAAATTTTTTAGCTATTCATGTTTCAGGCCAAATTGGATTCCTTGCAAACTGAAGCAGCGGAGATTGAAAAAGAGAAACCGTCGCATGCTGCAATAATTCGTGACGATATTAGACGTATCCAACAAGTTTGGGATGTATTGAATCGTAAAGTTAGAGAACACGAAGCTAAATTGGATGAAGCTGGCGATTTGCAACGGTTCCTTCGTGATCTTGACCATTTCCAAGCATGGCTTACTGCTACACAACGGCAGGTAATTAATGGCGACTCTTTCTCCTTTATAAACATTGTGCTGGATAATAAAGTTTTGTTCAGACGTGTTGAAGGAATGATCTTTTTTTCTCTTTTAATTTAGTCAATTAATGTGGTTAGGAACAGCATGATTATTGGCTATTGTATTGGTAATTTTATTCATGATATTAATGAATGAAAAAAAGATGGACAAATATCCATGATTAAATGGTTATTATTCGAATTCGCATTCACATTTGATCAGATACAGTTTTCTAATTACCTTTCCATAATGAACATTGGCATTTATTTGATGGTTTTTTGCATCATTGTTTTCAGGTAGCGTCAGAAGATGAGCCTCAGTCTTTGGCAGATGCTGAGCAATTATTAAATCAACATGCGGCTATTCGTGAAGAAATTGACGGATATGCAGAAGATTATGTTAAGGTTTATTTTTACATTGTTTTTTCACTGAGAATTTTTTTTCTTCAATCTCATTCTCATAGCTTTTTTAATTTGGAACATTTCATATTACAGTAATTATTCGTGTCATTTTATTAGTATTTATTTTTCCATTAGATGCGTGCAATGGGTGATCGTGTCACTCAAGATCAAACTGATCCTCAATATATGTTCCTTCGACAGCGTTTAGCAGGATTAGAGGAAGGTTGGGAAGAATTGCAACGCATGTGGGATAACCGCCAACATCTGCTCAGTCAGGGTCTAAATCTTCAGGCAAGTGAAATATCGTGTTTATCTGCATTTATGATTTTTAACCATTCGAAATTTCTGTTTAGATGTTCCTTCGTGATGCTAAACAAGCTGAAGTTATCCTGTCACAACAAGAAAACTATTTAACTAAAGAGGAAGCACCTAGTTCATTGGAACAAGCAGAAAATATGTTGAAAAAACATCAAGATTTTCTCACTACTATGGATGCAAACGACGAGAAAATTAAGGTATATTCCCTGTGATGAATATTCTTTCATCTTTTATCTAACTTCAGTCTTTTCTATTTTTATATATTTACATTGATTAAAAATTGTGGGCTGAATTTGAATTTTGTTTGTTCCTGAATTTGTCATATAAAAAAATTAGATTAAGTTTAGGTACTCTTAAGGGTTTATCCGAATGCTTATTGTTTCAGGCTGTTGTTCTATTTGGTGATCAACTTTGCACTGATGGACATTATGCCGCAGACAAGGTCCATAAAAAAGCTCGAAATATCGAAGAACGACGTGAAGCCAACAGAGAAAAAGCAGCCGCAGTATTTGCCAAGTTGAAGGATGCACTTGCCTTGCAACAATTTTTATCAGATTGTGAAGAATTGCGCGAGTGGATCGAAGAAAAAATGATTCGAGCGCAAGATGAAACCTATCGGTATGTTAAATTATATGTGCTTTTGATTTCCCGAGGCATTTTAAAAAAATATTAATTTGTGCCGTTTTTCGGTCGATCTACCAATTAAAGACACCATCAAATGGTACATATTGATCCAATGACATTTTTTATCTTATCCCTTCTACTTTCTCGTAGACTAATTCATTCAGTACTAAGGATATTACAGTGATGCAAAGACGATTACATCTAAGTTTCTTCGTCATCAAGCATTCCAATCTGAGCTGCAATCAAACAGAGAACGGCTTGACCAGCTCCGGCACGCAGCAGTTCGTCTGGCTGAAGAAAAGCCTGAATTTGTTGGAACAATCGATCCACAAATTAAAGATCTTTCCGTACAGTGGGAACAACTGGAGAAAACTACGGTTGAAAAAGGACAGAAATTATTTGATGCTAATCGTCAGCAACTTTATGTGCAAAGCATTTCCGATATGAAGGTAGATGTTTTTCTGTATTTCGTGAATAAATGGTTTTTTGATCTATATGGTCGACTATTTTTTAATATAGGAATGGGCTGAACAATTGCAACAACAAATGTTGAGTGAAGATACTGGTCAAGATTTAACCACTGTCAACGTTGCCATGCAAAAGCAGCAATTAATTGAGAGCGAAATGGTTAAACGTGCTGCTCAAATGGACTCACTGCAGGTAAACTCTGATTTAAAAGTTCTTTTTCTTTTTTGTTCTTATAACCTTGGTCTGAATATTTATTTCTTTCTTTATATTAATAATATAAAGAGTAATATATTCATGTTTTCAGCAAATGGAACCGCAGTTAGAAGAAATGCATCCCGATGAAGTAGAAGCTATCAAGGCTCATCGACTTGCTGTACAAGAGCAGCTGCAACGCCTACAAGCTCCACTTGATGATAGGCGTCGCCAGTTGGAACGAAAAAAGAAAGCTTATCAATTTATGCGTGATGTTGAGGATGAAAAATTGTGGTGTGCAGGTAAATAATTTTCTCTAATTCTTTCAATTATGGTCATGAGCATCACTGTTTTGTGGGAATACTTTTTCTGTCAGTAGTTATCTTGAAAAAAACATGTATACTGTGCAATTTTCTGAGATTTTTTTGTTTGAGAATTGTGACTTCTTATCTAAACTGTTTAATCCAACTTGCATTTTGTTTAGAACGCATGCCTTTGGCACATGCACGTCAAATCGGTGAAAGTTTGTTCGACTGCAATCGCCTTCAAAAAAAATTGCAGTCACTTAGAAATGAAATTGATAATCACGAACCCTGGATTGAAAAAATTTGTGCCAATGGTCGCGAACTAATTGATGAGGGATATGAAAATAGTGCTGCATTTGAATTGAAAATTAATGAATTACTAAATACATGGAAGGTTCGTCTTAAAGTTTGCATTCTAATTGATATTCTTTTAATTTACCATTAACGTGTGGAAATTTATTCAGTCCATAATATTTGATTTTTTTATAAATATTGGATTCTTGCAGGAACTGAAGGATGCAGTCGATGCACGTAAAGAGCATTTAAGTGAAAGTGAAAAAGCCCACCAGTTCTTGTATGACTGCAATGAGGCAGAAGCATGGATGAGTGAACAAGAGCTTTATATGATGCAGGTAGGTTAACTTCTTATCCCTCTAATTTCTATTTGAACATAAGAATGAGAATTTAGAATATTTCGTAAATTCGTAAAAAAAATATATTAAGAAAGGGAGTTGAAATGCCGCGGAGAACATTTGAATAAATTTTACAGGATGAACGCGGAAAAGATGAATTCTCCACTCAAAATCAAATTAAGAATCACGAGCGTTTACAACAAGACATCAATCAGTACGCAGATACAATCAGAAATTTGGCTAGCCAAGCTCAGAAATTCGTTGATGAGAAAAGTCCTTTACAGTTCGTTTTTTTTTTTTTTAATGAGATGGTTTCACTAAGGTGATTTTATCTATTTTGGTAAATTCTTGACTATTATTTTAGTGAGCAGATAAGTGTACGACAAGCACAAATCGAAAAATTATACGCAGGGTTGCAAGATCTATGTAGAGAACGTAGAAAACGACTTGATGAAACATTACAGTTATACGAGCTACATCGTGAAATCGATGATTTGCTTCAATGGATTGCAGATAAAGAGGTTTTATCATTTATTAAACTGCTAGTGTAAATCCTACGATTTCAGAAGTGTCACAGATATATATTAAATTTATATATGTTAAATTTACGTATATAAATTTATTTTTTTATGTTAAATTTTTTTTTCGAGTTTCTTAGAAATTGAGAATTTGTTATATATTCTTGCAATGAACTATATTTTTTAGCCTGAAGATCTATTTTCTTAGGTTGTTGCTGGCTCGCAAGAAGCTGGGCAAGATTATGAACATGTGCAGATGCTCATAGAAAGATTCCAGCAGTTTGCTCGCGATACTGAAACCATTGGGTCAGATCGTGTGTCCAGTGCAAATGATGCTTGTGATCAGGTTTATATGATCCTATTTTTATTTTAATGCTGATGATATCAACAAAAATATGTAATATTTTGCATCAAGTTCTTTATTTATTAATTGCAGTTGATCAGTCTGGGCCATACCGATGCACCTACTATCGCCCTTTGGAAAGATAGCCTTAATGAAGCTTGGGAAAATTTGCTAGAACTTATGGACACACGAATGCAACTTCTTGAAGCATCTCGAATGCTCCATAAATTCTTCCATGATTGTCGTGACTGCTTATCTCGTATCCTGGAGAAAAATCATGCAATTCCGGAAGAACTTGGTCGTGATTCTTCATCTGTTGGTGTGCTCAAACGAAAACATCTTACTTTTCTTAAGGTGGTACTGCTATTTTAAATGCAAATGAAATGAGTTGCTTGTGATGAATGTCAATTTATTCATCGATCTTTACGAAATTGCAGGATATTGAAGCAATTGGTCAACAAGTAGCTCAGATCGAAAGAGATGCAGTAGAATTGCGCGATGCATATGCTGGAGATAAGGCTATCGAAATAGGGGCTAGAGAGGCAGAAGTAACTAAAGCATGGCGACAGTTACGGGCAATATGCGACTCTCGTTCTCAGCGACTTTCCGACACATCTGACTTGTTCCGATTCATGAACATGGTCCGTGATTTGCTTTTATGGATGGATGAAGTGAAACGTGAAATGAATACTCAAGAAAGACCCAAGGTTCATTATTCTTTATTTCAGTCCTCAGTTCTGTGAGCTTCATTCGGAATTATGGTTTTGTACTGTATACATCATATTTTTGTTTTGCAATTATATTCTTTGTAGTTTATTTTATTAGTTTAATTAGTTTATCATTAGTTTATTATTTTGATGAGCTGGTAATTATTTGTTTTGCAGGACGTATCAGGTGTTGAACTGTTAATGAATAATCATCAGAGTTTAAAGGCAGAGATTGATGCACGCGAAGAAAATTTCAATGCTTGTATTTCATTAGGCCGTGATCTTCTAAATAGGAAACATTATGCCTCATCAGAAATTGAGAAACAATTAATTAAACTAACTACAGAAAGAGCAGAAATGATGCGGAGATGGGAAGATAGATGGGAATACTTGCAACTTAGTGAGTTTTTCTACTATTTATTTATAAAATTTATGAAACGTTATTACTTAGTTTATTGTGATATCTCGTCCATATTTAATTTTCGTCGATATTTATTTGGGGTAAAATATTTTAGTATTGGAAGTCTATCAGTTTGCTCGCGATGCAGCTGTAGCTGAGAGTTGGTTAATGGCTCAAGAACCATATTTGATATCAAAAGAGTATGGGGTATGAACTTAAGTTTTACATTTTTTAGTTATTGATTTGAGATTATATTAAATTGAAATATGTATTGAAATTTCTATTTTAGGTGATTGAAATCACTCTTTTTTTGATTCTGTCTAAACATCCTCTTTTGTAGCGAAATCTCGAAGAGACTATAAAATTAATAAAGAAACATGAAGCATTCGAAAAATCAGCTGCAGCTCAAGAAGAGCGATTCCTTGCGCTTGAAAAGCTTACAACGGTATAATTTTTGTTGTTTGGAAAGTTGTGGATATTTCCTAGGTTCTTAAGTTCAGAAAAGCATTCTGATTCTGAAAGCTGTGTGGATTAACTTTCTTATTTTTAAGATTTTTAATAGGTTCCAGATATATTCAAGATTTTTTATTCTTTATCTTTTTCTATACCCACTTTTTTTTATTTTTTTTTTCATCCCTATTTGATTTGACTAGCTGGAACTGATTGCAAAACAATATTTTACTTGGCTTCAAATGGGTGGTACAAAACGTAAACTTCACGGACTTGTACCAAGCGCTGATCTTCGTTTCATAGAACGTCTCGAAAGAGAAATGGTAGATAGTATGAGTGGCGTGAAACAAAAAGAATGATTTGTGCTTACCACAGTGTTACAAGAATTGCACTGATGACTTACAGATCATAATCCTCACAACTTGAGTTTTTTGTTCGTGTGATTTTACCCTATATCTTTGGGTCATTAGTTTTTGATACGAAAAATCTTAATTCTTCTGCATTTAAAAAGCACAATGAATTTTTTTGTCTTATCTATTACCTATATTTCCATTACATTTTTTGGCAAAGTTTTTCGCACTTCCATCTAACGTCTTTTAATTTTAATTTATTCTGAGGATATTTGCAGCGCATCGCATGTTCATTTTCAGAAGAGTTTTGATATTATTATAAATTTGATATAAATTATTATATCTGTTTACAGTTCGAAATTAAAGAAATGCAGCGACGCGATTATGAAGAAGCCGACCGTCGAATTGGTGGTCCTCGAATGTCGCCTCAAAAAATGGCTTCTACGACCGCTGGTGAAAGGGTTGGTGAATCGTTTAGCGCTGAAAGGGGTCCAGAGACTTCGGATGGTTTGTTTTTATTATTTGTATGCAAATTTATTATTTGTTATAGTTTTTGAATTCAGAATTTAGCCTTTTCATTTCCTGATCATCACATAGTTTGAGTTGAATTTTTTGTGTGTTTGCGTTATTTGGAAACATCAAAAAGTGACTCAGAGGTGAGTAGACTGTATCAGTTATCTCAGCCACTGTACCATCCTTTTTTTTCATGCATTCTTTGTATTATGTGGATTCAGTAAGACTTTAAAGCGTAAGGTATTACATCTTAATTTAATATCTAATCTTTTACTTCTTCGTTTTATTGTGTGGACTTCGGAATTTTAAGCACAAGTTGATATTTCTTTTATTTTCATAAATGACTGAATAGGGATTGTGAAGCTGAAAAAAAAATGGTTAAATGGTGAAAAGTGCCTGTTTTTACTTGCACTTTCTGCGATATTCGAAAATCTTCTATGTTAATTTTTTTTATTTTAATAAGCTTTTTATATTTTGCACGATTTCATTCTTTACTAGTGCTGTCCTTTTCGTTGCATGGTTTGTATTACTTGCAGATCGCGCACAGGATGTAACGGTGAGTAGCACAGAAAGTGGAACAATTCCAAGAAGATCGAAAGCACTTGGTAGATTCTTCATTTCTTCAAGAAAAGTGTGCTAGCTTTGATTTCTTAATCTCGATTAATTTGCATGTGGAAAGTTGTGCATTAAAAGTAACTAGAACGATCGCTATTTGATCGCTGGTGAAATTATAATATATTTGATTATATATTCAATGTTTAGGACTGAAATGAGGGTAACCGTTATCAGCATATCATCTAAATGAAATTTTCTTGCCTAATTTGCATCTTGCACTTAATATTGCGCACATTTATTCTATTAAGAACAAATTGAGTCGGCAGTTGTTGATTCTTGATGAAATTTTTCGTACTCCTAATGTTCAATGTTGCTGGTTTTGTGGATAGATTTAAATTTAAGAATCTTTTTTTCAGTAGATAAATCTTAATTTTAATTCAGAGGAGTACCATTCCCTCTTTTGAATTTTTTCATTTGAGGTTTGAAGAATAGATGTTTGAGATGGTTGCAAAGAAATGGCAGACTTTTTGTTGCATAGTCTTGTGCCCAAAGAGTGTGGTTTATTTATTCGGCAATAAATATTTATTACATTTTATTAGCATAATATTTTACACTTATCAGTGTTGGAAGGGAATTTAAGTTTCATGATGTATAGATAAGAAATGTTGATAAAACCAAAATTCTCTTCACAAAATATGGTGCATAAGTGCTAAGAAAATTATAAAATTAATATTATCATTTGTAAAATTATTTTGATAAATGGTGGTAAATTTGCTGTTTGTTTATTCACCGTGCTAGTGTGTGCTATTTTGCAGAACGAAGTCGACTAGGTTCTTCGGAAACATCCGGTTGGCGACTTTCGTTATCTCGGTCGGTACGTTTCGATGCTCAGGATTTACGCGGTAAGCTGTGGCCATGGAAATATATTTATGTAGATGCTAGTCATTATTAATATTATCGTACAAATAGTGTTAAAATGTGGCTTTGTGGTGCTTTATTATATTCATAATTTCCGCTGTTTTATTGAATCTGATGCTACGAAATATGAATGCAGTAATTTTAACCTTTAATTTTTATTGTTCTAATTACCGCATTTTTTTAATTGTGCCAATTTTTTTTAATGCAGGGGGTTTTAACTTTAACTTTTCCTTTTTTTTATCTCTAAGGATTATTTTTTATAAATATTAAGATTTCTTTACTGCGATTAATTTATTTTCAGCGTAGTCGGGGTTTTCATATTCTGATTAAAATAATTAAAAGTTTTCTTTAGATTAAATGCCGAAAAAAAAAATTTTCACCTTGAGTTCTATAAGTTTCCTTACATTTTTTTTATCTTGTTTAATATTTCGTTTTTTCTAAAAAAAAGTAAGTTTAGGCGTCGATATTGGTGATGCATTTGAAGGTGTTTTGATCAGAAAGCATACCTATGAATCGTTGTACCGAAAAGCTTCGAGCAGGTAATTCGGTCAAATGCTATAATCAGTAACATGATTCTGATTCATGTTACTGTGGTTCTTTTAACTATAAAGTGTTTTCAGATCATGGGAAAAGGTTTATGCAGTACTTCGTGGTTCCCAGCTGTCGTTCTTCAAGGATCTAAAACACAAAGAGGAAAATGTATTTTTCCATGGTGAAGAGCCGATATCTTTGGAAAATTGTACGGTTGCAGTTGCAGCTAATTATACGAAAAAGAAAAATGTGCTATCACTGAAGCTTAGTGCTGGTGGCGAATTTCTTTTACAAGCAGCAAGCGAGGTTCTCTTTCACTTCAAGAAAACCATAGAACGCGAGTGAATACATTTAAGATACATAATATTAAGCATATGCCAGATGACTATATTATACTTTATTATTTTCTGACACTTCCTGTTTTATCCGGGCTACTTGTTTTTCTTAATTTTCCGAATTTCCATTTCAAAATTCCAATATTAAAATTTGCTTCAATTCCAGGATCTTTTAAAAGGAAAATTATTAAAAATTTTTGATAAACGTAGCCATTTCCGCGCCATTTTAGTAGAACTCTTAGATTTCTTATATTGAAATCCAAATCCAATTTAAATTTTAAGGAAGATTTGGAACGGTGGTTGCGGCGTTTGCAAATAGCAACTGGCCAGTCCCAAGAGGAACAGTCGCGCTCGCAAACGCTACCTGCAGAAGGCTCGTCAAAAGCTAAAAGAGGATTTTTCAGCAGAGGCAAAAAATAAGCTGTAAAAACGGTTGATGGTCTTCGATTGTTAATTGTTTTTTATTTTTGTGTATGTGGTGAAGATTGCTCATGCAGTGGATATGGATACGCTATATATGTGAAAGTTCTCTTATAGATTTCATTATCTAGTTTTCTTGGCCTCTTCACGTTTTTTTCTTAACATAAATTTTTCTGTTAACATTTTCTTGTGGTTGATCATTGTAATTTTCATGAACTAAGGAGCATCATTCTTTTGATAACGTAATATTCGCATTTCAAGAGTTTTATGTTTTCTCTCGGCTCCAATTTGCTTTATGGCGAGAATAAGTTGTCTTCGTTCAGGTTTGAAGCGCCGCCAGATCTGAACTGAAGCGATTGGCAGGAGACAATCCTTATTTTGCTTTCTCTTTTTTTTGTGATTAAACAATTTATTTTATATGAAATATTATATTACAATCGTTGCTTTTTGAATCGACAACTGCAGTCTTCTATTTTCAGTTACAACTTGCCTATTTCAAAGCTGAGTTCCCATCCACCGGTTCATTGAATTCATTGTTTTAAAGTTCAACTTCGTTCGGCAAATAAAGCTGTCTATTTTAATTTTTTCCTATAATTTATAAATTATTTAATCGTATGTGCGAATGCTTCGAACATTTCAATTCCCTTTATTTTAAAACTTATTTAGAGCATTAAAATGACTATAAAACATTTATATTTTGACTTTAGGTGGCCAGCAAAAAGAGATATTTTATTGATGAAAGTTCGTTTGACATGATTTAGGTCGTAAAAAATAGAGTAAATCTAAGGCTGTCCATCCGAAGTACATTATTTGGGCTTTTGTATTGTGCTTTCTTGCATTGGCAAATTCTGAAATCGTTTAATTTTGTTTTCATGATTTAAAATAGTCGAGGTCCACTGCCATTTGGGCAATTTTGTCTATTGTACATTTATTTGTAACATTCCCGTAATATTGCTGCCTCTGTAATTGCCTGCTAAGAAGTGATTGCACCAATTTTTCTTTTTTCCTAATATCAAAGGGGAAAAGTTCGGGAATGACTTTGGGGATTCGCCTTATCATTTTTTGTCGGTGGATGTGATATTCTGCGTGGGAAATCCATTCGGTTTATCCGGTATAGTCCTTTTCAAAATATGAACGTTTTTCTTTCCTCATTTTGTATACCATTTTCGTTCTTTTTTTTTCAGCCATAATTTCTCACCATGCTTCCACTGCCATTCTTTAAAGTTTGGTTTCATTTCACGCACAATAAGGTCAGCATTTATGTCTCCATAAGAGTCTCTGGCGGCGTGGTAATCTTAGAATTTTTAGAAGAAAATTCGCTGATATCTGTTTGCCTTTTAGTTTGGTGTGAATAACAGCATTGTTAATAGTGAATACTACTGTTATTTCTACTATTACTGCTGTTACCGTAATATTGTCTTGGAATCTAGCAGTTACGAATATCTGGATTTTTTCTTTATTGCTATAACCATTGTTCGTTTGATTGGTTTGAATATAGCTTTTTTTCTTTCTCATTTCCATGCGAATTCAGTTATTCTTTGCAACCTATTATTCATAAGCAAAAATATGCGTAGTCGTTCTGTACTTCGAGCGCGTTTTAATTGTTTTTCAAAGCTTATCTGGAAAAAAAAGAAAGTTGCTTTGAAAAGGTACTATGGAAATAACAGATCGAAAAAAAGGATAGAGTGGTCGGATGGTTGCGTCGGCTGAAGAAGTATGATTTATTCAAGTCTGGTGCATGTTGCTTGGCAAGGGTGAATTTTTTTATTAAAAGGAAAACCAGGATAGCCATAAGATCCTGTAGAACTGTAACTCTATATCCAAATCGAAATGGACTATCCCGGGGAACGACGTTATTTAATTGTGAATGGCGCGTGAACCGAGAGCAATGGATGCTGTTAGAAGAAGAATAAGATCAAAATATGTCCGAACTTAATCACCAAAGCAGCGTATAATTGGCCTTAAAGCCATGCAATCAAAATATTTTTGCGGAAGTTAAGTAAACATTTGGTAGAATAAGGTTAAAAAATTGGTCAGCTTAATATATTGAGTTAGCATATAATCTGCTGAAAAGTTTACATAAGCCCCCCTTCGTTTCAAGAATGGATCGCCGCAGTTCAGATTACTTTTTAAAATAATAGTTTTTTTTTATGTTTGTTTCCAATAATTATTGGATAAATATGAAAATTAGAGAAAAAAACATTTAATCTCAAAATATTTTTTATAAAATAATGCCGTTTTTTTCTACGAGTCTTTGCAAAGCACCTACCCATTCGACTCGCTCTACTAGCTTTCCTACAAGACAAATTTCACCATGAAATCACATGTTAATCCGGATGGATTGCGAACATTACTCCTGCGGGAGTGGAATCCAGCAGCGCTGCTCTGAAATGACGGGAACAACCCACTGAGCCGTTCTATTCCGTCGGATTTCTGATATTGAATAAAATCATATTTCAAATTATTCATTTATTTATTCTTCATTTTGAAGCATAATTTGTATTGTAAATTCTTAATAAACAATATAAATGAGAAAAAAAATGAACTTTCACTAACTTGTAAGTTAATAATAAATCTGTTGGTTCCTCCATATTCTCTCAAAAGCCAATAAATTCATCCAATTTTGCTGGCTTCACAGGATAATGTTCAACATTGAAATTAAAGTAAATTAATTTGAAATTTATTTATAATTTCGAAAAATAAAAATATTCATTCGCAATTTTATGTATAAATGTACATTCCCCATTGGGAAAAACTTGTTGGAAAATTCGATGATGCTAGCTATTCACATAAACTTCCATCCTTAATGGACTACTTGGAACATTTGCAGTTTCCTTTATTAAAAGGTTTTTGAAAATTTTTCCCTTTTTTTGAATGTTTGAATGAATAACTTTGCATTTTTTTGAATATGTTTCTGATTTGCAACTGATGGAAGCCAAATTTTCAGCTGTTACCATCAGATATGGAAAATGAATGGGACAATCAAATAGAAATTATTGGTTTTGTAAAATCAGCAAGTGCGGCCCCAATGCTTGAACTTTTGATTCTTGTGCGAAATAATTTGAAGAGAGATGATAGATATGATATCATCTGATGTAAATTGTTTGTTGAATATTATATTCAGCGTTGTAAATGGAAGATTCTGTTGCTAATTGTCGTCTTAATTGTATATGGCACAATATATTAGAAGCTAAAAAATTTAAAAAATGTCCATCTCCGATGCTATATTCGCCAATTATCGACTTTATCGTGGCCATAGCATGATCTAAGCGCATTCCACTCTCCTCTGTTTATGACTATGTCACCTAAACAGCAAAGAATTTATACTAGTCGTGATCATCTGCACATAAACAGTGATGGAACATAAACAGTGATGACTGAAATATTGTGGAACTTTCTTTTGAAGTAATCGTAGATCATACGGCAGGTTTCCACTCGATCAGTGCGGACCGAGCTTTTTTCACATGAAAGTCACTATTTCGTCTCAAGTTATTCGAAATGGCAGCCAGCACCTCGAAGCTAGATTTAGTAATTACTCGAGACCTGAAGTTAGGAAGATGAACCTCCAACAAGCGAACGATATCCACACGGCATTTAGAAAGAGCGTGAACAATAATCGCTTAGCTTGCAATGACCATAAGCGATCTGATTTTCCAAGCAGTTATAGCCAACACTCCATCGTGTCTGCAAAGTGCTGAAAGATAATTTTCATTTCCCTTGTTAGATTTCGAGCAATCTGACTGGCTCGCATTTCCACATTCTTTGTTCAAAGATTTTACTGTTATTTTTATACTGTTCTATTTTTCCACCATACTTGTTTTGCCTATTTATCGCTGAAATGAACTGAAAATTGTCGCCGTAGAAAAGTTATGTGAAACTCCTTTGAAAACTCTACAACTATCTATACATGCTCAAATTAAGATTATGAAAAATACAATAATGGATAATGTTAAGTGAAAAATATATTAAAATATTAAAATGACTTCTCACCCTTCTAAGTTCATTTTTCGTAAAAATTCGCTTTTTCGATTTCCCACTTCAAACATCCAAACAACGAATACTAATAAGAAAAAATCTTGTAGCCTGTTAGGCCATTTGCCAGAAATTTTACAGTATATGATCTATGCGACTGAAGCCAAACAGTTAAAAATCATATTCATCCATGATATTTGCATGTTTGCTTTCAAGATACTAATCGCTCGTTAAGCTATCACTGCCAAAGTTCGTCAAAGTTCGACTTATTATTTAAGCAGTTGGATTCTCATAATACCTACGTCAGCTTCAAAGAGGCGCTTGGATTGACAATAACGCATCCACGCAAGATCATCAAACATTAATAAATTAAGAATTTAATTAATATATTTAATAACCATTTTTAATAACCATTCACTATTTGTCCTACTTATAATCTCCCCTCTCACCTCACCCCAACCCACCCACCCACTTTTTCCCCGCACTGAAAGCACATTCCACGCCCAGCATTTTCGTGAATTGTTTTAAAATTGCCGCATTTCAGCGAAGTTGAATGTCTCATCCACAATAGCAAGCTTCGAATTTTGTTCGGACTCAAAAGGACTGCAGCTGCATTGCTTGGCCCTTAGTTCATTCTGCTTTGCTCGCGAATTTCGCGAACTCATTCAATTTATTCAATTCAATTCAATTTTTCAGTTTATTCAATTTTTTATTACTAAAAATAATTGCAACGAAGTTGATTTTTATGAGCATATTATGTATGAGACAAGTTTTGAACACCTCGGGGCATGATGAACGAGTAGTGAGTGTGTCGTCTTGATTGATCGCTGGCAGCATCTCTGTCGCGTAATCTGAGGTGGTACTTGGAATGAGAGTAATCGTTTAGCGAATCAGTTCTATCGCTTTCTCAAACGCTCGCTCGCAAAGCGATGAAATGACCTAATTGCAAGAAACCATGCGTTGAGTTGCTCGCTGAACGATCGATCGATTAGTCGCGAGCCTACTCCAAGAAATTCCAAGAAAAGCCGAACGGAACCAACGAAGTAGTTCCAACCATTTCGCATGCATCCTCTAATAACAAATTTTATTATAAATAATAAATATTTCATCGAAATTTTAATAAAGTCGAAATGTAAAACCAAAAGTTATGATTTTCAAGTGGACAAGTAGCTAAAAGGTGTCTTCGTTTATTACTTATTCACTTTTAACTATTAAACTCTCCAAAAATTACTACCCTCGCACCTTTTCTCAGTTGTTGGTGCCACAGCGACCAGAATTTTCAAAATTGATTTTGAATTTGCCGGGCGAATTTAAAAACTCGTCCATAACGGCGAAATTCGTCCTTCGAAATTACTTTTCGGACTTGAAGCACAGTTGGACTCCCTACGCCTATCTGGAATTCATTCTGCTGGTCAGATTTATTTAATGTAATGGGCATTTACCGATGATCCTGGAATTCTTGAAAAGAGTATTTATATTGAATAAATGCACCAAATAATGCCTTAAACTGCCTTACTTAACTTGTAGTCTTGTGCAGTAATTATGTCCACTTGTCTACCCTCTTCACAACTTGGTTGTTTGATCGATTTCTCCACTTTCAGAATATCGTTGGAAAAGACGGTGTAAGAAGCAAAACTGGATGGGTTTGTGAATGGAAATCCAAGTAATCGAAAGTAGTGAAAAACTATAAGAAATTAGGAATACTGGAGACTCATAAATCAGCTAAGTCGAATCTTCAAACGACATTAAACTTCTCAGAAGCAGTTCATCTTAAAAATGAAAATTAACGTGGCCTAACGAAGCTATAAAATAGATGAACATTTCCGGGAAAACTTTTTGCATTCTTCCATCCATTGTCTGGATTTCAAAATTTCCAGGATTGTGCGCTAACATGCACCACACCATCTTAATTTAATTATAAAGGAGTTGAATGATATGCCTATGATAAGTTTTATAAGGAACCTAGGAAACTGCAGTCGCAGTTAGTTTTCAACTCGAAATTTTTATATTTTTATAAATTAAATCAATGCGTCGTTATTGTAGCCAAGTCTAATAGTCTAATTGGGTTATAATAATCAACGGTTCGCTTTCTATCTAAAGGAATATCTCCGAAAATCAGCCACTTCCACTCTAGTGCATACTAGTAAGAAGTGTGCTTGTTGGGTATCAGAAGCAACTGTCCAACTGTCTGAAAAAGCTGCCAAAGCACGATTGTCAAGTAATCCTGACTACCGAGTACTTCGAAGATTTGCAACGAAAGCAGCAAAGCGAGACAGAAACCATTATTGGAGTGACATAGCCTTGAGAATGGGGACGGCGGCTCGATAATAGGAAATTGTCCCGTCTTCTTCATAAAGTAATTATGACTCGGAGAACGATTAGTGAAATGGTAAGGGATATCAGTGGCATTCCGATCAAAAGTATTAAGAACTGCCTCATAAGATGGGAAGAATTTCTTTGAGGCCAAACTTACCATGAAGCGCCATCTTTGATTCCTGATGTGGTTGATATGTTTGCTGAAATATACGCTTGCAATTGCAAACCTCCTACAGAAGAAGAAATAATCTCCGTTATCCATAAGCTTAAAGCCAATAAAAGATGGTCTTCGGGCTGAACTTTTCAAATGTTGTCCATCGTCCTTCATAACTCTTCAACAACTGTACTCTTTAGTATGGAAAAAAAAATATTACCAGATGATTGGAACAAAGCAATTCTGCTCCCAATTCTCAAGAAAGGTGATAGGACATACTGCTACAATTATCGAGGAATCAGCCTACTAGATGTCTCACCAAAAATTTTTGTTTCCCTGCTACTTAATAGACTTATGAAAGACGGGACAGCAGGATGTGCCCTAATTAAGCTGGTTTCAGACCAGGGCGCGGTTGTGCTGACCAGATATTCACGTTAAGGGTGTTGAAACATCGCTTCAGATATTTGCAATCCACTGTCATCATTTTTCATCGACTTTGCTGCCGCCTTTGATTCAATTTGTAGAGCGGCATTTTGGAGGGTGATGGAACGTGGCGGTGCTCCATAGAAAATCATTCGACTCATAAAAGCATTTTATGAGCGTACGTCGGCATAAGCCTGTGTATATGGGGTGCTGACAGACTTCTTCGAAATAAGAACCTGTGTATATCAAGGTTAGTTCTTTCTCTTACAATATTCAACTTTGCGATAGACTGGATGATGGAGATCGCCTGTCGGCACTCAAGAGATGTACAAATCAGTCCAGAGCATCGTATCACAGATCTCGAATACGCTGATGATGTACTTTTTGCTGACAGTTATGATGAAATGCAAATAATGCTAAATAACGAGTAAGCAACTGCAGCGAGAACGGGACTCAGGATCAGTGTAAATAAAACGAAAGTCTATTCGTCTTATGTGCAAGAAGCTGATAAAATGCCTCTTTAAATAAATTCATTGCCGGTTGAGGGAATACCCGATTTTAAATACCTCTCTTGCGTCTACTCTAATACCAAATGGACAGGCAAAAGATGATATTACATCTCGAATCATGGCAGCTAGAAAAGCGTTATTCCTGTTGACGGAACCTTTATGGATTTGTCGTGAAATCATCATAAAAACAAAAGTCCGCATCTATATAGTCGTGATCCGTTCGATCTTCCTATATGGCTCTGAGACCTGGCCAATGAGAATGAAGGATAAGTTATCTGCCTATGACCACTCTTGTCTAAGGTACATATTACGGATCCATCGAGCGGATAAGATATCACATGATCGTATCCATCATCGTTCAAATACCACATGTATAAATAATGTTATCACAGAGTGTCGCCTTCGCTGGTTAGGGCACGTTCTCCTTCCTCCACCACAGGAGTTGAAGCATATTTCGTTATTTGCTAAACCGTGTGATGGTTGGCGTCAAAAGCGAGGTGGCCTTGGACTGATGTGGTCAGAAAAGATTTTGAGCGTATATATGGTCCAGTAATATATGGACTTAGACGATGGAAAAAGGAATGGCTTCTATTACTGTTGATGATGGCATCAGACCGCGCCTCTTGGAAGCGTCTTACCCTGTAGCCGTTAGAACCAGCCTAACCCGTAGTGCTGAGAGCAATTAGAAGAAGAAGAAAGAAGGTTCGCTTTTTATGAGCATCGCTATTCAGTTAGAATAGGGTAATGATTTTGGTAATGAGTGCTAAAAGCATTTAGTGCGATGTTCTCAGCTTCATGACTGGCGATCAAGTGATTTTTTACGATTTCAGTTAAGATGAGAAATATATGCTCGATTTTAATTTAGAAAGTGATTTCAAGGATTTTGCATTAGCAGTTTTGCGTTAGCAATTTACACTCTACTAATAAGGAAAAGATTCGTAATACTCGCATCAATCCGTTGTCAAGGTTTTAAGGAGCTTCGCTGTTTTACTTGCGACTTATCGCCGGATAATGACTGAATGGATTGAAGTTTTCTTATAGCAATGCCCAGCAATTACAATTAGCAAAAAAATTATAATTGCATATTAGGAATATATATTATTATTATACCAACTGATGGCTGAGTGCGTTGTTGCTCAGTTCAGAGCGTCGATGCTTAGATTCTGTTTCCCGCAGGAGTAAATCTATTCAAAAGTCCGGATTATGCTGGCGACTCATCTACCTTCTATCTTCTGTCTATCGCCAAGGGACTCTCTGGCATATTTGTCCAGTACGATAAGCCAGCGGAGCGAGTCTAACCTGTAATGGTAAGGGCTCTTTAAAAAATTGATAATAATGACAATAGCGATGATAGCAGTGGTGGTAATAATAATAATAAATTTCACTAAACAAGCGATTAATCTAATTATAACTTGTTTTCATTTTTTTTAAGTTAAAATATTTCTAATGAATCATTTAAAATAACGAGAAACCTATTACATATGTTGTGAAATAAATTTTTTTGGTTTTTTTAATCAGTTAAATTAATATTTTCATATTTATTAATATTTTAATTATCATTGTCGCCTTCTATTATTATATAGTTGTTATTACTATTGTCATTGTTTTTATTTATTATTAATTTCTTAATTAAATAGTTATTATTTATAATTAATCATTGAAAACAATATGGGCTACTTATACAATATCATTTATTGATTAATATTCAAGACGATAAAAAATGATAAAATTTTCATAAATTTTCATGATAGATGAAAAAATTTATATAAGCATTTGTTATAAATAAATATAAATATAATATAAATATTTTAAATACAAAAAATGATCCGAAGTAGTGAAATTTCATTGAAGATTAATGAAAAATTTTTGAAAAATTTATTTTCAGATTTTTCTAAGTATCCCCATTCTACATTTTCACATTCATTTTACCTATTTAATGTTATAATTATAATTATTATACGTTAAAATAGTAAAATAGTAAACTTTATTGGATAAATTTACTCAGAATTTTGAATTCAATTATTGTTTTAACTAATATTTTTAAAGTTCAAATAATTTATTATAATAATTATTATAATAATTTATTATAATAATTTATAATAATTTGCATATTTTTTGTTTTATGTTAAAAAATTTGTTTTAAAATATTTTATATTTTATTTATTTATATTTTATTTCAAATTTTCGAAAGCAATTTTTTAAATCGCGATTATCTAATGGATGAGCAAGTTTTAAGCCTTTTAGCTTTGTTTGCTAAAGAAAAAAGCATAACATAGCAAAGCACAGCTGACCGTTATTTGTTGTTACCGGTCAGTATTGTTTGTAAAGGACGTTTCGTCATCTATATATTCGCCGTTTATATTAAAATAACGAGAATATACGTCCTATAGATGAGTAGAATTATTAAAGCCTTGCACACCCCTTTCGCATTTCCTCAAAACTCGTTATATTACCGTAAGATCCGTTCAAATCCCGCGCTAAACGCTTATTATTCTTCCTCAGCATTCTTCTTTTCATTTTTTTATGCCCAAAAACCCAGTTATCTTTATCCCATCCTTTGCAATTTTATACAATAATTTTTAGTTGCAAATGTGATAGAAGTGCATTGCAAGATTTGGCAATGTCTTAAGGGAAGAATATTAAAGGGCTGCAAACTGGGTCTGAGTTAATGTGGCAGAAATGATATCATCAATGGTTTTTGTAAAAGAATATAGCGGAATTTTTGAGACAAGAAAGTAATCGATGGGGTTTGAAGGTACTTTTAATAAAATATGACAGGTTTTTCAGTCGATTTTTAAAAAGCATTGGATTACAACTCTTTTGTAAATTGTCTCTAATGCTATATAATGCCTCTTATTGTAAATTCATTGCCGGTCGAGAAAATGCGTGATTTTGAATATCTTGGGTCCACTCTAATAACGAATGGCTAGGCAAAAAACGATATTATAGCCCGGATCACGGCAGCTAGAATTGCGTTCTTCCGGTTGACAAAACTTTTATAGAGCCGTCGTGAAATCACCATAAAAACGAAAGTCTGATTGGATGATATTAAGAAGCCTTTCCATCTACCTTTTACCACTCTTGCCTAAGGTATATTTTACGGGTCTGTTGAGTGGATAAAATATCATATGATAGCATCCACCTTCATTCAAACACCACCTATATTAATAATGTTATCACAGAGCGTCGCCTTCGGGCACGTTCTCCTTCGTCCACCACAGAAGTTGACGCATATTTCGTTATTTGCTAAACCATGTGATGTGATGGTTGGCGTCAAAAACGAGGTGGGGCAATCAAAGCTTGGACTGATACGGTTAGAAAAGATTTGAGCGTATAGGTGGTCCAGAAATATATGGACTTAGACGATAGAAAAAGGAATGGCTTCTATTACTGTCGACGATGCCATCAGACCGCACCGCTTGGAAGCGTCTTACCCTTGTAGCCGTTGGAGCCAGCCTAACCAGTAATGGTGAGAGCTGTTAGAAGAAGAAGAAGAAGACTGGGTTACAACTCAGTATGTTAGGGCATCTGAGTCGCAGTTTATGAGAGAATTCAAGGAAGTCACTGTGTGGTTCTAAGAAAAAATTGTACGATTCGATTGGTTTTTTTTTAAAAATAGTCTAATTTTGCGTACATGGCGAGTTACAATAGATTTTGAGGGGCCTTGACGATGCTTGTGCTTTTACTGCCATAATAATGTGTAAGGAATCAAAGTAATAAAATTTATGATAATATTACTAATGTAGTATGGCAAAATAAAATACTAAATTCGATGCTTGGAGGGAAATTAGCGAGGTTTCGGGTGTTGTTCTTGTGATACTAAAATGTAAAAAGTTTAAAGGAGGTTATGGTGATGTTTGAATAATTCGAAAGGTTATATGGGGCTTTAAACGAAATTAAACGAATGGGCTGGGTAAATGAATATGTTCAAGACTGTGGGTTTTTTTAAAAAAGAATTAGTCGAATCTCGCTTATCAATGCGGTATCCTATAGGAATCAAGGAGCCTTGTGCTTCTATCGCCAAGTAACTCACTGATGTAAATTTATCGTATAAAAAGCCAGCGAAGTTAGTCTAATCACTTATTAATATTTATTTATAGCAAATAATTATATAGATGGATATCATATATTTAATTTTTAATTATTCAAAATGTTGATATTATATTTTTCAGCAATGCTTTGATAACATTTTTTTCATCAAATATCTTTTTGTTTGTTGATGGCTGAGTGAATCGAGTTTGCTGAATATCAGTTTGCAGTAGAAGTAATCGACCTAAGATATCCATAAAAAAATAGCAAAAATTAGGGCGAATTCGATATTGATTAGAGCATTTTTTTTATTTATTCATATTGGATAAATTACTATGGAAAAAAAAAGAATTTCTGGAAAAGTTAGCTAATTTTTTTTTGAACTAATGAATACTTATAAAAATTTTCATTAATAAATTTACAGCGCTAATTGCAATTGTAGTTCGTTAATATGTAAACTAAATTTTTGTTTATTTTGTGTACTAAACGTAAATTAATTATTTCTTTTCACCTCAGTAGAATTTCAGTTGAAACTATTAATTATTTATTGTTTATATTGAATTTTTTATTTTTTTTTCTCAATCACAATTTTTAAATTTTCTTTATTAAAAGTCAATTATTTTTTCAAGAAATATATGTTTATATGCTTAAATGATGGTTTATTTTTTTAGAAAATTCTTTTCTACAATAATATATATTAGCGAGTAGAATGGCGCAATGTGTTGCTCGTTTCATCCTGAATTGCCAATGCGGGAATTTAACGCCTCCTCCCCAAGGTAAGCTTTTCTTTCAAAAATACAAGTGGCAGTCCATCTGAACTTCTATCGCCAAGTGACTTCTTGGCAAAACCTGTCTGGTCAGACAAGTAAGCAGAGTTAGAAATGGTGAGCGCTCTTGTGAAAATAAAGTCAACATCACTGGAAGCAAACTTCAATGAATGTGAATAAATTTGTTGAAATTAGTTCCGTAAATCCATTCTATTTTCTATCTATTTTTTGTAAAAAATGCTTTTTTATAATAATTAATAATTAATATTGATATTATTTTAATATTATTCTTTTTGTTTTTCCTTTTTAGAAGCTCATGATATCGCGCCTTGTTTCCTTCTTTCATTGAATAAGAAGTAAATAAAATTGGTTTATCATATCAAGCGTGATTATCATCCTATTTAATAATTAATTTATCATCTTGATTGTCTCTGTGATAATAAACGGTTCAGAAGATCAAAAGATACGATAAAACTGAACTATTGATCTTTGAAAATCATTCCTTTCTAAAATAGAAATTTATCATCAGTTTTTCAACAAAAGAAACAAATTATAATATTTTCAAATACCACCTATACCTAAGCCATTCAATAATTTTTGATATCTTGACCTGATTTAAGTAGGTGCCTTTGCTACTTTTATAATGACCGATTAAGATTTATAAGTAAATTTTATTATATATTAATGTTTTAATATATACTTGCTAACCGTTTGTTTTCTTTCACTATTTACTTATCCTTCTTCCTATATTTACCTTATTCTTAAATCTTGATTTTATCTGTTCAATGAAATATTTGTTGTACTCGACTAATTTAGATAAAAGATATTTATATATTAATATTAATATATTAAAAATTATGCTTGAAGGACGCATAAAAAATATAACAAACGAGATGAGATGATGTTGTATTGCTTCAAAAGCAAAGAATGTTGGTTCAATTTTAAATATTATTGTAAAATGTGAAATTCTAATAAACTTTTAAGTACTTACATGTCTATCCTCGAGTAACTCTCAAGCGAACGATTTCTTCATGTTTCAGAGTTAGCCAAATGAGAAATGGCAGGAATAAATTTTCGAAGAAGGAGGTTTCGTTTTCAATTTATTTTATCAAAATAAATTAAACTATTTGGTTAATAATGTATTTATCTTCAAATATGTGGACTATCTTATCAATAATCCAAACAATTTTTAGATCTTCTTTAATGGTTTTGACGTAAATTCAGCCATTGCTTTTTTTTTTTTCGTTATTTTCATTTCGTTTCCTATCGTGTAAACGTGTTTATATATGAAATTTATAATATTGCTCATTATTTGCCAATCCTTTCAACGAAATTAAAATGAATAACTTACCAGATTAGAAATGACGTAAATAAAATTTTTTGGTGTGAGAAAGTAAACGTTTATTAGTAACATCGATATTCTATGTGAAAGATCTACGTAGGATGACGACGATGACGACGACGACGACGACGACGACGATGACGACGACGACGACGACGACGACGACGACGACGACGATGATGACGATGATGATGATGATGTTATTATTCCCACGAGATTCTCGCGAACGCAGCTTGACTTTTGAATTTTCATAGCATTTCCATGCAAAATTTGAGAATTCTCCTCTATTTCATTGATAGTTTTTATGCAATATGCGCGGTTAGTTTTGTAATTTTCTGAATCAAGTTGAAATTGCAACTGCATAATTCTTCGTATCGCTTATCGTAGTAAATATAGTTGCTTTATCAAATTATATATACTTTTCCTTATATTCCATTTCATCGTTTTATTCGCAAACACTCGTAAATTCCTTTCTTTAAAAAGTAACATAAATTTATTGTCGACGTGAGTTTATTCATTTCTAAATCACACTTTAGATTCGCTAAATTTGCTTTAATTTAATATAAATAATCAATCAATTGATGTATTTGCTGTTTCGATTTATCCAGGCAATATGAATATTTTTTAGTATGATATAGAATGGTGTATTCGAAATGGGAAAATGTTGAGGAGTTTCGAAATATTCCTAAGAATGGCAAAATATTAGGTGCGAAAGAGATTTTTGGCTTGAAGAATCTCTCTTTTCATAATTAAGCCTAAGCTAATGCATCAAACGAAGCCATGATATAAATAACTTGGAAAAAATGAACAAACAATAATTGCTAGTTATTAGACGATGAAAATATATTCCATATTAGTTAGTTCTAGGCTAAGTTAAATTCATTTTTTACATTGTCTACTGAAATTTTTTATCTTCATTCTTTTTTCATCGAAATCAACTAACTAATTGACCTAATTGTTACTCTAAATGAATTTGATAGTGGTTGTCATAGGTTGTCTGTTACTTTTTCTCGTTTAAATGAAGTTAATTCTAATTAAACAAGCTATTTTCTTCTCGCTTAAAAGATTTGTTAAGATTTATTATTTTAAAGAATTGCTCGGATTTAAACGAGATTTGTTCTTAAACGGTATTCGCTTATTTCAGTGTATTTTGTACCTCTCGTCTGGTGATAAATGTGATATGCATTTTGATAAAGAGAGGGCTTGGAAAGTATAGCTAATTAGAATAAAAGAATAAGCATAAACCAATAATGTTTAGTAGATAAAATCAGATAGTATGAATGCTTATTCAAAATGGGTTCTGAAAAAAATGATATTATCGACGAACAATATTGAGCCAAAGTTAAAGAAGAAATAATGGTAAAGATTTACTGAAATTAGTTGCATATTTAATTTTTTAAAAGGAAAAAAATTCCGAAGAAAGCCTTGTTTCAACCTGTTCATGAGCTGCCATTTCTACTCGATTTGTTCATTATCATGCATTTTCATGCATTTGTCGTACTTTATGCTGTCACATTGATGTTTATGATGAGAATTTCGGCGCAGAAACGACTCGATACTTACACCTTATTGTGGGCTTTTGCGTGAAACTTATTCTTTTTAAGAGACTCGAGATTAGCCATTAAATCGTTGTTTTCAAAAACCATTTATTTCTTTAAATTTGGCTTTTCCTTTTTCTCTTGGAAAACCGCAAAATAATTGATGCTATTTCTCGCGGATTGAGGGCAGAATGGCTTGGTGGGTTATTGCTCAATTCAGAGCGATGTTACTGAGGTTCTATTACCCATAGGAGTAAATCTGTCCAAAAATCTGGATGATGCTGGCGACTCACCTGTATTTCTATCGCCAAGCGACTCTGTGGCATATTTGTCCAATGCGACAAGCCAGTGGAGCGATTTTGACCAGTAATGATGAAAACTCTTTAAAAAAAAATTTCTTGCGGATTACCAAAATTCATTTATTTTTTTGCAAATCTCATTATAGAACTTCAAGCAATGCAAAACTTTTCTTTAGCCTTTATTTGATTTTAAAACTATAATTAATACTTTGCACTTACGATAATGATTTGAATTTCAAAAATAAGTCGGTAATTTGTAGAAAATTCGCTCATTAATTTCCCGTTTATAAATTATAGATTATAATGAAAGCTTAAAAGATTTTAAGAGTCTTCGAAGCCTGAGAAACATTATCGATAATATCGATAAAATATTTTAAATTTCTCTCTTTTTTATTTATGAAATGATTCAACCTGAACAAAATAAATTCATCGCCGAATAGAATTTTAAAAGGCAAATTTTCTCGATTATCACAATTCGTTTTCTTTCATAATACATGGATTTTTTAACAATTTAAAAAACGACTGAATAGAATTTTAAAAGTTAATTGCAATATTGTTCGGAACAAATGAAATGAAAAAAATGAAACAAAATTTTAAAATTTTCATTTTTTATTTTCTTATTCTTTTATGGAAATAAATTTGACATAGATAAGTCTAAAATCTAAAATCTTGGCTGAGCACTCATCGCTGGGCACTCAACTTCCTCTCTCTTTCCCTCACTATAATAGATTTTATGGTGAAACGGTCTGATTTATTTTCTTTCCTCTGATTATTTATTTTTTTATTCGGCAATTAATATCTCATAAATTTTGCACAATCCTGTGAAATAAAATATTGTAAAATTTTAATGGGAGAAATTTAATTTGTAGAATAATTTTTTATTACTATTTCTTGATTAAAATAAGTTGAAATATACGATCATTTTGTAATATTTTCTAAGAATTCCACCATTGTTGATTAGGTTCGTTTCTTCCGCTGGCTCGTTGAATCAGACAAATTTTTCCAGAAAGCCACTTAGCGATAGAAATGCAAGTGAATCGTTGCCACTATTACCACCATTCAAACAAACTTTCTACATTTGTTTTGCCGAAAACCGTTTAAATTTTTGATTTTTTTACTATATAAATGGCTGAAAGACGGTAATTCAAATTAATTCTTTTTGATTTCGAATGCATGAATGTTTTTAGGATTTTCAGGTAATTCAGGTTGTGGAAACTGACTGGCTGCGTTAAACTTGTATTGACTTTTCTCTAATGAACTCTTATGTGCCATTGTACAAAAGTATTTCATTTTGAAATGTTTGAAAATCGCCTTTTTGTAGATATTTCTGATTGTTATGAGATGGGGTATGAGTGCGTTGTTTGGCCGTACATGCTGTCACTAATGGTTTGCGGAGGTTGATTGAAATGTCACTCATAAGCATTCATATTCGTATATTTTTCCAGTTCTCTCAACTGATTGATTTTTTGTCATTTCGATCAATCTATGAATTTTTGCAAAACTTCTGGTATTACAATCTATTTCATTAATAAGCACAAATAGCCGGAAAAGGCGAAAACCACTCATATATCCTATTTAGATGGCTTCATTGGGCGCCATAATTTTGTCAGATTTTGTAGACAGATCCGCGGTATCATTCTGATTTCACTTTTAACAAGATATCGAACCTATAGTGCTTAGTCGAAGCGATATATCCCATGCTACTTCCATTATTCTAGACTTTCGCACATTAAATATCAGATTTTAGATTATCGCCCATAAGCCAAAATATATTTTCGGTAAGGGCAAAAAAACGATATAAAACTTTTTTAAAGTTTTTTAAATTTTTTTCTGTTGAACGAGTCCACCAAATAGATATTTCATTAAATATTTATATATATATAAAATAAGTTGAATTTAGGTGGAATAGAAATTTAAAAGATTGTGAGCTGATTAATTTTATCAAAATTCATCAACAAGATTGGTTCTATTTTGAATAAAATTTTGTAAAAGTTTTATTCTTTTTAAGTTTATTATATAATGATCGGCTGGAATATTATACAAATTAGTCGAATAGTAGAACATCGCCTCAATTGAATTTCTCGTCCTTTGACGAAAGTGAACCTGTTTGTTATTCGAAATTTTAGCGAATTATTTCTGCGATTCTCTAGTGAAAGAATCGCAAGAATCCTTATAATCAGCTAAATCAGAAATATTATTGGTTCGTTGCGGCGAAAGATTTTTTAATCAGTTTTATACAGCTGTTGTTACTCGTGAAAAGCAAAAACGAGTTATCTATGAAAACTGGTGAAATATTCGATAAAATATACGAAAAATGGTGTGAAAAAAAAAAACGATTTCAAGAGGTGAAAAATTTATTTTCTGATCGATGATTCCGATAAATTTTTCATTATTTTGCGATCCGTTGTCATTCTTACGACCTTTGCTTTTTTTTTCTTATATTGGCCATTATTTGTCGGTCAGCGATTTTGGCATCGACAAATAATCATTTCTCCTTTGTATTCGAACTGTCGTGACAGTTCCTCGTTTCGTTTGATAATATTTATTTCTGATTAATCTTAAAGCTATAATAATTTATTTCGACTGTGTACTAAAGAAGACTGGAGGTACTATTCTAGTGGTAGAAAAATAGGATAGCCGAATGGACAGTTGTTCAGATTACTAATTAGTCGGAGTGGTGCGACCTATTTTTACTTCCGTCGCTAAGCGACTCTATGGAAAAGTTTTTAACCGTGCTTATAGTAAGTGGAAGAGCTAATCTAACCAGAAATGGTAACAGCTAAGCACCGATACATAGTTCTTAGTGATTGTTGTTATCTTGACTATAATCTTTCGAGAAGACAGGAAACATTGGCTCCGGTGAGTAATAAAAATAAAAATTAACAAAAATTTAATTTTTTATTTTTCATCATTGGTTTCTATATATTTTTATTAATTTTTTTAAATATAGATTTACATTAGAAACTTTACTTTTCGTTATCAATTCGTTAATTTTGAATTATGAAAACCATTAATTATCAATTATCAATTATGAAAACCATTAATCTATTAATTTTACTTTAAAAGATCATTTTCTCACCATTTAAAATTACTCCTTTAGCTTGTCGGACCAGAAATTTAGATGAGCCGCTAAAATCGTCGGGGTTTTTGAAAGATGGCTTTACAAATAAAATCTTTTCAGTGAAATGAATTTGGTTAAATTCTATTATATTTTATCGTACTGGAAATTACTTATATTCATTTAGTTTTCCATTCATCGACATTACTAAACCTGAAAAGAAAATTTAAAAAACAAAAAAGGCAATTTCTTTCTATAGTAATTTAAAAGTTCTTTCTAATGAAAAAGCATTTGGTATTACTCGATATTTCTTTGAAAAACTGGTTGATGAAAATTTGTAAACATTTTTCGCAGTATTTCGCATCTTTTTGCTTAGCACGAACTTATGTCAGTCTTTTTTAGTTCGTCGAATGATTTCTGAGAAAGCACTAATATGCCGATGATTCTTTTAGTCCTTCTAAACGTGGTTAATAAACCCAAATGGAATGCAAAAATTCTTTACTGTGGAAAAATTTTTTCGATATTTTCTTCAAGTATATTACATTATAAAAATGGCAAACTTCAGTGTTTTTATAAAACACTTATTTTCGTTTAAAATGTTAGAACGTTTTAATATTTTACAATATTTATACATTACAACATTTTGAATGGAAGTTTTAATAGACTCCAAAGAATTTCGATAGATTGGGTGCATTGTGCGCCTGCAAGAGATAAGTAATCAGTGGAGAGCATAAGTTCGCAAATGTTGACCATATATATTAGTTTCTTTCGGTTGGATTAGGTTTGTTCTTTTCCTTTTCGGAATCCACAAAATATTTTTAAAACTTATTCTTGTATTCTTTTTTTATTTTACTCTTATTGTAAGATATTTACCCATATTTCAGTTGTGTTTAAAAGCTGTGCATCGGTCAATATCACCGAATTTCCGTTTTGAAGCAATACTCTGATATCCTTTTAGCGTGATATCCTTATTGTAAGAATCCTTTTTAGGCCTAAGAAATAAAAAATATGCGATCGCCAGTGCCTTTTAGACATATTTTCAAATTCGTGTAAAGATTTTTTCAACTTCTGGATAGTGTTTTAGATATGAAATTTAAGAAGTTATTTTTCTTCTTCTGATAATACCATTTCTGTTTTAGCTGGCTTCATTGAGTAAACTGAATTTTTTCTTTACTTTTTGATCGCAACTTTTGTGCCACTGTAATTGAGGCCACACGTTTTTCTTTTAAGCTCATGTGAATCGTTGAACCGCTCGTCTATACACAGAAGCTTCTTTAACTATCTAAGATTGGAGCCTTTTTGCTTTTGATGCCGTTCAAGGGTTTGTCCATAGTGTCTGCGCCAGTTCTGTGGTGAGCAAAAAAAAAAATTCTAACCAGCTTTGTGCACCTGGTTTAAGGCAATGGTGAATATCGACTGAGCAGATTGTGATTTAATCAAGAATGGTCGATAGCTTCGTGATATTTATTTACATCTATTTGGCCATATTTCAGTTGTGTTTAAAGGCTGTGCATCAGTCAATATCACCGAATTTCCGAGTTTTGAAACAATACTCTGATATCCTTTTAGCGTGAACATTTGACCATCACACTCTCACCTTCCAATGTTATAAGTCTGTTCAGCAAAAAGGAGGCGAAAACCTTCGATAGTTATACCGTTAATAATATCAAATGCATAAGTGGAAAATAAGTTCGTGGAATATGTATATACCATAATCTCATGCTTATCGCAAAATATGCAGAATTTGCAGAATTTTGTCGGTTGATGGCTATCTCATAAGATCATTTAAATTTCAATGTGCATGCCGACCACTTCTTCAGTAAAGATTTTATATCTAGATTGTACTTCTTCGATTTTACATTTTGCTTCTTCTGGAAACTGTCACAAGAAATATAAAAAATCTATGTATCGATATAAATATATTAATTTCGTATATAATACAACATAAATTAAGCCTATAATAAACTTTAACCTACTTAATTTTTCGTAAATTTCATGTTGATGTCTCGACAAAACAAAATTATAATTTCCTTATAACTTATCACTAACTAATTCATTAGTAAATAACAGCCACAAAACCACAAAAAAAATGCATTATTTTTAATTTTTTTAAAATCATTTTTACCCTTTCCTCTCTGACATTAAAATTTCTTGTTTTTCTGAGTGATTTTATCTAATTAACTGACAAATTTCGTTCATTGTTCTTTTTTCCTTCCATTTTTATCGATACAAAAGAAAAAAATCTAAAATATTAAGTAATATTAAGTAAAATGCAGAAGTGGAGAATAACATTTGAAATGGAAAATATTTTTTAAAAAATAATATTTCAGATTATTTGAATATCATTTATCATTTACAATTTTTTATATGATTAAGATAAAAATAATTTTCCATACGTATCTATTTGTTTATAAGACTTAAAATTTATATAAATAAGCGATTATCGGCCACTCATCATTTCTATTAGCCTCGCTACTTGTTACGATTAGAAATTTTTGTCAGGGAAAATTTACCGGTCACTTGGTGATTGAAATGATTAGCTTGGTAATAGAATGGATCACCAGCTCCATTAGAATGACAAGTTTACTGCTATCGAGGCTTGGAAATGAAGTGTTGCCTCTCAACACAATTATCTACACACCATATACACCAACATATATGTATACTTAATCACCATCCTATTATCTGTGATTTGTAGGTACATTTTAGAAAATAATATTTTAGATTAAATAATTCTAAGTTATTTGCGCTTCACATTGGCTATTAAATAAGTAAAATATAAAATTTTTCTATGATTCATAAAGAAATAAAAATATTCTTCAATTTATCCGTAGAATATCATGAAAACCAAAAAAGAAACAAACAAATTTAATCAAATGATATACACATTAAAAAGAAAAAAAAAAGTATAACAAATGCCGATTATTAAAATATATTTTACAAAAAAATATAAAAATATAAATAATGAAAAAATCATTGATGACGAAGGGCATTCATACAAATAAAAATTGTTTTGTTTGACCCTCAGAAATATTTAATAGCGAAATTTATATTTTTCTATAGCACATTAACAAGACAATTTCGAATCGGCATATTACATAAATAAATGCAAAAAAGATTTTCATTTTATGTCAAATTTTCTTTCATTTACTTTATATCATTTGACTAGAAAAAAAAAAATGATAAAAAATCATTTGGAATGAAAGGAATTAATTAATAGAATCTTATTAGTAGAATCTAGTAGAATCTTATTAAACTATTCAATGAAACTATTTCTTATTCCAGACTTTTTAACGATCAATTATCGCTAAAAATAATGGACGAATAAGGAAAAGATTTTTCTTGTTCGATTAATACGATTAATTTTCTAGAAATATTTTATATTCGAAAATTTTACAGATTTTTCTTTTTCTAAGCTTATAACACATCATATTTTACGAAGAAAATCTACTCAGATCCTCACAATTCTCGAATTTTACGTCTTGGCAATTCATAATTAAACGTGGAAAGGAAATGAATGAAAATGGATTGATAAATATTGTTTTGGATAATTGATTATTGCAGAAGTAATGCGATAAAAACGTGTGGTCTAATACGAAGATTAGTATGGTTGTGGCTGTAATCTTTTTGACTGGCTAGAAATTAAAAATTACAACAAAAAATTAGTAAAAAAATTCATTTTGTTTTTATTCTACTATAATATAAAATGAAACATTGGTTGGCATCGCATGGAAAGTTCATGAAATTTTGCAAAATGAAAGGTCCTTAGTAAAATGAGAGAGTCTAAGAAATTATAAGAGCTACCCGAAATGGAATAAAAGACCTTTTTGACAATTCCGCTACATATCTCGGTGATAAATGTATAGCAAGTAGAACGGCAACTCGTTTGAACTCATTTTTTACCTTTTGTGGAAGATCTGAATACGTTGAACATTGAAAATTTGCTCTCCTCTTCGGGAAGAACCAGGATGATCAATGAAATAGATGATTAGGTGAAGTCGTCTACTACAGATATGTTCATCATGTTCAGTAAAACAAGAAATATCTATTCCGAACAACTACCGAGAATATCAGTCAAATTTTTAAAAAAATGTGAAATTTTAAATCATTTTGATTGCTACAGTTTCTTAAGAAATTTTTATTGTTTAATTTTGATAAGATTTAATAAGATTTCGAACGTATCGATGGACCAGCAATATATGGGCTTAGACAATGGAAAATGGCTTCTACTACTGTCGATGATGGTATCATATCGCGCCGCTTGGAAACGCCTTACCCTTGTAGGCAGCGGAGCCAGCCTAACTAGTAATGGGTGAGAGCTGTTAGCGAAGAAGATAATTTGATAATGAGAAAGGTATTCAACTTATTATTCAACTTTATCCCATTTAATAATCATTTTATTATACAAATCCAAGCTTGAATTTTTTTTAAAGAGCCATCACGTTTTTGGTTAGACTCGCTCCAAGGCCTGTCGCACTCGACAAATAGGCCAAGAACTCCCTTGACGATAGAAGTACAATCGCCAGCATCATCTGGATTTTTAGACAGGTTTAATTGGAAGATAGAATCTCAGCATCTGCGCTCCAGATTTAGCAACAACCAGATTGATCCATTTTACTCTCTTTTAGTTGGCTGAGTGAACTCTTTCATTCCAATTTTTTCATATTTAATACGATAATCTCTCATAAATCTATGATCCATGATTTATACCATTAAAATATCGAACTTCAAGAAATTTTTTTTTGCCAGTTGATTAGAAATTTATTTGCTTCATTTTGTTTTAACCTAACTTTCCATTAAGATTTAACTCGATCTCCGTTAAATTTTTGTAGTTAAGGCAAATTGTTTTCGATTTTATTGGTAAATATCATTAGTAAATACAAAAATTTGTCCTTTATTTATTACAATTCTTTCATATTTTTGACGAAATCTTTAGGCGATTTAATCGAATTATGATCGAGTGAATAGATCGAACAAGTTTCATTTATCTATTGTACATTTCAAATGAATTGCATTAATAAAATTAGTATAAGAATTTCTCTTGAGAAATTCGCAAAATTGAGATTGAAATCGAAAATACCTGAAAAATTTTTAAAAAATGATTTATCATAACAGTTTTACACCATATATACTATTTTTAATTTTCATCTCGCCATTTCCATTATAGAAATGACTTAGAAATTTTTCTTTTCATTTTTCTTGAATTTTTCTTTTCATTTTATAGTTTAGTGAGAAATTCTCTAATTAATGAGATTATCGATATAAATTTTAGCTCAAAAAGAAAAGATCCCAGTTCGTTCAACTTTAGGATTAATGAAACGTGTGCAAGGCACCTAAGAATTTTGAAATAACTCAACGATCTTCAGTGCGTACAAAAACTTTTGTTTGTTGATGCAAGAAAAGATTTTATTTCAGAACCATATGCTTTGCTTTAAGTTATTTTCGAACATTGCACATTTTTACGCTTTTTTTAATGCAAACATAATTTTTCATATTTTTTCCAGTGATATTGATTTTGAACTAATATTAGAACTCTAATATCCACTTTTCATTGACCTAGAATTATCATTATGAAGAGTTCTCGTAGGAAGTGTCGACTTATTTATTTAATGTTTTCTTATTGTCAGGTTGACGATAAGTCAAAATCATTCGCCATCAATAATTGCTTCTATTCGCTAATTGCAAAACCGCTTATAGAATCATCTAAGCTATTATGTTTGATAAGAAAAATCAGCAAAAAAGATTTTATCTTCTTTGAAATTCATTGCTAAATGTTAAGAATTGGCCTTATTTTAAATAATTACTGCAAATAAATTTTCTTTATAATCTTCTTTATCTTAATAAATGTTTTCTATAATTTTTTTATTGCAAAATAAAGGTTAATAGAAGTAAAAATAAAGGAAGCTGAATGGTTCAATAGTCTCTCATTTGTTCTCATTTCGAAGTGCCGATACTGGAGTTCCACTTTTAACGTGAATAAGCCTATTTTATAGAATTAAGAAAGAAAATTGTTATCAACAAACTATTCAATACTATTGTAGTATATTCGCTATTCCATTCAAATATAGATCCAGTTAGTTTTAGAAAACTTTATTCACTTCTTTATCAGCTCTTTATCTCTTGTCTCTCTTATCCCTTTGAAAATCCAATATCTCCAAAAAAATTTTGAAAAAACTTCCCTATTCAGCCTCCTCATTTTATGATATTTGGAAAAAAAGGCTTATTGATGAAAAGTGAAAAATAGAAAAATTTTTAAAATTTTTTTCAGTTTTTTTATTTGAGAGTAAATACGTAAATCAGTAAGCGTAAAGTTCATAAAAATTTCTCATAAATCATCATTCATTAGCTATTATTTTATATTTAAATGATTTTGTTAAGCAATCATGCAAATATCATTTCATCCCAGTTGCGTTTTTTTTCTCAAAATTCCACTCTCCATTCGCATATAATTCATTTCTTTTGAATATTTTTTGCACGGCTTTATTTATTTATTTGTATCGACACAAAAATATAAGGATATAAGATGCACGCACGAATAGCACAGAGCTGAACGGCCTAACCAAGTAGTGGTGAACAGTTTACAGGAATATCGCACAGTATATGCGCTAAATACTTCCGATGGGGGATTCCATTGAAGATCGTGGACAATAGGAACTAAGATCCAGATGGACAAGCAAGGCCGATTAACTAGATGTCGTGGTCGTTGACGAGAATCAGAAAACAATAGTGGTAAATAGACATGATGACAGATATAGCATTATCAAATGAAAGGAACATCTAGAAGGAGGAATATGAAAAACTAGGAAAATACAAGGCCTGAAAGAGGAAATAGAGAAGACATGGAGAGTGGTCTCAAAGGTGGTGCGAGCGCTCGGGGTTGCTCCCAAACTAGAGAAGTAGTTCCAACAGATTTAAGGACAATGTCGGAGATCTATATTTAGAAAGAGCTGATAGCCAGGATACTGTGCAGAATATTCAAATTCACAAGCCTCTGGTAGAAAACCCAAAGTTGAAGAAGACCTGCACCATTGACTAAGGGTGAGAAGAGAATTTTTTTTGGAAGAATTGGTTAATTCGAATTCCAACAACCGACACCTACTTTTTCAATGATGGTTCTTGTGCAAAACCCTTGAAAATTTATCTGCCACAACTTAAATTTGAGAATGTCACGCACTAGAGCAACGTCGCTTAGAAAACTGATGTTGGAGAGCGAGGACCATCTGATGGTAAGCGGACTGCTGGAATCGCACTAGGTGTCGGAGAACCAGGATAGCCGATTTGACATTAAATGATAGAATAAACTTTATATGGTCAAGAAAAAATGATCTGGAATTGATAAGATGGTACCATAACAGACCTAATGAGACGGGGAATACGAAACGAAAATTTCTAATCACCCAATGCTTCATCAGTGAAAAAAAAGAAAAAATTTTTATCACAATTTAGCCCTACAAAATAAACTCTGCAATATATTCTAAGGTAAACGCAAAAAAGAATTAATAAGCTGGAAAATCAGAAATTTCCTTTCAACACCCCATTTCAAACGAAGGTGCAAACAAGGTTTCCACGACAATTTTTACAACAATTTTAAAGAAACCAATGATTTGGTACATATCATAGCAGTTGCGATTCAGCAGATGCTTTCTGATAAGACCACATGGACCAGTATATAAGCATTGTTCAAAATGGCATTGAGAACAACAGTAGAAGCTCAAAACTCTAATTTCTCATAAGCAGTTATATAAGTAGATATAGCAGTTACTCAAGACTCAAAATCTCGACAGATCAACAGCTGCATAGCCTAGATTGACTATAGAAAAACCTATGACTCAATGCTTACACATGGATTTGTGACTGTCTGGCGCCAAATAAACAAAGGAGATGAGTAAGAATACAAGAGTCAGAAGAGTTACTACATCAGCCACATTCGAAACATGGATACTAAAGTATGCTAAAAGTGAATGTGACAACGACTTTCAATATCAAGTGAAGACGGGCTGGATCTAAAGTACCTTGGTATCATATTACTCAACAACACGGGAACCAGGATGGAGAGGAATGGAAGCTGCCAGCGCAAAAACCTGGAAATCCATCGCGATGCACGGAAGTTACCACTCCAAATCTAACATTCAAAAACTGTGAATTAGCCAGGAAGAAAGGTAGATGGAGTTCGATGATTTTCAAAGCCACTAATAGAAACCAAAGCTTTCAGGAATGTCAACAAGACGGCACCAGAAGATAAGCTACTGGGAAAATGCCTAGGGCAGCAGCAGATATTATACGAAGACCAAACAGAGGTAGTACTATGGTAGTGCGAGATTCAATGGGATGTGGGACAAATGAACCACAAAAACATCTCCATTTCCTTAACCATAAAATAATTATGTTCTGCGGGTCGATAGCTTAATAAGGAGGGTAAAATAAATAATATATAGGCAGTACCAAATAGTACTTGAATGAACTACCACTACTGAATCAAATTTACAAATAATAAAAAGCAATTTCGTAATAATGCGACCGATTACTCTAATAATAATAGCAGGAATTTGAAGTAACCTGAATTTTATGCAGTAACACTAAGAATTATTGCAACTAGTCCACTCCAAAGAGTGTTACATGAAAAAAGAAAGCACTCCACTTAACCTAACCACTAGCAAACCACTAATAACCACATTAATATGATACAACTCTTCAATTAATTGATATATCTCCGAATTTATATAGCAACGAATTCGCCTTAAAGCAACTTCCAGCCGTCGGATGAAATCATTTTTGGCTTTCAAATATTCCAATCGATGTGCATTGAAAGATTTGAAATTTTTATGAATTAGCAGAAATTAAGGCCTCGAGGGCGATTTAAAGAGTTCATTCGCCTGAAGCCAACTGCAAAAATAATTTAAAACTATTTCGTGTTTTTTTTTCGCTAAAATGTTCTTTTTTTAACTTTTTATTTCATTTGTTTCACTTAATTTTTTTTAATTTATTATAATTTTTAAGTTTAAAAATCCATTTTGTAAAATCTGCGTTATTAAAATTATTTTTTAAAAAATTTTCTTAATGCAATAATTTTAGCATTCTGCTTGCGTGCAACCAACAGTATCCAACATATTGGAGTCATTGGAATCGGTAAATGTGAAAATAATTTGTAGTCGCCAAAACGATTTGCTTCGTGCTTGTTCTATATTCACCATTAATTTCAATAGGCCTTTACATCTCATTGATGTAAAAATCCGAGCTTTCGGAACTGATGAACAATCCATGTGTTTTCGAAGGTATTCTTCCCGAAAGAAACAGCTGAAAGGGTTGAAAAAGGCTGCTGAAAGGCTGTCTGCGAAAGGACTAGGGAATAGGGCCGATGAGGAATGAGGGAGGCAATGCAATTCAGCTATTTATGAAAAGTGAACGTGTACTTTGGCATCGTCGCGTGGAATGATGGGTTTTCTGTTGACCAACGTTGAATGCTATTTTCGTGGTTTCTGGTGGAATATTTCTAACTGGTTATTGTATGACACTCTACGGCACGATGAATTAATTTTTCGTAAATCTATCCTCGAAGCACAAATTTTTGCTAATTTTTGTAAGTTTAAATGCTACAGTGTGGATCGATAAAGACATTTTGTGGAAATGATTTCATTGAGTTACACGAAGAAATTGCTTTAGGGCAAAATCATTGCTGCATAAATACGGAGCAGCTAGGTTTCAATTTTAAGAAAATGCGAAGTATAAGTTTTTCGCGTGGTTGTGATAGGTTGCGGGGTAATATGGTGATTTGCTTTTTCGTTCGAGCAACTTTTATTCAAGAATGGCTTCTTGGGACAAGTATAATATATTAAGTGCGTACTGTATTATAGCATTCCTCTCTTCATCAAATGATGGTCATTCTTGCCTAGCAGCAAAGAATAAATATGAATAGATAGGAGAATCTTTGAACGGCCAGGGTCAATTTCCATGCAACACTTTTTATATTTTGATGCAATTCATGCATAGGAAGACAATTTCTATAAATCCGTTATTTGAATTGGTCATATATGTGAAAACCTGGAGATTTATGCGATGCACACAAGTTTCAACTCAAAATTTAACATTCAAAGGCTAAGAATTAGCCAGGAAAAAAGGAACATGGAGTTCGTTAAAGCGCCAGGTCCATGTTTGGTGTAACCAAACATCTGATTATAGCAACATCTGTACAAAATATGAGCAAGATGGGAGGTTCCAAGGAAAATCATGGATAATAAGAGGGCCAACATCCTCTGACGTTTCCTTATCCAGACAAATAAGCAAGTGTCAACCAATCAGACTTCGTGGCAATTGACAAGAACTTGAAAACAACAATGGTGACAGATGTAACAGTGCCAAGTGAAAGGAACATCAGGGAGAAGGAAAGAAGCTAGAGAGATATCGGAGCTTAAAAGAAGAACTAGGGAAGACGTGGAAAATGAAGGTCAAAGTTTTCCCGATGGTGATAGGAACAGTTGGGGCTGATCCCCAAGTTAGAAAAGTAGCTCTTAGAGATTCCATGAATAACATCAGAGATCAGACATCATGACCAGAAGAAGGATATACTACTAGAAACAGCTAAGACACGGCGTAGAGCCTTTTAACTCCCAGGCCTACGGCAGGGGACTCCGAAGTAAAAAGATCTATGTTATCGAATTTTATAAATATATATGCAATTAGACAGGATAGCAGAGTCGTTATTACTCAGATTACTGTCCCCAACATCGACATTCTCCCTACCATAAAAAATATTCATGGCACTACTAGTGTCAAATAGCTCCCTAAAAATTTCCAATCGTATAAACATTCAATATAAAGAGCTTCATTAAATATGATAAGCGCTTATCACTTATTTCTTATCGTAAAACCTAAGAAAATATCTATTTTTCACAAAAATTTGCATAAAAATACCTATGAATCGAGTTTGATTTCGTTTCATTCCACATTTTTGTATTCTTCTTGAGCGGTCGACATTTTTTTTCTATACTTTTATTTTTTCTTATTTAATTTTTCACTTATCGGTTATTTTTTGTTTAAAATTGACTCGTATGAATTAGATTATTTCAAATAATAATTTCCTATTTAATTCATTTAGAAAATTTTTATTAAATTAATATATCGATTAATATTTCTTTAATAGTAAATATATTTTTTTAAGAAAAATAAAATTACGAAAAAATAAAATTTATTTTAATAATTATTAATCAATTTTTTTTGTTGCATTAATAATAAATGTTAAAAATTATTTGATAAATTAAAAAATTTTTGATAAATTTTGAGAAGTTTTAATTTTAACTTTAAAAAAAGGTGAGTAATTATTGTAATCGTTTAAAAATTTCAAATTTCTAAATATTTTTGAATTTTTTTTTTACGACATTATTTTATGTGATTTTATTTATTTATTTGTTATTTCTTAAATATTCTAAAAATGATTTTCGTTAAAGCCGAAAAAGTTTTAGTGGAATATGAATGTGAATAATTGAAAGGAATTCAAAAAATTTGGTTTTAGAACGAAAATTAAAACGCGGGAAATTTCATTTTGCGGTGATTTTAGTTGAACAAAAGAATTTCCATTAAATTAAATTAACTAAAATACAAAAGTTTTTTTTTTTTTTGTTTTTTATTTTTACGATTATTTTTTTGATATTTTTTTGTGATTTTTTCTTTTTCCTCGTTTAAATTCAATTTTACGAGTTAAATTTGAAAAGTTTTATATTTTTCGTTTTCGATTCAACGAGTGATTCGTCGGTGATTCACGTTTTGGAAATAAGAAAAGCTAAACGAAAAATTAGCGATTATTGTTTCGATTAGATTTAATTGATAATTAATTAATACGTTGAAGGATTTCTTTGTTTAAGGATTAAATTTTTTCATTTTTCTTTTTATTTTAAATAATAATTTTTCGAATATTTTAATTTTTTAAATAATAAATATTTTAAGGTTTTTTTTTTTATGTTGAAATTTTTTCATATAACTTCGATATAAATAAATAATTTACAAACTTTTTTTCTATTAAAAATTAAATAAAATCGATAATATTTCATATTGAAATGAATTAGAATTAGAATGTCGTTTTATGTCGAAATATGTAGAAATATGAATTTTTTAGAATCAATTTTTTTTTTTTTTTTGATTTTAGAAATTGAAAAATATGTATAAATGTTTGGATGGATTAAAAAGCATGAAAATTTGGCGACCGGCGCCATCGAATCCCGTCAATTCGGACACGGAAATGAGGTAATAAATCCGCTTACATACGAAACAATCGGATTCAGCTGGCTTGCAAAGATTAACTCTCATAAATTGCGTCTTTTTCCAAATATCTTTAATAATTTGCTATGCTTATACGCAAAAATTGCTAAATTATATTATCTATTGAACCTCTTCGTTCCATAAGTACTCGCTCTTCACTTGTACGCTCGTAACATTCGGTCATATCCTCTTGATATCTGTTCTCAAGTTCTCAAATTGTGTTTTTCAATTCTTTTCTTCTTTGACATATTCCAAAAAATCATATTTTCTTATTCCCCTCAAACTCGCTTCTATTTCCTTAACGTTCGTTCCTTTAGGCATTTTCGTTCACTTGAAGTATACACCGAAAATTTCGACCTATTCTTAATACTCTTGATTCATTACCTTAAAGCATCACTTAACTATATTTTAAGACCTTGTTCACTTGCAAAAATAATTAAACGTAACAAAAACAATTAAAAATAATTAAACTGAAGATCCCTAGTTAGGGGTTTCGAGATCCAGCTCACTGTTGCATTTCGCTTCCTCTCTCTTCCTTCCATAGGATAGGCTTAGGCTTAATTGCTTGCATATATTCGTCCCTTTGCAGTTTTGCCTGTTACGATCTTTCATTTAACAGCGATCAAATAGCAGAAATTTGATCAAACATAAAATTTAAGTTTTCAACTTAAAAGGGATTTCTAGAATGATTTATTTGGAATTTTTAGACTGGATTATGTTGCGAGTTATATTTTGGAATTGGAGAATCAGGGGAGTGATCATTCTAGCACGCTTATTCTTCGTGGAGTGCCATTGTAATTTTTATTGTTTTTCCTGAATAATTTCATTAAATTTTGTTGTTTTCCTTTCTCTAATTTTGATCTTCATCATTGATAATTTTTTCAGTAGTATGTAGCCAAAATTGCTTTTTTTTTTTGTTTGCTAGCAAAAAATGAAATTACTATAGTGCAAGTTGAATTATATTTGATAAAATTTTAACTTCATCTTATTAGGAATTAAGATTTTTCATCGTTATTTGATTTAACGATTTTCCTTCATCATTGATAATTCAGAATTTAATTATCTTCTATTTAGCCCAAATTTCGTTTCCTTATTGTTCCGCTTATTGTTTCCTTGCTTATTGTTTCATTTAAGGTTTCTTGTTGATGCATTTAATTATTTGCGGACACATGGGCTGAATATAGAGGGTATATTCAGAAAGGAAGGAAATGCAAATAGATTAAAAAACGCAAGAGTTAGTTTTGTTTGAAATAGTTTTAAAAGATAGGCTTTTGCGCGAATAGTAATCAGTTCTGTCTTTGCATCTTGCAAAAGGAATTAAAGTTATTACTGGTTGATTTAAAAATCTTGAGAATTCAAATGTCTCAGTTTGCTTTTTCTTTGAGCCCTACTGGTCTGATTTAATCTATAATTCACAATAAAATTTTTTTTTAAATCTCTAACTTTTTAAAACTGTTTGAATTTGTTTTAAGCCTATTTATTTTGGTTGCACCGGGATACCTGAGCAATATACAGTACACGACATATGCTCGCTTATAAAGCGATTTTTTAGAGAGCTGAAACTACCACTTTTTGCTCAGTTGCAAGGAAAGATTTTGCAGGTATTTTATTGAAGCACAGATTTTTTGATAGATGTTTCATATTAAATGTGTAAAGAATTAAAGATATATAAGAAATTGTCGATGCAAAATTTCTTTTGAAATTTTACCTCTTTTTTTAAAATTTTTTATTTAAAGATAACATCAATGTATGAAGGAATGGAACGTATAGCACATTTACTCGAAACCGTTTTTTTATTACCAGCCAATCACCTCGCGACTATTGTTTTCCTCATGCGGCAACTGAAATACGTTCGTTTTTTTATTTTTTTTGATTATTTTAATTTGTCTCTTTTTCGTTTCATAATGAAAAATTTAATATTAAGATAAATTTCATTAATAATGTTGATATTTTTCAATATAGATTAATGAACTCACTAAAGAAAAATGAAAAGCTGAAATTTTTTTAGCTACTGTTTCTACTGGCATTCTTTTTATTAGTTTATTTGCTTATTTTTATCGTTCTAACCATCTTTATCTTTATTAAGTTCTGTTTTTTAGTTTGTTTTGTTTTAGCTTAGTGAAAATCACGAAGCACATCTTATGACGACTGAAAATCTTGCATGTGTTTTCGCTCCAACATTATTCCGCGATGAAGCTCTTTCGCTAATTTCACGGATGAAAAAAAGATCTCAGGTTTAATGTTATTTTAAACTCATTATGATGTGAAGACTCATTTATTTTGGTACCTTGCTACAGAATTTTGATATTTAGGGGCATGTGCTGTCTGCGGCTCGCCACGACAATGATCTTCGAATCACACTAATAGCTGATCTTATCGACAATGCAAACGAGATCGGCATCCCTCAGAAATGCAGTATCATTTCCCATCGGTCATCGGCAATCGAAGATAAAATCGAAAAAAATGGAAAAAAAAACAGGTAAATAAAAGATTTATTTCTGTTAAATTTTTTCTCCATGAATAGTTGAATCATACTTTGTATTTGTATTTTATTTATCCTTAATGATCTTTCATTTAGACGGTCGCTTCCAATAAACACTCTGGATAAGAAAAAAGATGATATTAAAATGGAGATGTTAAAATCTTCACAAAAACAGTCTACCAGTTGTGGGGAAAACAAAGTTTGATTTGCTGATGAAAATTTTTTCCATCATGAAGTTTTGAAGTTCATTTAACATGCTAAGTGTTTTGATGATTTGACTAATTTGGTATAATTTTTAGATGGCCCGACAAAGACGATCATCATCTACTGTTCGAGATATATTTTCAAGCATACTTCGAAACGTCAACCCTCGCCGTGGAATGTCGCCATCAAGAAATTCAAGCTCCCGTAGACATGCTTCGCTAGACGGATCTAGTAAAACATATCGGAAAGTTTCTGCAGAAGAAGGTAATTCATATAGGTAATTTTCGAGATTATTAGGTTTGCATAGGCTCTAAGAATATAAAAAGTTAATATTAATATTTCTGCAGATATTATAATGGTTCCTGAAATTTCTCGAATAAATTTAGATGATATGGAAAACGAAAAAATTTCTGATCATACTGAACCGATTCGAGAATTAGACCAGAAATTTGTAGACCATATTTATTGTCAGAGACATTCTGCGAAAAGTGATAGAAATATTGAAGCTGGTGTGTCGAACGCTGCACACCAAGCACATGTGCAACATCGATCTCGTTTACAGTCGCCTCGCAAAAACACAGACATTTGTGGGACATCGTTGTGTACTTCAGTAATCCGTCCAAATACATTCTTGTTGTCCTTATCACCAACTTTTAAATTAAATGCATTGAACAGGTTACTATTGTTGTTGTTACTATAGTTTACTATTTGATATTGTAAATGTAATTTGATGATTTTTTCAAATTTTTCATTTAAATTGATCGTTTAAGCGGTCATTGTTTACAGCAAACGGGCCGGTGAGACCATTACAAATCGAAACGATTCAGTGATCAAAAAAGTTCAAGGAGCAAGCATAAGCAAGCGAGATTCTCCGAAAAGAAAAGTTTTATCTCCTGTTAAGGTTGGTTATTTTTCAGCGAATTAAAATCGGCTGCGCTGATTTCACATTTTCTTTGGAAAAGACAAAATTACATAATGTTAATCAATGTTCGATTTTTGGAATATCTTTTAATTTATACATTTTTTTAAAATATTCAAAATTATGAATGCTGTGATTGTACGCTAGGGTCAGGATAGTTGAATGGATTGATCGTGTTGAAAAACAAAGATTTGGCTCCTGTCTTCGATGGAACATTAAGAAATTACGGTGATATTGGTGATTAATCTATGCTTTTATCGCCAGCTAACTCCCTGACAAAAATCTCTAACCGTATTAGCAGCCCAACGGAACTAGTCTAACCAGAAATGGTGTGCCCTTATTTTTTACCTATGTAGCTATGGTTCAGTAATTACTTTTTAATTTCGCTAATGGGTTAGAAGCCTAGATAAATTGTGGTTTTTTTAATTTTTATTTTAAGTTATCTTTTTAGCATTTACTACATAGATTTTACGCGATTTGGAATCTCGATTTCTACTGATGGTTAACTGTTTTTTTATGCGCTTATGTTTAGTGGCATAATTCAAGTTTTTGAATAAATTCAAATATTTTCGCTTTATAATTCCTCTTATTTGATCGTCCATGAGGCATATGAATTGCAGATATCTGATTCAACGTGTCCAGTTACGGAAATCAGTATAAGCGATGGGCAAACATTAGATCATTGCTATCGCTGCCATACGGCTCCTACTAAGACAGATCCATCATTAAAATGCAACCAACTAAATGTTTTTTCCGCTGGCTTCAGCGAACTTTCAATTCGTTTAGAAGGTAGTACTTTTTTAATTTCTTTTCAATAAAAATATTTTTATTTTGCACTGTGCTGCGAGTTTTATAATTTTAATTTTTGCGTTATTATTTTGTTTTAATTCTGCATTTCTCGCCGCAAAAAATTTTTTGAACTATTTTTAAGCCGAAGCTTTTTAAAATTCCATCTGTTGATGTTGTTCATAACAGTATCGTAGAACAGGCTTCAAAACGCTTTCATACATCTGCAATGTTGCAGAAAAGATGGACTACAAAAAGGGAACGGATGAATCTACAGTTGCGTTTTTTGCCGATAGTGATGAGGAAAATAACAGAACAATAGTGCGAGTTTCATCTTCTGATGAAAGTTTGCTTCTCCAACAAGTACTTTATTTTTTAATTGCAATTTCCGACTTATTTCGCAGTTGTCACGAATTTTAGCTGGAAATTCGCGAAAATGAAAGAGCTAAAGTTGATGAAAAATATTTAATATTTTTTGCTAACTGTACCGTTGAAAATAATGTCTTATAGTTAGTTGTATATTATTTATGTTACTTCAGAAAGGAGTAGAAGCTCGACAACGTCGTGTACAACGGCAAAAGCGGAAGGAGTTTCCTGGAATGGCTTCATCATCAAAGCAAGTCCTGTTCGATGAAATTACAAACGAACTCGATTGTTTGAAGACTGAAAAAAAATCTGATTTCCTCAGTTATTCGGCAAAAATGGGTACAGTCAAATATTATCACTGTTAAAAAGAACAGAAATTCTATAACAGCCGAATGTTTTTAAAAAAACACTGTTATAAACAAGGTGCATATAGGCAAATAGTTCACTCATGCAATCGAATAAAATTTTTCATAGCGCAGTTTGGTTTCATCATTTTTTTGAATCATTTTCTCTTACATTCGATTTGTTTTTTATGCCAGATCAACATAAACAAAATTGTTTTGAATTTTTATAATCTTTTTATCTAGGCAAAACTTAAATTTCCTACTGGTTTCAGCCAAGCTAAAGAGATATATCTTGAATTATCTTTGTTCTTTAAAGCTTTGATAATTTATTTCAGCTATGTTTCAGTTTGATCGAGATAAAGCATTTCTTACTTTTTTTCAGAAGGGACTAGTGGTAGACCTAGTATAGCATTTATAAAATGCAAAAATCGTGGTTTGGTTAAAAGAAGAGTTTTTCAATATGCTCAGATGATCAATAGCGGAGATACGGTAATTAATATTTTTTATTTTATTTTCACCTTAGATCCTAATTGTTTGTTTGTGGTTTAGACGAGGAATTTCAAAAAAAGTAGATGAGTGTAAAAAAGAAGCTTTTTTTTATCACTGTTTACAAGGTATTTATCACTATTTATCATTTCTATAATTAGTGGGTAAGTAAAGAATCCGAATTCGCTTTCAGAATTCGCTTAAAGGCATTGGAAAATGCTATAATTAATGAATGTAATGGATATATTTTAAAATTTTTGAATAATTTGTTTCATTCTATCGAATAAGATACTGCTTGTACATTTTTCAAATTTTGTTTTTTCTCATCTTATATTTTATAGAATCGGCTCGAAAATTCTCATTCGAGTGGTCGTGAATTCATCAAAGCAAGTGCATCTTCTGTTTCACACAACTTAAGACCAGCGGAGCACCGTAACTTACCATCACCGCCATGCAAAAAAATTGTGTCTTCAGTCGCCAAAAAATTTGAAGGTAAAAGTTATTATCTAAAATTTGGCTGGCTCTTTTTCATATATTGGCTTATCCTTGTTTTGATTTTAATTGGATAATTTTTCTGCGAATGTTTTGTATTTTATGCTACTCAACTTGAATGGAGTCTGTCGGTATTTGCGCTTGTCATGAACGCTCGTTTTCGTTAATTGGTTTATTTATTGTATGTTCATTAATCTTCTGGTGCTGGATTTTTTCTCATATATTTTCTGACTGGTAGGGATAGTTTATTACCTTCTTGTTAAGCACCATTTTGCCCTTTTTTTTATTGCATGCTGGATAATGCAATGTGACTATGCATAAATGGATATTTGATGTAAATGCCATTGATGCTGGAATCGATTTCTAGCTATTTCCTTCCATTTTTTCTTTTACTTTAGAAAATTCAAGCACTATTTTTCCTTTATTTGGTGAATTTTATTTTGGTAGTATCGGCCGAATAATATATATTGTACATACAATTCGAGGGGACGATGGGAGTGGAGGGGGGGGGGGGGGGGGGGGGGGGAGGAGAAGCTTTGAATGAATGTTAAATTTCATGGTTTCGATTCTTATCCTGTGAAAGGTGTAATCATGTTATATAATATGGAATTCGAGTGGCACTGGGAATCTTTCTATTCTGAATGAGATTTTGGCAAGAGGATGTCTCGAAATGATTGAGTTAGAAGAACACATAACTGGAGGGATCCAAGTCGTAAATCATGAATCATATGAAAGAACGAATCCCAAATTTCATTCCTTGTGTTCAGATCTCCATAATCACTTTTCAGATCACTGTTGCTAATTTCTTAAATTCTTTTTGATGAGTTCTAGGAGTTTTACGCTTAAGACTTAAGGCTTAATAATCGAAAATCAAAAACTTTAGGGAGAAATTGGTTATCTGTGGAATGCCAAATTTATCTGCTGATCTTATGACAATCACTGCTATTTTATTTTGCACTGGCGACTAATAGTTGCTTTATCTAGCTGTATTTTATGTTATTTATTAAAAGCAAATTAAATTGCCCGCTTTTTGCGAGCCAGATTTAATCTTATTTGAATCTAGCTAATTTGTAGACCTCGGAATATTGCCAGTTGCTTCTGTGTCGTCATATCGTCGTCCTACTGTCTTTCCAACGAGCCAAGAAGCTATCAAAAATAAAGCATTAAATAAAAGATTGGTTCGTCGCAAAGTGGGTGAACGTCGACAAAATCAGAAATTGCGCATTAGTCTTAATAAAACTATGGAAAGAATAGCTGCAGTAACAGCGGCTTATCTGACGAAACTGCCACGTCGTGCACCATTAAGTCCTTTCCCGTTGTGTAATAATTCTATTGTTCAACGTTTCTAGAATCAGCAGGTTGATTCTTCGCTGATTGTCGGAACGTCAACTATGCTGGATGTCAGAAACGTGCCATCTCTTGTTGATAAAATATTGAGAAATCTTTGTTATTTCAAAATAGCTATTTTTCTACTGTTATATATGGCGCAAAAGATTTTTTAAACAATTGTGATGTTTAAAACAAATTATGAATGAATGAAGTTTAACCGAAATTGCATCAAAAAATAATGTGAATGAAAATAATGAATGCTGCCGATAAATCACAACAAAATCCGAAATATGGGCGAAACCAAAATCAGTTTATGTTTTCGGATCAGCTGATGGTTAGTGTTTTTGACAGAAGCATAAGATGAAAAAACTGCGGTTGATTGCGAAAATTCGATTCGGTTTCTATCGCTTTGCTTTTATAAAATAAAAATTTCATAAAAATGCATACTGCGGCTTCGCCCATGTTTTCTTATTTTCTTTTTCACTGTTTTGTAATGCGATTAAAATTTCTTTGATTTTGTTATAGTTTTTTAAATAATTATTCTCATTTTTTGATGAAATTGATGGAAAAATCTTGTAAATCTCGTATGAATTCATTCATTCATCTTATATACTGGATTTTCTCGCTTTGTTCCGAAAACGATCAGAAAATGATCAAATAACCGTAAAATTGTTCATTTTATTCATATCGTCCAATGCATGGAATATTTTATTCACTATATATATATATATATATATATTTCAGATAAATGCGAAATCTTATAAAATGCAGATTTTGTAGCGACCTGATTGATTCAAAATATTTTTTTTTCTTTTGATTTTGAAACAAATTATGAATGAGAAAATTTAGTTGATTTAGATGAGTATAAAGCGCGTGCATCTTCCAATAGCTCACTAATGAAAGCAAAAGCGATGAATCCATCACAGTTCCACGTTTATTCATCGATAACAGCACGAAATATGTCGCCACGAAATATTCATAAATTAGCAAAGGACGATATTCAAGGAGATAAAAGGAAATTATGAATAGAGTAATTCATTTAATATTTATTTGTATTTAATAGACGTTAACTTTACATTTTTTCCCTAACCAAGTGTGAATTGAAAATTTTCATTAAGAAAATTTGATTTCACTTTTACTGTGATTTACATTCATTGATGTTCTATTTTGCGAAATGTATCGTGCTGCCTTCATCGGCTATTTTTTGTTTTGTTTCGATGACCGTTTTTTTCCCTTAAAATTTGATCTGCTAGCAATGGTGCTTAATTGATCTCTGTTTTTATCATTTTATCATACGGTTGAATTGTTTTTAATGTATCAATTTCATTTTCGCCTGAGTGAATAAAATATTCGAACAATTAGGAGGTTCTTTTTTCTAACTCTATTTCAATTTAGCTTTACCTTCACTGAATACTGGGGTGAAACCCTTTCGCCAGAGAATACTTATGGGTATGAGTGGGCCCTCAGTAATACCTGAGTTTCGCTTTTATTGATTAGGTTTGGGTTGGGGAGGCTAACCAAAAATGTTTGAACTCATCAGAAGGAACATATTCAACCAACCTGACAGTGGATTGTGTTTTTCTAGAAGAAAAGTTGGTGTAATTTTTCTTATCAGCTTAAGCCACCCACTTTGCCTCTGGAGGGGATCAACAAAAATGAGACGATTGGAGGTTCCTGCGAGAAAGACTTGTTGAATACGATGGAAAAGCTTTGATTTCATAAATTTTTGAAAGAATCAGAGCGAAAAAAAAGGAGTTCATTTATCATAGAAGTTTGCTTTAACTGAATTAGTGAAAAACTAAAAATGTGCGATGAGTATGCGCGAAACCTAAATGAAGTCGTGAATCCCGACTAATCGACATTAGCCAAAGGATTTATGAATATTTGAGGCGATTAGCGAAGGCAGTGAGTTAATTTCGTCCGATTCAATATTGCTACTAAAATCATTTTACCTAAAGTCACTGTAGTCACAGCCATTGCGTCTTCGTGAATTTACATTATTTAGGGGTTTTGTTAAGAAAAGTTCGTTTTGAGTTATTAGCGCTAATGGTACAATTTATTTAAGCGAGAAATTAATTAAAAAGAATGAATCAAGTTAATCGTTTCGTGCAAAAATAGCTTCTAACCACTAAGCGAACATTTTTCAACTGTTTTTCTTCAGTATTGTTCATTGTCCATCTCGAAATCTAAGAAATCGCTCACGCTATCTCTAAGTGGTTTAGTGCTACTGCCTTTCATCAAATGCAGTGTTCATCATTTTCCAGTTTGCATGCCTAAGGCATTTCGCCACAGATCGCCTAGAAATAAAAGCACAAGTAGATTTCCAATATTTTAATGATGGATCTGCAAAATACAGGAATTGCATTTCATGGTGCTTCACGTCGAAGCAGCACAAATAAGAAAGAAAAGAGCCTTTTGTTATTATCAATATTTTTTCCACAATTTAAAATATTTTATTAAGTATTCTAAAAAATTGAAATGGAAATTTAAAGTGCCTCAAGTTTCAATACTTTCAACCTCATTTCAGGATGGGCTTTCTAAAAATTTCTAAAAATTGTTATTATCACTACAACAATAAATAAATTTTCTCTCAATTTGCTTACAGAGATTTGTAAAAAATCTACAAAATTAAAATCTTTTGAATTCTTTAAAATTATAATTAATATTTTAATATAAATTATGGTAATATGCAAGTTTCTAATTTTTTTGCCACATTTGCTTGTAAATTATTGAAGAACTTGTAGGCTATGAATAATATTGCTCAATATATAAATGATTAAATTGATTTTAACAAAGACCAGCTGTTTATTAAAGCTCAAATTCAATGAAATCTGCTTTATGATACGAAAAATTATAAATAGATGTGTTGTTTTAAAAAAAACCGATGAATCGAAAGAAAATTCGTTTCTTCAAATTTGTTTCTATTGAAAATAATTCTTTAGCTATTAAATTACTATTATTATTAATGAATTATTATAATTCAAATATTTATTATTTCGTATTTCTTAGATGTTTTTTTATTTAAGTTTAAAGCGTTTTATTTAAAGCGTTTCAAAAAATCTGAAACGCTTTACATAAATTTACATAGTTTTTTTTTCTGTAAAATTACTAATTTTAAATTAATTTTATTTTTTTTTATTTTTTCTATGCAATTAATAAAATTTTTTTCCTGATTAGAGAAATTCCTCTTTTTTTTTTTTAAGAGCGCTCATTGTTTCTGGCTAAACTAGCTCCACTGGCTATTATTACGGTAAGAAATGGTCGATCATGGACAAATGGGTTGTGAATACCGTACGGAATCCGGCAGTCGAGCCTTAGATACAGGTCGCAAATCGAAACAAACCATCCATACTACTCGACCACATCCAACTGGAACTACGCTATTAGGAAATTAAAGAGAAATAAGAATATTTCCGAGGGTTTCCTTATTCATTATTTGTTGATTTTTTCCGTTTGTTTCAATAAACCAATATTTTTTAATTCGATTTTTTTGTGACTTTAAAATACAATATAGATTTAGTAAAAAAACTTTATTATTTTGTATATTTTATGAAATATTTTAAATTGGTTGATTGAAATTTATTAGCTATTAATTATATGTGATATGATATAATATATTATTTAACTTGGATTTTCTTTAAAATTTGGTGACGGACAAATTGCAGCATAAGGTGAAGTAAGATAAAATGATTCGTTCTAGTAATTTATAGTATAAATGCGGAAGATCAGAGTTCTCAGTTCATTTCTACAAATAAGTTTCAATAATTTCAATTCAATTAGATCACCTGATTTTGGTACGTACACTAATAAAATTTACTAAAATCTAAAATATATTTAAATATATTTGTAAAAAATTTTTTGGATAAAAGGCGAATTGTATTTTATTCTTCAAACATATAATATCGTACCACTTGAATCATTATTAATAACAACTCGATGAGAATTTTGACGATTGATGAATATTCCTCTACTTTTCCTTCTTCTTTTCTAATGATGTGCGGATTATATAAATAGTTTTTCACACTGTATAAGATTGCTTTTAAAAGCTCCATTAATTTCATATGCGGAAATATTTCGGTAATCAAATCAAAAAAAAACGGCTATCTTAAAGAATTCTTTATGAAATGAGCATTTTTTAAAGCATAAGCATGAGTGAAAAAAAGTTTATGTGATTCATGCACAATTGGCCCAACTTCCTCCTCCTGCTCTAAGCCGCTGGATGAGTCTTTCTTAATAACTACGGCAGGAGAATGATGACAATCAAGTTAGCGTTAGGATATTGGAATTCGAACGCCGAACTCGGCTGTCAAAGAGCAACTTCTTTTGAATCACTACTCCATTCCAGCTTTAAAAATCTTTTCATCCTCTATTACGTAGATTTTCCTGGACCCTGGACAATAGGGTAGGTAGGTCAGTTCTTGTCCAAGTGCCTCTTATGAAAATGACGAGCCAAAGGGCCTTGCGTATTGCGCCATCAAAGTCCACATCTCGTTGAACCACTGTGCTATTGCAGTGCCTAAAAAAGCTCATCTCAGAATCGTATTATATGTATATTTTAGAAATAAGTTATTTGTTCTCCCACTTGTAACTAACTGTACATAAGAGCTGGATGGAGTAATGTACTTTTAGCAATAGTTTCATATTACACTTCTTATAAAATTTAGATAACATATCTATTAATTTCTATTAAATCCAGCTTCTCAAAAGAGTTGAATTTTTCCATTTTTCATATCCAGCCTATTGGGCTTTGCCTTATTTCATAGGTCAGAGTATCTTCTAGGTTAAGGCTGCGAGTAATGGCGATTAGTGTTGTCCGTTCGTCGTACTATAAATATTTGCAATAATAATAATAAATGACTTTTTAAATTTTATTTTTAATTTTTAATAATTAAAAATTTTTTTATTTTTCTACCATTTTATATTCTAAAAGAAATTTTCCCAGCTAATAAGTCAACAACCAGCATTCTGCGATAACTATTTGGTATTCGTGAAGCGATTCAATAACATCGTAATCATTTCTTCATTTCAGAACTAGTTTATTGTATATGTAATTGTTGCTTTAATATGAAATAAACAATCAATTTTATTAGTGTCAACTAGCATGTAGCTTTTGCACTATTCAAAATCATATGAAAATTTTAATTAGTTCAATTCTTTAAAACAAACGAATAGGGTTAAATTTTGCCAAAAAACTGCTTTATTTATCGTTGTTCGTTTATTAAAAAGTGAATGAACTGATTTCTTATGAAAATTTTTTGAGAAAATTTTTTTTTTTTTTTTAAATCAAAAACTCGTTTTATTCTTAAAAATTTTTAATAGATAATCGAATTATAATATAATCGTCGAAAATAAAATATAATCGTCAAATTACAAATTGTTTTATTTTGTTTCAATGACAATTTTGCTAATTATGCATAACGGCATAATAGTATAGAAATTAATTAATAGTTTTGTTATTTTCTTCAGAAACTACTTTTTTTTTTTAGATTTCTTAATAAATTTTTTTATCAATCAACGCCGAAAAATTTTTTCATGAATTCTTCCCTTCTTTTTTTTTTCGATTCACAAAGTCTGTTAATAGTTAATCACCACTATTATCAAATGAGTCGAGAAAATTCTCATTAATATTGAAAATTTTTCGTTAATAATTTTATCTAATTTTTTCATTGTTAAGAATTAAAATAAAAGCCTTATTTATGCGAAGCTTTATTTCCAATAAGCTTATAAGCTTTCTTATCGAGTTTTTAGTGAATTTTTGTTCCATACATATTTCTTCATAAATAATTTCCAAGCGCTATTCAGCAAATGTACTCCAAAATCCATGTTGAAAAACTTTATCTATGAAATTAATTCAGTCAGACGATTTGCTTATTTAGAACTGCAAAAAATAGGTATTCGTGAAATTTGACAAAATGAAAATTGGAAATAATTTATATTTTATAACAAAATGTTTTTTTTCCTAAGAACTTTCGTCATTTCTGGTTTGGTTCGCTCCATTGATTTGTTGGACCAGGCAAATTTTGTTAAGGAATCACCTGACAATAGAAACATTGGTGAATCGATCACCTGTTACCAGCCGGATTTTTGAAAGCAGACTTACTCCTGTCAAGATTAGAACTGCAGCATCGACGCTCCCGAAACAAGAGTAATAACTCACTAAATTATTCAATCCCTTCCCACCCTAAGTATATATATATATATAGGCTTAGAATGGCTCAGTGAGTTACTGCTCAATTGGGAATACCGATGCTAAGGATCAATTCCCCGCAGGAGTAAACTTGTACAAAAATCCAGGTGATGCTGGCGACCCTTTTGTATTTCTATCTCCAAGGGATTCCCCAATGCAACAAGCCAGTGGAGCGAGCTTAACCAGTAATGGTTAAAACTCTTAAAAAAAAAAAAAATTCTTCTAATCACTTAATGTTTCTATTTTCACTGACTCCACTGCCTATTAGGACCACTGAATACCGTACAATTCGAATGAAAGAAACCTTTCCACAAGAGATGGAAGTAGAAATATATTCAGTCTCAAGCACCACGTTTTTTATTCTTAAAGACTTCCTTATTTTTGATATAATTATAATTCTACGAAAATTTATTTTGATAAGAATTCCATCACTCTCGTTTGTCATTTGTTTTCTGTTATAATCAGCTATGTAAATTATGCCATTTGTTTCTTTTGGAGAGTCGATTCATACACTTTCTGAAGATTGCCAGAAATCTTAAGAAAATGTGAGATCAAACATATTTTTTCTGATAAAAAAAAGTTTCCTCCAAACTATATTGTATATTTTATTTTCATTCTCGATACACCAGATGGTCGTAGTAGTTTCGATGTGTAAATCTGTTCTCTTTTTTCTTAATTGATCTTTGTTGCGATGTAACTAAAATAAATTCTTAACGAATATTGTTAAGAGTGATTATTGTGCGAGGTATATTAAAATGATTGATAAAAAATCTAATCTTATGATGCATCGTCAAATAAACAAGAAGTGTTGAGTAACAATGTAAAATAACAATGTTTTGTAGCGTATATGTTGTAATGTGGTATACAATGGCTGAGTGGGCCGTTACCCTCATTTTGGACTGTTAATGCTAGTTTTCGTGGTGATATTGACAACTGAACTATATTTCTATCGCCATATGACTCTCCGACAAAATTTTTCTGGGTCCGACAAACCAGCGAAACGAGCCTTGTCAAAAATACTGTGGCCCTATTAGAAAAAAAAGAATTTTTATATTCCACCAAATTACTAAATGAGATCTTCTTTTTCTGGATCGATATACTTTACTTTAACCTTAGTGCTTTCTTCAATTTTAGCGTTTACTAATTGCTAAACGAACAATTTCGCTGAATTTTTTACAATGAATTATCTGAAAATTTTCAGAAAATAAAAGATGGAAAAGATATTTAATTTTTCGAAATAATGCATTATAAGAATTTTTGAAAATAATAATTATTTAGAAATTTTGAAATGCTATTCTCGATTATATAAAAGAAAATGCTTGGCGTTCCGCTTTTTGACGAATGGTCCTTTTTTTGAAAAATTCGAGTAACGACTATTTTATAAGATTTAAATTTCCATCTTTTAGTGAAATTTTCCATTTCAAATTTCACCTTTTCTCTGTTCGATAATTTACTTTATTTATTTTTACTTTATTTAATTAATTATCAAATTGATAATTTTTCCATTTTTAGAAAGTATGCATATTTTATTTATTTACATATTTTAATGCGATTTTCTCTTCGTTTGCAATATTCTATTCCAATGTGAGTTAATTATTTCTTCAGATATTTAAAATATTTAAAATTATAGAGAAAATTCTTTAAAATTATGAATATGATCGCAAAAAATTACATTTTCAGCTATTTTTTTTCAGAATAACGAATGTATTTAGTTTATTTAGTTCTATTTTTAATAAGTGAATATGAAGCTGCTGAAACAAATAGTTCTTGTTATATTCCAAAAGAATCGCAAAGAGCTGTATTATACGGTATTGTGCTGAATAGAAATGAAGCATAACAATCGAAATTGTTTGAAGCGAAAATGAAAGAACGAGAGGTAAGAACCAAACCAAACTTCTATGAGCCAATATAATTTTGCATTATTACTTTTTTTCGATCCACGCTGAATGGATTTTTTATCTCATTCTTCTTCTATCTTTTTTACTGATATATGATGAGCAAATATATAGCGGACAGAATGGTTTGGTTCTGTTCCCAATTTACCTTTTGAACTGAAATAGTCGATTGAGCTAACTAAATTAGAAATGACTGCTGTAGAAAAGTTAAATAAAGTTAAATAAAATATAACATGAACATCTTTTTTTTTTAATTTTAAGTGGTAAAATTATCTCCTAGTTAGTTGTAATGTGTAATAATTCGATAGTTTTCCAGTATCTACCAATGACACGAATTATTCAAAAGAATAAGAAAGAGTCGAAGAAAGAGCAAACAAAAAGGAAGAAATTATTATGGCTGCGTATAATTACAATCATCATAGCCTGTATTATTTTCCTCATAATAATATTCCATCATCTCTTTGGAATTGTTACTCGAGAGGAAAACCATTATAAAAGAACGACAATAATGGTGATCAATGGAAGCTTAAAAGGTAAGCCTAATAATTCATTTCAAGTTGTGGAGGTACATAATCCACTCTTCCCTATTATTGTATATATTTCACCTTTTTTTTAGCATCAGTATTGGCTGTTCGTTTCGCGGTTAACGTAAGTTTAGAGCATCTTTTAGTCGTATAGTTTGTATTTTTTTTTTTTTATTATGCGCTACACCTTAAGTCTTTAAATTATTTTTTAGAAAATCAAACAGAGAGTACCAAAATATCACTGGTACAAAAAATCGCGGAAGAATCTGAAGATCAATTGAATTTAGCAAAAGAAATTGGTTCAACTAAGATGTTCTACTTATACACACCAATATCAAAAACTTTTTCCATAATTGCCTCCATCACAAATTCGTCGTGTTCGCAAGCACAGAAGTTATCATCCAGTAAAACTGCTATTTTTAAATTTAATAGGATGGATGAAATTTCATGCGAATGAGTCTTGTCTAATTGTGAGCAATTTACCTACCTCAAATTATGCCAAATTTCGAATAGTTCCACTTTAATTCCACTCGATTTATATGTCAAAATAACCCTCTTCATCTATAAGCCTACAAGTCTACAAGGAATGGGATCGCAAACAAACATCTCTATCTGAGATGACCAATAAACTGGAAATTTAGCTCCTGGAAGATCTCGAGAATGTTTAAAGATAAAATTACAATTTTCTACTCTGTTTTAGAAACAACTGAAACTGAGACGAAAAATTGGTCGACATTACGTCCAAATGCAAATATGATAAACGAAATTTCTGCTACCAAGACACCGTCACGAGCAACTACGGTGAGAAGCTAAATATATTTTATAGCAAAATCGAGCGTTATAACAAAAATTTTCATATTAAATGCTATTATTCCTTCTGTACTAATAACAGTTGAATTTCACAATATTTTTTAAAAACTCAAGTCTGATAAGCTAAGAGGTAAGATGCCAGCCGAAAACAATCGAGTGAGCAAAATAACAAAAGCTATTTTTCACTAAATATGGATAAAAGCAAAGACGATAAATGATAATATAAGCTTAAGAGAATATAAGTTTGTTTAGGCTTTACGCTAAGAAAGAATTGTATAGTTGTTGCTTATAGCTCAGGTAGAGTAATTGCTGGCTTAACCATCTGACACTGCTCGAACCCTTAAATGAAAGCCTAAATTAGCTGCATTTCATATATAAACAATGAAGCATAGGAGGGTAAACATGGGATCAATAGAATAATTAATGGATTCACCTTCTAATTCTCATATCAGTTTGACTAATTTGAATTAAAGACTTATTGAGCCAAACAATTTTTCCAAAACTCTCACACAATTAGCCTTTTAAGTGGGTCTAAAGGTCATAGCGAATTTAGCGACAATACTTGCAACGTATTGGGCAACAAACCTCAACAACAGACATGACATGGAAATCTACACAAAATAATCCAATGCGAACAAATATGACGAAATATGACCGTATTGTGCGAACGACACAAAATGAAATAAGGAATACAAAGGCATATGCAGCGTACAGTCTAAATATAAATCGAACAACGGTTTTAGCAAAGCCGCAAAAGTCAAATCCAAAGGAGGTATTTAAAAAAGAGAATCAGTTGACACTAGAAAATGCCATAACTCTTCGCAGAGTTTGCTTTTTTTCATAATTTCACATAAATGACAGAAATATTTTTGAAGAAACGAAAACCTATCATAGTTCAAAGAATTTTATTTATTGATGGTGCATTTTTGAATTGGTTGGTGCTGTTGGTGCCGTTTCTACTTAGATTTGCTTTTTGAACATTGAGACGAAAAATTTTTGCTGGAAATTCACTTAGACACAGAAATCGAGATGGATACCCGCTGGGATTTTTGGATGAAAATTTTATTCTTGTCAAGGAAATTTTAGATAATAAAAACTGTACGAATGTTTCAGCAATCTTCGGCAATATTGGTATTCGCATTAAGATTCGTATGAGTTGAAAAGCTAAAATTTTACAAAAAAAAAAACTGTTTTTTAAAAATCCATATTTTAAGCCATAAAACTTAGTTTCAATCACTATTTGTTCAAGTAAAGTAAAGTTAAGGAAAAAAAAGAGATATGAAAAAGAGATTTTATTATAAGTGAAATATGTAAAAGAACGAATAATTTTGCAATATTGTAATATATTTGTACTTTCTCCTTTTCTATTAATAGACAAAAATTTTAGCGACATAAACAACGTTATCTTCATTATCATTATGAACGAAAATCACCGGTGATTGTTAGTGCTTTGCTTGATATCGGTCGTAATACGTGGAAGAAATATACGAGGACTTATGACCAGTATTTAAGTTTCTTCGAAAATTTATTGCAATTAAATAATCGGATGGTGATTTATACGGATAAAAAAGGAGCCGAATTCGTACGTAAATGGAGATATATGGCAAATACAGAGGTGAGCTTCATAGAGAACGATTAATCAAAGTTCTATACAAAATTAGAGTAAAATTGCGGTTTTGCTAGGAGAAATTGAAGTTTCGTGTTCTTTTTTTTCAAAAAAAAAAATTCACCATGAATTTATTTTTTTTATGCTAATATTTGTATCGTTTTTCTCGGAAGAATTGCTTAAATGAATATATAAACTATGCAAAAAAGTTGCAATCAAAATAATCATTTTTATGAAAATATTTTTGGCAAAATTATTACTTAAATATGCGTATTCAAGAATTCATTCTTTTTTTTTAGATATTCGAAACTTCAATCATTCATCTTCCATTTTATCGCTTTCTTCCAGAAATACAAAGTATTATCGATAAAGAACGCCAAGGTTGTTGTCATTACTACAACTCATCTGGTCATATTTAGGAGGTTTTTAACCCTCATTACAGGTTAGACCCTTTCCGTTGACTTGTCGCGCTGAACGAACGTGCTAGGGAGTCCCCTTGACGATAGAACTACAGGTGAGTCGCCAGTATCACCTCGATTTTCGGGGACAGGTTTGTTCCTGTGGGAGACTAGAACCCCAGCATCCGCGCTACCATTCCACTCTCCTTATTTTAAGGATGTTTAGATTTAGTCAATTCGCTCTCTCTTAAATATTTGTAAACACCACTTTAAACAAATGGTAAACACGAATGCGATTAGTCAGAATTTAGAATGGCATTACGATTTGAAAGTAAAAGATCATCCTGAAGCAACTAGTGCAGAATATGATATTGTAGTCAATTCGAAACCCTACTTCCTTTACAATGCTACGCAAACTAGCCGATTTCGTACCAACGCAATTTTTTTCACTTGGATCGATGCTGGATATGGTAAATATAAAAGTGATATTCTATTATTATTTACCTCAACTTGATCATTATTTTCTTAAATCAAACTGCGTTGTTGAATGAATTTATTGCCATTATAGGCTTAGCCTTAAGCTTAGGTCTAGGTTTGGAATTTTGATATTTACATTGTATATACAAGAATGGAACGAATTTTTCAAGAAGGGACAAAAATGCAAGAATCGCTGGCTTGTCACTTTATAATTTACATTTAAATTTCGTCACAGGTCGAGAAATGCTTTTATATATGGGTTTATTCATAATGGGATCGATGCATCAAAATAGCAAATTTTAGGCCATGGTGCCAGCAGTGTCATCCCAACTAACTGTCACTGGCTACCAAATTTCAGTGATGGAAAAATTACAGTTATCAAGTTAACACCGATTCACGATAAAATAATCAGGTTCTCTAGCACAACACTGAATTTTCAATCCAATAATCAGTCAAATGTATTTTTTCTTCTTCTAATACCGCTCACCATTTCTGGTTTAGTTGGCTGCTGTTATTGCCTAAGGTTAGATCCTTCGCTAACGAGGAACCAGTCATTTAGAGATAAAATTGTTGGTAAATCTGGTTTTTACTGAGCTTTTTTTACCGTCAAGGTACAGAAATCGACCATCAATATTTCAGTTAGGTAAACAACACACCAATGAACTACACCATCCTTAATACATCCTTTAGGAATGCAAGGCTTGATGAGAAAATCACAATACCAATTGAATGGTTTAATTAGCAAGAAATGTAATGAATCTATAAAAGCCCTCAAAAAAATAGACGCATAATTAAGAATTTTCATTTTAATACTTTTTCTCTATTCAGGTATACAATATCAGATTTGTACCGAGTTGACTGGGCTGTAATAAGTGGCGGTTTCATAGGAGGAAGCATTCATACAATTGATAGATTTTACCGATTTTATTATAAAACATTTCTTGACCTACTCGATGCAGCAATGATTGATGATGATCAGGTAAATTTTTGTAGCTCAAATTGGTTTGCTTAATAAATTTTTTTTAAGCCAATAAAAAAAAAATTTCTTTTTTATTTGAATCGAATTGTGAATTCGATTTCGAAAAATTAAACAATCTTTTCGCACTGTTAGTTAATCAAACATTTTCATTTGAATTTATACTTTAATTTAGAGGTGTACACAATTTTTATTAGTAAATATAAAAATTTCGGTAAATATGTTCGTAATTCCTCAGCGAATCTATCGTAGATCCTTTGCCTTTAACACAGTGGTAGTTGCAGCTTACGGTAGTGGTAGTAGCAAATTTTATTAAATATTTATGAAGGCTACAATTTTTTATTGCAGACAGTTTTGACAATGGTTATAAAGAATCATGAGAACTTATTTGATATTATACATAGTGGAGGCGATTGGTTTGCCTTATTCCGATTATTTCCCTGCTCGTAACAGAATCTCATTTCATTTACATTTAACTATTTATGGGCTCAAACTACAAATACTTCTTTAAACTCATGATTATCCACGAAATTTTGGGACGCTAATATTCTTCGAGCATGCTGATCAGAAGATCTATTGATGCCCAGAGCAATTCTGTTGTTTCGAGAAATTGATACAAATATAAAATCGAAATTATTCGAGGTTTTATCGAGCCAAAGATATTGGAAAACTTCATAAACTATCTTTTCCGAGGAAATTTAGACGAACTGAATTGTAATGAAGCCTCGTATTGTTTTATCAAGTTAAAATGGTTTTCCATGAAGAAAGTTCAGTTCTCAACCCAAAAACTCTTTTTTCCATAACAGAACTTCGATGTGCTTAAATAAGACACCTAAAGATATCATTTTGCCAATCTGCCATGCAGTAAAAATTTCTATTGGTAAAAAACAAATTGTTGCTGTAGCGAACTTCTGCCCACTTCCCTAAGCCTATAAAAAGCTATAAACGCTAGGGCTCGAGGAAGACATTTGGGAAGAACAGGCAATCGACTGCAAAATTTTGTGGTTTTATAATTACAATTTTGTGGTTTTATAATTTAAATGATCATAATTATTCAAGGGATTATATAAACAATTAAGTAATTGTCGGACAATTTGGAAATAATTTGTGGCTTAATTATTCAAGGTTGTGGTAGCTTTAACTTTATTGAACATTTTTTTCACTATTCTCTGTGAATGACAAATTAGATTCAATCAGTATCTGCGACCTTTTAGATAATTGTAGAGATACAAAAAAATCACCAAAGATTTTCGAGCGCTTCTTTACACGTATACCATCATAACACATAATTTTAACAAGCATATTCAAGAGCAAAGATTTAATAAAAGGAAATTTTTCATAATTTTAAACATCGCTTCATTAAAGGCTTTCTTAAGTATAAACCGTACTTTTTATTACTATTACTATATATATACCATTAGTAAACTATAAAAATGGTCTTGGCCTTAACAATCCTCTGAAAAGGTCTTAGCAAAAGTTTAAGTTTTCATAGAAAATAGAATTCTCAGAATCCCAATTTAAAAACTCCCACCTTTTTCCATCTTTCTTACAGTACAATTTGCTTTACCGCTATATATTATATACCATTTTACGAAATATTTGAAAAGGTTAAGCGATTTGTTTCTATTTTCTTATTAAATTTATTAAGAATTAACATGAGAAAATTAAAAGATATATGGTTACAGTATACGAATTGAAAGCCACGTTCTATAGCCGATTTTCGAAACGTTTCTTTGCTCTATAAACGTTTTGCCTACTAAAATTAATGAGAAGAAAATTTAAAATGATCATTTTTTACAATTTAATTTAATTAAATCACTGTATTTTTCGCCATTCATTTGCAACCTTCCAAAGTTTATATTCGATTTTGAATCCGATTCGCATTTGCTCCGTGCAGAATCCACCTAATACGATCCATGCATCTCGAACAACACATGCTTCACTATCTGCGTGAACAAATTCCATAATTGCTTGAACAATTATCTAAAAGAATGTGTTTCGCAGAATAATATCGCAAAAAATTAGTCCATTAATGTGATAATCTCAACAGATTCGGAAATCTCAACAGAATTGGATAATTCTCGAAAAGTTTAAATTATATGAATAGGCTATTTTCCCTCTTAAATGAAGAGGCCAAAAGGGGAACAAATAAATAATATCAAAAAAAACAAGATAAGGTTGATTATTACCAAAAAATATATGCTAAGTCCATATACGCGAAGGGAAACCTTTAGGAATTTTTCTATCAATCACATGAACCGCAATGTATAGAATTTATAGAGAATAAACCTATATGATAGCCTTTCGCCTGAAGCTCCTTTGTAGCAATTAGATAAAGGATGATGCATAAGAACTGACCTTCCAGTAAATACTTTTATAAGGAACTGTAGTATATGCAAGGTGGCGTCCGCCAAGCATTTGTAAATGTCCACTCATAGAAGTTGGGTCATGCAAATGCTTCATAACAAATGACAGCGTGGGCTCAATAGCCTAAATCTTGAGAAGCTAGTAGAAGCTTGAAATTTCATGGAACTAATTGAGAAAGATTTTTCAATTATTTTATAAGACTGTAGTCAGAAATTACTGAAAATTGTATGGTCTAATAGAATTAATCCAGAAAATTTTATACTTTGGTATTACTATGATATTATGATACAAGAAAAATATTAAGTAAAAACGCCAGAGGGCATCGGAATAAGATTTTATGAGCACCACTCCAAGCGAAGATTTTTATACATCAGAACAGTGAAATAGAGGATAAGTAATTAAAAATCTCTAGATTTTTTTTTACCTTTACATGTTGTTGAAAAATATAACTTGAACGAAGTTCATTATATGGAACATCAGAGAGATAGAAGAAACCTCTAAGTCTTGGTTCGATTAAAAATATCCTTAATAGTAACCGGGTAGCCATCTCATGCTCATCGTCATTATGTTTTTTAAGTTGCTGCAAGGAAATATCTCGGTAAAATGTGAAATTTTTCATAACAACAATACTTCAATTTGATCCACATTTCCATGTAATATAATAAAAAAAATATAATTGTTTTAAGCGGTAACAAATATCACTTGCAAAAGGTGCCACGCTAAAGTCAAACTGTTGAAATGAGAAAAAGCACAAACCTGTTTCCAAGTGCGACGGATAAGAGTAATCTGATGCGATCTGAGATCACCTGTTATTGGAAATTGAGGACTGGGCCATTTTCTGAAGCTAGAAAATTACCTTTCCAATAAGAGCTTGCAAATTTTTTTTGAATTATTCCATATTAGTCTATGAAAATTTCTTTGATTATACTGCCTTCACTTCATAATTCTACAACTAGCAAAGTGTTGTTCTGCGCGTCTGCACAGATATATACTCACCCACACATACACGCATATCCATGCTTATCCTTAAAAAAACTATTTCAGGAAAACTAAAAATTAAATTCGGCAATATTATCCAAAAGTGAAACATCATAAACAATGTGGCACAAAAGTATACTGCGAAATATGAAGTACCTGAGTTTCGTAGATAGCGGTGATGTGCTCGATGATTCGGTTGGGCACTTTTCTTTCGAAAAACTTCTAAAAAATTCACGTTACTTATTCAAAGGATATTCGTAACATAGCAGAAGTTCTTTCTTTTTAAAACTTTTTTTTTTCAATTTTTTTCAAAATATCCGGACATCTAAGAGATTTTAGCATAAAAGAGATTTAATCCTGATGAGCAAAAGAAGATCCAGACCTTTGTTCGGAATGACTACGAAATGAGCTAGCCCGAGATGATCGTTCCACGGGACTCTTGCCGTTTTTGATCGCATCATCATTTATTAACACCGACTGCTTGCGAGGAAGCTAAAAAATATTTTATGATCGCCATCTACTAATTGGTTTGCTAATAGTTTTCGACATGCAATAATAACTTTTTCTTAAATCTGAACTTAAAAATAAGGGTTTCTGGCTGAGAAATAAAAGAAGCTCTTAAATACTTAAATGATTCTAACTGCATAGTTGCATTAGGCTAGTGGAATAATATAAAATTACAAGGAATAATGAAAAAATGGCTATCAAATTTAAGATTTTTATTGTAGAAGCAAGAAGCAGCATGCTGGAATTAACAGCGAATATACTAATAATGAAGTTTTAAATGTTTTTGAAGACGGATTACTGATGGATAGCTGAGTAAATTTTTCTGAGACTTTTCTAAACGCACCTTTGCTTTTAATTGTTCGTTAAACGATTCCACTCTCTGCAATACATAAATTGGAATGGCTAAAATAAGTAAGGTGGGTTATTCACCTTATTTTGCTGCGTGGATATTATGGTTCTAAATCTAACAAGAGTGGGCTTGTTTTTCAAAAATTCGAATAAAAAAATTTTTATTCGAACTTTACTTTTACTGCCAAGAGACTCCCTGGTAAGACTTTTCTGGTCAGAATAATATGCGACTATAAAAGTTCACATTCTTCCTTTAGAAATATTATAATTGAAGCATTTTAAAATAAACTAAAATTGAAATAAGTATTTTTCAACTTCAATTTATTTTTCAACAAAATTTCTTAATTTCATGAAAAAAATAAAGAAAAAAACGTACACAGGGAAGTTTTGGTGATTGTGGAAGGATTTCTCTCGAAAATTTTCTTGTTACAGCACCGGTTACCGATTCAATATTTCCCATGTTTTTTTCTGAAAACTTACGCATAACATAAATAAATGAAATAAAGTACCAGTAATCCTTAGTTGAACCTTTTAAATAACTCATTGATTATTCTTCTTTTATTTGGAATTTGTAAAAATATAGTTATTATTATAACAAAGCGTCGCCTTTGTGGTTAGGGCACGTTCTCCGTCGTCCTTCACAGGAGTTGAAGCATATTTCGTTATTTGCTAAGTGTGATGGTTGGCATCAAAAGCGAGATGGGCCAATCAAGACGTAGACTGGTACGGTCAGAAAAGATTTTTGAACATATATGTGGACCAGCAATATATGGACTTAGACAATGGAAAAAGAAATGGCTTCTATTACTGTCGACGATGGCATCATAGTGCGTCGCTTGGAAGCGTCTTACCCTTATAGCCAGCGGAGCCAGCTTAACCAGTAATGGTGAGAGCTGTTAGAAGAAAATAAGAAAGCTCAATCGAAAATCGTTGACATCTCAAGTATGCATCTTTGATCAAACTGAGTCTTAGCAGGTATGAATGAGAATAATACTCGAATTGTAGAAAAAAAATTTCAAAAATCTCTAGCAAATCTAATAAAAGATGAATTTTGATGTCTAAAGCAAATGACGAGTCAGCTTGCCTGATTTGCATTTCTACGAAATCGTTGAGAATTTCTTTCATCAAATTGAGAAGAATTTTTTGAGAAGTAAATATTTCATTATCACAAACGCATTGTAATTTTCACACGAATTACAAATAAGATTTTTGAAAGAAAGGAAATCCAAATCCAAAGAAAACTGCGAAACTCGTAAAATTCAGCATTTAGGAATGGAAATTATTTTATTTAATTTAATTTAGAAAATGAAAATAATTATAAGAATTAAAGAAATTTCTTAAATATTTATTTATTTATTCAAAAAAATTAAAATAAATTGAAAGAATTCAAAAAAAAAGAAAGCTGCTCTCTTCACAATCCAATATGTGAATTGGATTTTAAAATTACACAAATCTTCCGAAAGCGGAATTAGCGTGACATTTATTCAATTCACAATAGTCCCATTAAGAAATTTGTAAAATGTTTCTGCCCTTTGAGCATTTGCTGAGAACTTTTAATATATCTAATCATATATCAAAATTATATAATAAGAACAAGTCAATAATTTCAACATATAGTAGTAGTCTTCTCCTTAGAGCCGAATTTTTCAAAATCTCTTTCAAATTTCTGTTAATGAAGGGAAGGATGGCTCAATGAGTTCTTCTCTCATTGCGGAGCGTCAAAGGTGTACTTTCACTCATGATAGAAGTAAGTTTATCTTTCAAAAAACCTGGTAATGCTGGCGATTCATTTCTACTTCTATTGTAAAGTGACGCTCTGGCAAAAATTTGTTTAATCCGACAAACCAGTGCAATACGCCTAACCAGAAATATCAAAAAGATTATAAATCAATTATAATTCTTTAATAATAATAATAATTATAATTTTTAATAATTCTTTATAATAATTCTTTAAGTCACTGCACAGAAAAATGTTCGAAAAAAAAGCAAAAAAAAACAAATTAATTATTAATTATAACAAATTTATTTAAATAATTTTACAAAATTTATTTAAAGGTCATAGGGTAATATTAACAAACTAAAAATGTTGAACAGAACCTATGAAAACTTGTAGTGATGAAGATGTGGTGATGAGGATTGATAAAGAATATAATAACAAAAAAAAGAGAATGAAATGTTAAATATATTAAAAAAGTTTATTGTCTTTGTTACCACAAATGATGACAAAAAATATAAATCTAATCCAAATGTTTGCAAAAGTACAGTGTAATTTTTTGTTGAATTCCATCTTTTATTCTACGTATTTTTATCAGGCTTCGGTCAAATGATAAATCACTGAGAATCAACTTTTTTGGCAGTTGGAATTTTGAAAAATAACAGCAAAATTTATTACCCTACGAAATCTTTAAATAGAGCTTTTAAAAATCTGAATAAGCATAATTAGCTTAAAATTCACCAAATATTAATTAAAGGTGATACGAAGATTTTTATAAGGTCGTTATTTAATTCTTGAGATAGAACGGGGTACCAATGTATTGAAAAACAAATCCTAAATATCTACACGACAAATCCCTCTTCCTTCGAAATAAAAACAGAGGTCCGTCAAAGTTTATGTCCTTTCCCCTACAATATTCCATGCGATAGACTGGGTAACGGGCACCGCTTGTCAGCCCACAAGAGGTGTCTAAATCAGTAAGAGCATCGTATCACTGATCTTGAATACGCTGATTATGTAATTCTTTTTGCTAAGTTATGATGAAATGCAAATAATGCTAAATAATGTGTCAGCAAGTGCAGCGAGAATCGAACTCAGGATCAATTATACAAAACGAAAGTCTTTTCGTCTTTTGTACAAGAAGCTGATAAAATGCCTCTTTTTATAAATTCAAATTCATTGTCGAGGAAATGCCCGATTTTAAATACCTTGGGTCCACTCTAATACCAGGCAAAAGATAACATTGTAGCGTGGATCACGGCAGCTAGAAATGCGTTCTTCCTGTTGACGAAACCTTTATGGAGCCGTCGTGAAATTACCACAAAAACGAATCTATGTAGCCGTGATTTTTTCGATCTTGTTATATGGCTCTGCCTTTAATCACTCTTGTCTAAGGTAATCTAAGGTACATTTTAGGGGCCTGTCGAGCGGACAAAATAGCACATAATCGCATCCACCTTCGTTCAAATACCACTTGCATTAATAATGTTATCATAGAGCGTCGTCTCCACTGGCTAGGACACGTTCTCGGTCGTTCACTACAGGAATTGACGCATATTTCGTTACTTTTCGTGATGGGTAGCGTAAAAAGCGAGGTGGGCCAATCAAGACTTGGACTAATAGAATCAGAAAGTTTTTGAGCGTATAGATGGACGAGCAATATATGGACTTAGACGATGGAAAAAGAAATTCCTTCTATTACTGTCGACGATGGCATTAGAGGGTCTATCCGCTTGGAAGCGTCCCTTGTAGCCGTTGGAGCCAATCTAACCAGTAATGGTGAGAGCTTTTAGAAGAAGAAGACAAATATTCTGTAAAAATGAGCCATAGCGAAACATAGGATTTGGACTGAAATTTCAGAATGAAATTTAAATGGAAGTGGAACAGAATTTACAACAAATTCATTGGCAGTATTGCATTCGGAGCAGGATATCCCTTTTCATGATGTTGCCATGCAAATGACCCGCAGTGGCTTCAATTTGCACTTGCTCTGCCTATTATATATGCCAATTTTTCGTTAGTAAATTCGGACTAGTCTTATGCAAATAGATTTTTCTTTTCTGCTAATAAGATTTTTCCTTTAAAATGCGACGATTCATTCTGATCAATCAAATTTTTTTCGAACGAACCAATAAAAAGCCAACCTGTATATCAATCAGTTTCCAAAGATTCAATCAGTACTTTTCTACATCAATAAATATTAAACAAAGATTTTTTATAAAATCACTTTTTACAGAAGGTATATGAAGACAACGCTCCTCACCGTTCTCTCACACTCTCTCTGCACGGTCGAAACTGCTAATATTAAGAAGTTGAATAAACTAAAATGTCAGCAGATTTAGGAAAAAAATTTGTTATTGCTATCTTAATGGAATTATTTTGAATAACGAAACATAATGAAATCCTAGGCATTGCTTTTCGTAGATATGATACGAAAATTTGAAATGCTTCGGAGCTCTACATGATATTCTTTTCATTTTTTTTTTTATAAAGAACATTCACTATTACTCGTTAGACTCGATCCGCAGGCGATAGAAGCACAGGTGAGTCGCCAACATCATTCGGATTTTCGAACAGTTTTACTGCTGCGGGGAATAGAAGCAACCTCAGCATCGGCGCTCCGAATTGCAACAACTCACTAAGCCTTTTTACTTTGCACATAAAATAGGTAAAATTGGATGCATAAAAACGAATTGAAAAAAAAAAGGGAATTTTATCGAAAAAAAATGCACATCCAAAATTCTGTTTGTATAAACGACTTTCTAACTTTTCTTTTAAGTGTTCGGCTCCCAACATTCTGGCTTCTCGCATATTTTAAGCGTATTGGCCTAACATCTTCCGATTAATTTCTTTTTTTTTTCTATCTTAAATAATAGCAGCGTAAAAAATAATCGAAATAATATAAATAGCGAAGCTAAAAAAAACAAGTTAATTTAATTGAAAATTTCAAATCGAACAAAGCAAATCAGCCATTTAAGTTTTATTCAAAACATCCGTACAAGTCATCATTAAAAACATTTAATTTTGCACATAGAATTAAAAAGAGTTTTGATTAATCGAATAAATTATGAAAAAATTAAAAAAAAAATTTTTAAATGAATAAAATACATGTAAAAATTTGAAAAAAGGAAAAAAGCAATGAAGATAGCCTAAAAAGTTTTTGGCCGAAGTTAAGAAATTTTTCTCGAATTCAACTGAAACGCAACAAATCAGATTTTATAAAATTTATTGTCGCCATCTTAAAAATTTTATCAGTGATTATTTATTTATTTGAAAAATTAGCAAGCAGAGCCGAAACTGTGTACTTTGATGCCAATAAACAGATACAAATATAAAATATAATATATAAAATATAAAAAAATATAAAAATAGGAAATTGGTTACAAAAATAACAAAAAATAAAAATTAAAAAATAAAGAAATGATAAAATCTTTATCTTAGTAATAATGGAATTTTTAGTGGAAGAAGTAGTACTATCCAATATGACGAGTAGTATTTTTGTGGTCTCTGGCCATGGAACCGTATATTATTGCTGTTATGCATGATCGATTCTTGTTTATTATAATTATTTGTGTTTCTTTTTCCTTAAACATGAATGGCCAGTTAATTCGACATAGAAGAATGCTTTGGGCAGTTTATATGCAAACGGTAGCACTAAGTGATAGGAGATTACTCGAAGTATGCAAATAGTTTGACGATATATCTAAACAAAAATGTTTGCAAAATTTAGAAATATGGATACGTCGTAATATTCCTGAAATCACCTTTATTCCACACGCACTATTCAGTCGCATGTGCATATGGGGCAACAGAAAAAGGCTTGAGAAATGATACCTCAAAGATGGTCTGCAAAAATGCTTTTTTCTGGAGTGGTTTTTTGCTTAAAAAATGAAAAACGGATTAACAACGAAAGGTTTACATAGGTAGTATTGTATAAAGTGAATCCCCAGGATTTATTTCGGAAATCGAAGATTGTGGTTGGTGGTCAGTTGATTCTTGAAGAATCCTGAGGCCTGCTTGGGTTAGAATTGTTGATGCGTTATGAATAAGTCATACAGCAGTCGCCTAAAGCAGCCTAAAAATCTATACACGATCTTCCTTCCAAATCTTCTTTTAAATCTCGAATTCAATTGTAATCTCAACATATTTTTTTTTCAAGAGTCCTCACCATTACTGGTTAAACTCGCTCCACTGGAATGTCGCAATTGAGCAATATGCCAGGGAGACCCTTGGCGATAGGAATACAGGTGAGTAGCCAACATCACTCGGATTTTTGCACAGATTTACTCCTGCGGGGAGAATCTCAGCATCGGCGCTCCGAATTGAGAAACAACCCACACAGTCATCCTATCCCCAGCCTCAACATATATATATATATATATATTTCAAGTCTTCAGGATCCTTTCATTTTTCCTCATAGCCTTTAAATTTCGCTTCAAACTCGTAATACGCTTGATTAATGTGTCGAAAAAAAATTGCATGGCCTTAAATCATAAAATCCCAGTAGTAGGACGTCCCAAAATCTGTCATATTTTGTGAAAAAGCTGAATAAATTCCGTTAAATATGCTCGAAATATTATATGCCACGTCGTCGTAAACCTCTAATTGACACTTTAATCTACTTGGATGTAACCACCTAACACCATCCACTCGCACTTCGTTCCTTGAACATTCCAGAAAAACTCGCAATTAAATTATAAAATTGCAATGGATGAAACCGCCATAACTCGAGTTATTGAAATGCTATAGCGTGAATTAGAAAATGTTGAGTAATCATTGGAAGAAGCGAATATAGGGCAACATTAATTAATGTTCGAATAATGTTTATGGAATATAACGAACGAATTCCGCGGAATTATTTAGAAATTTGCTAGGATAAGAAAGAAGTTTTGAAGACGAAGAGTAATTTTACTAGTACAATATACAAAAATTGTATTTTTATTTCTGCTTTATAATTTAAAATTTCTTAGAATTCTAAACTAAAAATTAAACTAAACCTTCCAATTTAAAATATCTCTTATAAATACAAATAAATATTACAAATATCTCCAATTCCGATTATTCCAAATTTTTTTCATCCGAACCAATTTTATTAATTATTATGCAATGAATTTTTTAATTTCTATTTTGTTTCCTTGATGAGACAAACGATTACTTAATACTTAATCATTATTTAAATTGGCCAATAAAACTCATTTATAATTTTTATCACTAAACATCACATTTTAAATCAGTTCCTTTTTTTTATATGACTGCGAAAAAATTCAAGCAATTTTTTCTTTAGCCAAATTGTAGGGAAAATCTAGAAATATTTTCCTTTATTCACAAAACTTTATCTGTACTTTGTCAATAATTATAATACAATATAATCATTCAGCCGATTAAAATTACGCGTTTTATCCAACAAAAAAGTGCAATCATCCAAATCGGAAATGGTGTGAGTCTCAGAAGAGGAAGAAAATTGTATTCCAATAAATAAATTTAAAATTAAATAAAAAGTCAATAAAAATGAAACGATTGAATTGAGAACATATAAGAAAACAAAAAACATTTCCCTACCACAGCAAAAAAACTATGAAATTAATAAAATGAATGAGCAATATAATTCTGATTAGTTCTCTATGACGAGTTTCACAATTTCTCAACTTTTTGAAAGACTAATTGGCACATGGTTGCACTTAGATGATCAGAAAATGAATCAACTTCTTTGTATAGCAACGTATTGCTTATCACATGAGATACGAAAAATAACAACGTTAAACGATTTAGAATATTTTTTAAATGCATATCAATAAAATTCCATAAAAGAATATATAAATAATGAACAAAATTGAAAGATAGCAAAATGAAATGTAAATAAAAACCCAAAGAATCTGGAAAATATATCAAATGTTTGCCAAAAAGAAAATCCATCTAACCTATTGATTAAATAAAGTTCGGCGATATTGTATTGATTGAAATTTTCTAAAAAAAAAGCAAAATCCCTCGCCTTATTTTGAAAAAAAAATAAAAATAATAAAATACAACAAATAAAAATTACAAAAATTTGGAAAAATTAAGAAAAAATCATAACATTGCGAAATGAAAAACAATGTGCAAAAATGGGTGGAAAAATAGAAAAACAAATGTGCACTTCCCTGCCTCAACTACTTACATCCGCCGCCAGGGAAATGCCAAAGGAAAATCACTTAAGAAAAACTCGTGGATCAAGTGAATATTGTGAAAAAAATGAAAAAAACTGGGAATAATGAGGAACCACTGTTATAGATAAATAGTGAACAGAATCAGATTAGAATACGGGAGAAAAATCAGACTCATATCCCTTATCAAAGGTAAAAAATGAAACTATAATTACAATTTGTAAAATAATGTTAATAAAATTGCCAGACAAGGCTTCCAAAAAAATTAATACGACACTAGTTATGAACTAGTACAACTATTCAATACCGTATATCTAGAACTAAAAAAAATAGTATTAAAAAAATCTGAACAAAAAATATTTCGAAATAAAAATTCTGTAGATAATGTAGTTAAAATAATTAAATAAAAAATTACGAACTGTTGAAAACATCTGTTCATTTTTTTGATTGGAATGAATCTAAAAATTTTAACAAATAATTTTAGATAAAAAAAAGTTTAAATTCTACAATTTTAGGGAAAGCCATCTCAGAGCTTTTGAACCGATGATTTGAAGCCTCCAACGAAAAAAATTGATATGTTAGCAAGGAAAAATCAGAAAATTAAAACTCTGACCTAATTATCTAAGGATAATCGGAATCAAAATTCAGCATAATTAACTTCGTATCTTCTGTTCCATTACGAGAACCTACTGCGCATACCAGCATCGTTGGAGTAGATTTTAAACGCCAGATACATCCACCTGACCCACCCGAACGAAGACGTACAAGATCACGAATGAAAATGCCTATGATATGAAAAAATAATGTATGAAATTATCTATTAACCCGATATATGAAAAAATTTAAATAAATTTAAAAATTAGCATTTAATATCTGAATAAAATGGAATATTGCTTAATAGAACAAAAATATATAAGTTCTTGAATGGAGGTAAAATAGGTTTATTGGTTATTCACAAATTCAAATTTTTTTAAAATTCCATGTAACAAAAAAGGTCTAAATTAGTTCATAATAAATAATCTATAAATAATAACCTTGTTTAACATCCCACAATTTAACTGACCCATCATCGCCACTTGTTGCAACTAATCCATTTTCGAGAAACTGCAAACTGGTTACTGCAGATGCGTGACGATTAGGACCACATAAAGTATATTTACATTGCCCATCGGTAATATCCCATACCTTCAATCACAAAATAATAATAAAAATAATAGTAATAATATTTTAATAGTAACAACAATAATAAATAGCAGCAACAAATAATGATTAATAATAATAGTAATAATAATGATAATAAACAATAACAATAAATAACAATGATAAATGACAATAACAAATAATAATGGATAAGAAAAAATTAATAAGATAACGAATGATAATGAATACCAATGAATTTCCAAAAATTTTAAAGAAAAAATTCACAAAATTGATATAAAAAGAATTAAGAATTAAAAAATATCATAATAAAACACATGCCTTAATTGTGCTATCTGCATTACCAGAAACAAGAATATTGCCTCTAAGTTGCATTCCAGATGTGAGAGATTGATGGCCAATCAAAGTATGCAAGCATATGCCTAACCTTACATTCCATACACGGATAGTAGTATCCAAACTGCCACTTACTACAACGTCTCTATCACTATCAAACTGAAACATTCAAAAATATTTATCTACATAATATGAAATCATCAACTCCTTTACTAGCCTAAAGTTTAAGTAAAAACAATAAAAGGAAAGTGAAATTCATCGATTACTGATTATCGATAAAATAAACAGACACGCATATACCCATTCAACTGAAATGCAATAATGCACTCACCAATAATGAATAAACTCGATTCGTATGGCCTGCCAATGTATGCACGCAATGACCATCAAATGCATTCCACACCTCAAAATTTTTGCAATATTATATCAATAAAAAACCTTCAACTATCGTCTCCAGTATTATTAATATAAGTGGAAGAATTTTGAACAAAATCGCAACAAATTACACAATTATCTTGATGTACATGGTCTTTCGCCCAAAATGATCGACTACATCCAATTCACAGAGTTAAAAAAATTCTTTGCATTATGGATTGATTTAATTAATAAAGCTGGATGCCAAAAGACAAAAAACTAAATGAAACTAAATCATACGTGAAGAAATTCAAACAATTTGTAATATATTTTAGAATTCAATTTAAAAAAAAACTTAAATTCTATGTACAATTGAATTAAGATTCCTAAAAATTTAAACCTTTACTTTTAAATATAAATAGAACAGATAAAATAGATTTCTTATAAAATGCATTCCTTATCTAAAGGACTTCCTCCGAACATATTGACAATATATCGACCAGATTTTGATTTAAGATGTCAATTCAATCCATTCGATGATTTACAAAAACTTTAAATTTGTTAAAATTTGAAAGAATTAAACATGTTTTACATTTTTAAATTTCTTTTATTCGAAAAAATCCCGAAATTTAAATGTTGTTCTTTACTTTTGGATTAATTTTGCATTGTTCTCATCAAGTGATTTTTTATTTTCTTATTTTTTTCCTTCTTTTTCTTATGGCTAGTTGATTGGCAATGTAACAGTTTATTGCCTCGAAAAAAATTTTCTTCTTAATATAATATGAAATAAATGTGCAATCCATCCCGAACTGTGGAGTCCAAAATCTGTATAATACCTAGTCTTTTTTCTTTTTGGCTACTATGAACAATTATTCTTTTTGGAATAGTGTCCCCACAATCATTGGAAATCACTATTACAAATAAAGGAATAATCCAATTGTTATGAACTGAAAAAAGTATTGAGAAAAATAAAAAAAGTAAAATTGAGACAAAAAAAATTTGAAAAAAAGTTCCGAACGAAAAAAAATATTACTGGAAAAAGGATTTAAATAAGAAGTACGAACATCATTATCTTATTTTAAAGAGCATCAAATAAAGTAATTAGTAGTAAAAAAAGCAAAGCATACTTTTATCGAATAATCATATGCTCCAGACACGATTCGAATCCCATCAAACTGCACGCAACGCACAGCCGCAACATGTCCACGTAAAATATTTATACATTCGCCACTATTTATATTCCACAAACGTATTGTTGTATCTCGAGAGCCCGAAACAAGCCTACAAATCAAAAAAAAATAATAGATATTTCTTTCTTCATTAAATATAGCAATCTTTAATTATCAGTACATGATGAAAACTTGCCTAACTAAGAAAGAAGGGATAATCTGTTTATTTTAGTTAGACCATCTTTTTTTCGCTAGAGCTGCAAATAAATCTGCAAAATCTGTAAAATTCTGATTTATAGAAATGAACCACTTTTAAAATGACTCACATTTCTCCTTTAAGCGACATGCAACGAACAGTACTAGTATGGCCTTGAAGATTATGCAGGCATTGTCCAGTTTCTGTGCTCCAAATTCTTATGGTCCTATCCGTCGATCCACTAATAATAATTTTTCCGCATTCCGACATTTGTGAAGACCATACGCCACCCGTATGCCCAACAAGAGTATGTAAACACTAAATTATCTTTTTCAAAGATTTTTATTTTTAAATGCCAAAACGAGACGGAACAAAAGAAAAATCCAACCTTTGCTTTACTTGCTGACCAAACTTTTAACGAGTTATCGTCCGACCCAGTCACAATAATATCACCACGTATCTGAAGGCATGTTATTACATGGTCATCATGGCCTTTCAAAATACAAGAACCTGTTAAAGGCAAAGAACGCCAATTTGCCTGTATACGCATATGTCGAAGATACATTGCTTTCCATTTCGACCTACAATGGAATAAGGTTTGACTTGATGGAAAATTTAGGCATTAAAGATAAGTAGAACACATGCTTAGATAATTTTTTTATTGACAAATATTCTAGAGGAGAATGTGTTATGAAAAGAATGTTTCTGCTTATTCCGAAAAAAAGATAATTATTAAGTTCTCACCTTTTATAAACCGTTCTGGAAATACCATTCGTAAAGAATCTGAAAATATTTAAATTACTCAAATAATTAGCGAAAATTCCACAAAATTATCTTGGTTATTCTCTTGGTATAATTTTTATCCTTAAGAGCCCTCACCACTTCTGGTCAAGCTCATTTTTACATTCTCTGCATTCTTAAAACAGAAATTCATGAGTAACATATAAAGTTCAATCTAACTTCAACAACGTCAATTTTTAAAATGAATGTAAATCTTACTCATGCAGCATAATGAATCCACCGAGATTCGTGCGAACTGTTCTAGCTGGATGAGGACTGAAATTCAAAGAAGAATATCGACCAGACGCCGACAAATAACCGACGATTTCGATTTCAGAAGAGCAAGCTGTATCGGTCCATGCACCACTGTTTCGACTACTGCAAATTACTACAAATGAGATAAACTGTAACTCTTCAATTGAAGACAATCAATATACGCCGATCCCTTCCTTTTAGCAATAAAATCTATCAACAAAATCCAAGTAGCACTACCTCTATCTCAAGATTCTCCAGCAAAAGGCCCTTATCTCAGTAGAAAGTGCTAACTAAGTCAGAAATAATGCCCATTATTGAAAGAAAAAAAAATTATCGAAAATCACAGTTTAAGAAAATTTCCATAATACAAAAAATTAAAAAAAAATACAGAAAATTTATGCCATTTAGTATGCTAATTCTTTTCTTAACAGCGTTAATCATATGGCCTGGTTGACTAACTGGATACGATATATACTCATCATAGGGTCACTTGGAGAACCAGAGAACAGAGTTTAAACGGATCTCCAGCATCCCCAGCATCTTATTTCACTTTAAATAACAGGCTTATTTTAGTTACAGGAATCAGTCCTAGCCTAAAGCAAGTCATAGCATGAAACCAACCGATCATATCGCTCCTTTTACCAGCATCATGTTATTAACCGTTATTATTATACCATAATTATACTAAAACTGAGCATATCTGCTGTATTGTTAACAAATATGCCTCAATTTTACAACGGGTTTTGAAAAATTTAATCATATTAATCATAAACCGCAGAAACCAAAATATGAAATATCCACTCGCTAATTTCACATTACAATCAAGTATTGACCAATGAGATTTTGGAAAATTTTAATTAAAATAAAAATGGTAGGGATGATCGAATGGTGTGATGTGACTGATTCAATTAGCGTCAATTATGATAATCCCTCCTCTCTGATTAGAAAAACCTGTAATAAAAAATGCTGTGTTGCTGGCGATCCATCTGCGCCGATCTCTGGCAAGAAATTGCGATACGGTGGAACTAGCCTAACCAGAAATGATGAGAAACGACTTACATATTAAGCATATTAAGATTTTAAGAATAAGAAAATGTTTCATTTAATTAACGGAAGGGCCATATTCAATAGCAAACACCTAAATTATGACCACGTGCAAATTACTAACAATTGTGTTTAAGTAATAACCTCGGAGGATCCATTATATCTATACCTAGTTCATGGCATTTTTTTCGCCATAACTGATTGTCTTCAGCCAACCTATGCCAATATCGACAAACTCTCGAAACATTAACGAGATCTGTGGGCGTAAGGAAATTTAATATATGCAAAGCGACCTAAAAAAAATCATAGTCTTTAATCAAGATAATCAAAATAAAAATGTTATAAAAGAAATAAATGGGAAAACACCACCTCCGAAGGCAAATCACGAATGAAATCCTTTTGAAAAAATGGTTCTATAATTGAATTAAGGTGTTTTATGTGTGGAAGCGAACATTCATCAACTAGCAACGACAGAGCTTTTAATTGCATTGAAGCAGACATTATCTAGAAAAAGATGTTAAGCAAATTTTAATAAAATTTTTATTAATCCGAATCCCTAATTGTTATTAACAGCTATAAGCTAATTTATTTAATTTACAACGACAACGTTATACGACAGAATATCACAGGATAACAATAAAGGATAACAATAAAACCTTGAATTGATCAATCCACTTCATGAGGTCTTCTTTGGTCGTTAAATCATCATCTGTGTGATTAAAGTCATCATCTTCGCCATTCTGAGACAATGGTGAATCTATTCTAAACTGAGTTACTTCACCCGTATCCAAATTGTACTCCGCCACCTCCTTTGGCGATATGGATCTCAAGAAGTTTAAACCACTCAACAAATGACCTTGCCTTCGCATATCATCTTGCCGCAGCAACCTTTCACAATCGGGAAGCTTATATTGACCCTTTTTTGATGGAGAGCTCATTAGGCTGGATTCAGCTACAGTGCTAAAAATTAGAAAAAATCATAAAATAAAAGTCAACAAGGAGAATAATGCATTTTTTGATTCTTTGTTTCCTTGAAGATCATTTTTAATTCCTGTATTATTTCATACAATCAAAAATTTGATAAGACTAGAAGAATAATCAAATGAAAGCCATTTGCTCACTCATTTTACTATTTAATCATTGCATTTTATTTGGATATTTTATTATTTTTCAGTCGCTTCTCTATACGATATTCTCAGTAATTTTTTAAATGAAATGAAAATCATTAGCTCATCCTGAATAAGACCCTCTAAAATTGTAAAAACGAGATATTAGCTTCAGGATTTTATAGAATATTAACTGAATATTATCTTGGAACTGGTCGTTTTGTTTGAGCAGCTTTTTGGAAATTTAAAAATAGATGATATCAAAAATGTTGAAATTATTCGGCTAAATTTTTTCTTGAAAAATAAATAAATGCGTAAATAGCTAATTGTACCAATAACGCCATCCCACTTTTTTGTCTTTGATATGAATCTTCGCTTAATTAGAAAATAAACAGATAAAAAATAATTCTTTAACAAAAAAAATAAATTAGAAAAGAATGAACCTTAATGCAAGTTTTTTTGCTTTAAGTGAATTTTCGTTCAAGTCTCTCAATGATAATTTTCGTTTAAGTATCTGAAGAAAAGGAGATCATCGAAACAATATTAATTTAATCAACATTTTATGAAAATTCATTATGCTTAAATCGTGTAGAGAAAGGATAACGAAATTCTCACAAACTTTACTGCTGCATAAAATTTTAATTTTGAATTTTCGATAGCCTCTATTTAAAATTTCATATTTATGAGATATATCCGATGTTCTTAAAACAAGAAACTAATAACAATTCAAGCATCTCTTCATAATAAAAAAAAAAGGATTGAGCATACCGTAAAATATGGGCTGAAATTTCTATATCGCCAGTTTAAATCCCAACTATTTTCTTCAAAATCCAGCTATAAAAAATTGTATTGAACGAAAAAAGTGATCTATCAATTCAACTTGTAAATTTTGATCTTAAACAACGAAAAATATCGTTAATTTGCTATATTAATAAGTTAATAATCGATAACGAACTTCAGTGGAAACAGATTCAGAATGATTCTCGTAGACCGATATATTTCCAGAGGACTGACCAGTGAGACCTGTTACAATTGATGCTTTATTCATATCATTATCCATCTTCCATATAAATAAACCATAGATAAGTCAGTTCCTAAAAAACTTATTTTTTCACCAATTTCTAATGAATCACATGAAAATCATCGCAAATAAACAATTCATACGCTAACTGATAACAGTAATAACCTTGACTTTTTTCAAATCAATATTTTTCACCTAACCTACTTAAAAACGTCGAATGAAGAAACATTGATTAGTGCGTCATGTGCGTCATTATAGCTTTGAAAGCCTCGTGAATGCTACGAATTCTTTCGAGAATCCCTAAGAATTAGTAAATAATTTGAAAATGTGGTGAAAGCCACAGATTCACAGCTTTCATTCGTGAACTAAAAAAAAATCAAAATCAAAATTGAGAAAATACATTAAAAAAAAAAACGTATATTTCCAATAAATTTTTCTCAGCACGTCCTCAATAAAAAACAAACAATCTAAAAAATTCGGCTACAACAAATATTTTTCGTAAGCTCATTTCGCAAACGGAGAAATGTCGAAACCGACTGATTGCAGCTGCTGTGATTTCGGTGAAGCCGATATACCGGAACGGCACTAACGGAACCGCAGCAAACCGCAGCAAACTAAGCTCACTCAATATGCGCGAAGATTAAAAAAAAATAATTTTTATAATAATCTAAATAAAAAAATATAATAAAAAATGATTAAATAACGTTGATTTTTCAATGTTTTATTAATTCTTTAATATTTCAACAAAATTTATTTGAACAAATAAATTTAAAAACAAAAAAAAAATCCACAATACTCAAACAAAACAATTCATCTCCCAGAAAATAATGGTAAAATTTTTTTTTCCAAGAATTCGTAAATCGATTTGTCGACTATTACGGAAATCACAATTTATCTTCAAGACCACAAAATTTGAACTATCCATTCATACTCTTTACTATTTATTCCTTACTATTTGCTCAAAAATGAGGTTATTTGACCATTCCCAAAAATTTTCCAGTTGCATCTTAACGAGCTATAACTGTCACTATTCTTTTTCGCAACATTCTTTTTGACATTAGCCGTGGCAAAAGTAGACTGCGATTTGTCATGAACGAGTGATATGAAAGTTGAGTCAGATGTTAAAGTCTCAGATATTAAAATCATACAGAGAGATCCAAAATTGTACTAGAAACATGTTTTAAGCAGGTGACATCAGGAAGTTCAAATCAAAAACCGAATATGCAGTGACTTTAGGAAGTCCGAACCGGAAGCCCAATTGATGATTTGTAAGACATTGCTCTTGCAAATAGGTTTACTTCAACCCATTGCTTCTCTAAGAAGCCTTAAAATTCAAGTCATAGTCATAGTAATTAAAACATAGTTCAATTTAATATAGTCAAATAAAATAAACCTTAATAAGATTTATAGTAAATAGTTCTGACTTTTAGTGAATTAAGATTCAACAGATCAGTTTTGACTTGTAGTCAGAGGAAAAATTAAGGCTTTTGTGGCAGAAAAATTATTTCTATGAGAAGTTTTTATTCAGATATACAGATTTACAGTCATGCAAATAATTATTAATTAATATACAATTAATGTGTAATAAAAAAAAAAGAAGGAGTCAAGAGAACTGATTTGAGAGACTCGAGACTATATATTAAAAATTTAATCTGGAGATCCATTAATAGGAACGGCAAAGCAAAGATCTAAGCCTCAGCAGTCATTTAGGTTTTTTTTAGGTTCATTCGCACTTAAGAAGGATAAATCCTCATTCATGAAGGACAAAAATTTCTTTATTGAAATGTAACAATACGATCACTTAAATTTTTTGCACGGATTGATTCTAATCAGGATTGCTTTTTTTTTAATTTCATTTTTTTTTATTTATTTATTCTATTATTATTATATTTTTTTAAGTGGAATTTTATGCATAAATAAATTAATAAATTAAACAAAAGGAAATGAAAAATAATATCAATTTTAAAGTATTAGCGGTATTTAATATTGATAACAATTATAATTTAAAAAATATTTAAAATAATGAAAAAAGGATTATGGAAATTTGAATTGTAACTTTAAATTATATTTTATTTGATAACCAAAAAATTGTTGAAGAAACGATATGTTGACAAAGACTTGGAAAAAAGAGTGTCCTCAGTTACTTTCGGAAATGGTAGCGGATCGGGAGGCCTGTCGCTTATTTCTTGCTGTTCCTAAATTTTCTAGCTCAATGTCCACTAATGTTCTCCGTTCATTTATTTATAATTATTAGAAAATAAATGATTTAATTTAAATGATTTAATTTCATTCTCCAGTTATCCATATTAATTTAATAGAGATTCATTGAAAAAAATTTGAATTCCATAAACGGCGAAGGTTTCTAAAAGTATAAATTTATCTAAAATTTAATTAATTTCTATTTTAAAATGTAATGGTAAATTAATTCGATAATCATTTCAAGCCTAAAATATTTGCCTATAAACAATGGTCATCGACCTTAGTCTTTTCTTTGCAAAATACCACTAATATGTGATTTTTTAATCAAACTTGCTCAATCCATTCTTGTAATAAATAATTTTTTGTTTTCAAAAATTTGTGGCTAAGCATCGAAAAACGCATCGTTTTTCGAGTGGTATTCTTTCATTATGAAAAAACTTACTTGCAGATTGGAACATAGCCATCCAAATTTTAGTTTCAATGACAAGTCCAGCAAAACAAATAATTTTATTTAGAACAACTTCATAATCATCGGTATCTACATCAGTAGGCACTTCTTCAACCTGAAATTTTTAAAATTTCTGCTTCTTGGTCCTCCATAAAAGTTAAACTGGAGATTTTCTGTCTTGTATTACCATCCAAATTTTAGTTTCAGTGACAAATCTATTAACGCCTGCCGAATCAGACTCATGTTGTTTCAAATATATAAGGAAATGCTGTTCAGGAACAAAACATTCACGAACTGATTTCGCTGAAAATGATAATTTTCTAACGATAATAATTTTGGAAATGATCTTGCGAAATACTTTGGAAAAAATTGGTTTTAAATTCATCAAGGAAAAATACCAGTATTTTTGTATAGAAAAAGGATTTATAGCACTACGAAATTTCGTTGGGAGCACGGCGATTCCTGAATCTGCTCCACTATCTTTTTTCTGTATAGATTTAACTTTCCTGCCACGCGGGACTTTATTTCTTATTATATTATAAAAGAGCCTCTGCGGCTAGCGTTCTACTTCCTACTTTTTTCGTTGCGAACCTCAAACTTGGGTAATTAAACCTTTATTAGTAAAGAAGTCATTTCGACAACGTTCAGGTCACAGCAAAACAAATTTTCAAATTCTTGAAAACAAATCAATAAACTTACAAATAATGATAAAAAATAACAGAAACTATTACGAAAATTCAAAAATTTTCAAATCAAAAAGCTTCCCTGAATATCGATTCTCGATATTTCTTTTTGTTTTCTTAATTATCCTTTCGTCGATAAAATTTATCCAAATGATATCGACCAATAATCGACCAACAACTGATTGATATTCTTACTTCAAAGTTCAATTCGAACAACGAGTCTTTCCTGGCTAACGCACCATGCACAGAAAAAAGATTTTATAGCACTACGAATTCCGTTCCGCTATCTTTTTTCTCTATAGATTTAGCTTTCCTGTCATATAAAAAACCTCTGAGGCCAGCGTTCTACTTCTTACTTTTCTCGTTGCGAACCTCAAACTTGGGTAATTAAACCTTTATTAATAAAGAAACAAATATACAGCGAAGTAATTGCCTTATTACAAAGAAATAATACAGTAAAAAAATCAAATATAAAATCTAAATGCCCATCACTCATCGACCGCTCCCCCACTCATTTTCCCCTAGTAAAAGCACAAAATAACCAAAACTGATCTTTTGGGAGCTTATATTTAATTTAAGATGGGCGAGAATCCGGACGACTTGCTCAAATTAACTTTTTTCGCCTTTCAGCGACACTGCTGCCTGATAAAATCTGGTAACATATAAGCACTGCTATGAGCAAGCATCCCTATCAGTTTCCATATGGGCTTAATAGGATAATAATGATTTCGACTATTCTTAAGAACTGATTCATTTATAATTTCTTCTTTATTATTAAAATATGCATGTATGCATCTTCCTTGAGATCATTACAGAAATTAAAAGAACCTGCCCACGAACGCCGTTGACACAAAGGAAGGTCGCTATAATAAGAATAAAGAATCTGACTTGTTTAAGTGATGATTCTCTCTTTTGCATATTTGCAAGTTTTTTGTTTAATATGGGACTTAACATCTGGAAACCTCTCTCTTCCTTAAGACCATCATATCCTGATCCCCTAATGGTGTGTCTGGGTGTGTAGAGTGTTCCTTAGAGATGGGTTCCTCTTCCTCCGTAATTTTTAGAGGATATAGGAGGGATACTGGTCTAATTAATTCTTTACCATTGGCTAACTTAATTTTTGCCGATCTTATGGGGATTTAGAGTTTTTCCCTGAAGCTCATCATTTATTTCGACGATTCTAGCCAACTGTCAGATCTCTCTATTGTTCTCCTCACATAGTAAAACGACTTCATTTACTTTTGGGCTTCTGTTCACATTCAAACGGGGATTGCGATGCTGACGGCTAGCTTTTTCCGAAATAGGTTGATATGGTCCTACCGCCACACTTCCGAAAATCTTTGGAGTAATTTTTCAGACTTTTTCCATCCTTTTAAGAGTACGACTTTCCGATCTACAACTTTCCGATCTGCCATAGTCTTCATCCTCATCCTTATTCAGTAGTAAGTGGTTTCTAATCAATAGGACGGATAATTTCGCAGGATTCTTCCGTAACATATGTTAATGGTCTCAAATGAACAATGTTTTCCACTTCCACTAAAAGCGTTCTTAATTCTTCTTCATGTAACAATTTTCTGCCTACTTACCCTTTTTCTCATGGCCATTTTCGTTATATCAATCATTCGTTCATAAACTCCTCCTTGCCAGGGCTCATGTGGCGTTAAAAATTTCCAATCTACACTCCCTTCCACCAGTTGGGAGCTGAGTATTTTAGTTGCTGATTCGAAATTATCTGACAGAATCGTAGTTGAATCGTATCTGGCTGAGAAATATGTACGAAATATGTGGATGAAGACAACTGCTGATAAATCCCAGACCATTTCTAAATAACTCTAGTTGTCAAGCAAGTGATGAGGATTGTCCACCCCTCTTAACGACCGTAGTTTCTTTCCGAACATTAAAAAGTCCAAAAAGATCTAACCCATCTGATTTACAGGGTCATTGTTGCTGAATTCTGTAAACCGGCAAATTGGGCATATCGAGTAGTTTAAATGGCTTAGCAATCCATCTCCTGCAGCTCATGCAGTTTCTCCTTATTTGATTTCTACAATCGGTCTACCCTTCGAAATCCAATACTTTTGCCATAGTAGTGCCAGCGTGTATGCGGTACCACAGTGACCATGAGTCGTGTGAAGATGTAAGATAATGAGTTCGGTGACTTTGCTCTTTCTAGAAAGGAATATTATATAATTGGGAATACGACCTTTATATCTGTAGACATCATTCTCGTCCTGATAAAATTCCCATTTTAATAAATCTTCTGAGGTTATTCTTTCCGAGTTCATATTCGAACCCCTGTGCCTGATGCGGTCTAACCTTCGAATCTTCTCTGATGTTTTTACTACAAATTTTATTAAGCATACGACTGCCCCGATTAATTTCCACCAATTACTGAGACGAGATGTATCTATCACCTTTATCCTTTCAATGGTTTTACTTTTAACTTGCTTTCATGAGAAAGTTATGACGGTTTGGTGGATGATTTCATTGTGGGGCTCTTTTGGCCAATTTTCCAGACTGTAGCTCAGCCAGTCAGGACGCTGCCACCGCAACGGAGGAAGTTTTAATTTCCTCTTAGATTTCCTCTTAGACATTTCCTTTGAAGCATCATCTGTGGGTTTTTGAGGGGACATAACGAATTGACACATGTTGGTGTCTTCTGATTTCTTCTAAATGACCTTTAATCAAGTGGATCTTAGATTCCAGTAGTTTATAGAGACCGCAAATACGACAGATCTTTCTGACAATGCCGTGAAGATTGCTAAGCTACGACATGTCCCTTGTTGGCCTTGTAACATCTGATTACAAGTTTTCCCAACAAACATTTTACCTAACCGTGAGTCAATTATATATTCGCCAGAGTCCTTTCTCTCGTCCTTTATGCCTGATCTCATAAGAGAGAAATAATAATCTGAGCCTATATCAGGTTTCGCCATTTTTATCACATTTTTACCTTCCTTTCTTGAAGATTGATATCCTTTCAACTGCATGTATTTTATCTTCGATGCCAGTTGTGTCATCGTATTTGCCATTATCTTGAATATAGGGCCATCACGAAATATTATCCCTATTTCTACTATCGAGGTATGGCACTTTTAAGGAATTTTTGATGCGAAGCTTGATACAGTAATTGTTTGTTGTTCTCTTGCTACAAGCTGCAACTTTTCTCATAATGTTTCTGAAATATATGATTATTGGCTTCCCGTGTCCAACACAATTAAAGCTTGAATTTTCTTGCTTGGTTTCAGTAGATTTATGACGAATACCTCTCTGCAAGGAAGGAATACTTCGTTCAATATTGAATTTTCTCTTAAAAAATTGGCAGTGGTTACTGCCATTTGCTCTTGATCTTGTTGGATTTTTTGTTGCCGCTCATCTCTCTTTTCCTGACATAATGCGGTACTATGGTTCCTGGAGGAGTTCATATACAATTCATATACTTTACTCTACTATAACAGTCGCTTGCTCTATGGCCTAGTTTTAAGCATCGAAAGCATCGTTGAAGCTTTCTTAGGAGCTGCAGCCTCTCTTCATAAGAGGCTATCTTTTTACATTGGTGATTCCAATGTTCTTTCTCACAAAATATACATTTATTAATATTCCCCTTCAAGGTTAATTTACTCGATACCATAGTTGACTTGATACGTTCTGACTGCTCCAAATCATGACTACTTTCCTCTTTAAAATTATTTATAGTCTTGTGCTTCGGCAACCGCTCCTTATCATTCTACTTAATAGGAGCTCTTCCTCTTCGCAGGCTTTCGTTACATTCCTTAATTCGCTTATATCCCATGTTGAGCATTTTCTTTTTTCTTTTAGAACTCTTTTTAGCACATGTATTGGCAATTTAGCTTGCGCCATGCTCAAAATCGAATTTTTGGTGATATCTTCTCCTAAAGATGTGAACTGGCGAAATATTCGCTCCAAGTCCTCGCGAATATCCTTTATATCCTTTGCTTTTGGGTTTAATTCTCTTAATTCTTTCTATCTTCAACAATAATGGATTTATCTCCATATCTGCTTTCGAGAATTTCCCATACATTCCTGTAAGATCCATCATCCATAGGGAATCCTTCTACCAATTTCTTCGCTTCTTCTTCGAGGCAAGATATAAGATATCTAAGTTTATCCACTGGATCAAGACTTCTATTTCCAATGGTCGATAAAAAGTTATCTTTAAATGCGACCCAACTCCTTACTGATCCATCGAATTTCATCAGTTGTATTTTCGGCAGCTTTATTAATGGTTTAAGTTTCTGTGACTCCACTTCTATCATCTCCATTTTTATTGTAACTTTATTGTCATTTAAATTTCTGCAAAGTCTTATTATGACGTCCAAATCTGAAGTTGCCTTACGCGCCTGTTGAACGAGTCGCAAGTACCCACTCCGGCTAGCTGCCATCAATTTATATTCTTCTATATCGGCATTCATCTCTATTGATATTTAGAGGGTCATTTATTAGTGGCTCCCATTCTTTTATCCCATTACTAACACATTGATAACACCCAATTGGGCCAATTGGCTGATATCTTAAGTTGCTCTATTTCATTCAGCTGTGCAAGTTCTTTTTGTGAGTGGTTTAAATTTGTAAAAGTCTTAAAGCTTTTTACTTTATTTGAGCATTCAGTTAATTCGATTGAGTAGGGGTCAATTCTTAATTTCAATAACGAGATCATTTCGACAATGTTCGGGTCATAGCAAAACAAATTTTCAAATTTTAAAAAACAAATCAATAAACTTACAAATAATGATAAAAAATACAGAAACTATTACGAAAATTCAAAAATTTTCAAATCAATAAAGCTTCCCTGAATATCGATTCTCGATATTTCTTTTTGTTTTCTTAATTAATCTTTCGTCGATAAAATTTATCCAAATGATATCGATCAATAATCGATCAACAATTGATTGATATTCTTACTTCAAAGTTCAATTCGAACAACGAGTCTTTCCTGGCTAACGCACCATTGTACAGAAAAAAGATTTTATAGCACTACGAATTCCGTTCCCCTATCTTTTTTCTCTATAGATTTAACTTTCCTATCATATAAAAAGCCTTTGCGGCCAGCGTTCTACTTCTTACTTTTCTCGTTGCGAACCTCAAACTTGGGTAATTAAACCTTTATTAGTAAAGAAACAAATATACAAGAGAATAAAGCGAAGTAATTGCCTTATTACAAAGAAATAATACAGTAAAAAAATCAAATATAAAACCTAAATGCCCATCACTCATCGACCGCTCCCCCACTCATTTTCCCCTAGTAAAAGCACAAAATAACCAAAACTGATCTTTTGGGAGCTTATATTTAATTTAAGATGGGCGGGAATCAGGATGGATGACTTGCTCAAATTTACAACTTTTTTCGTCTTTCGGTGACAATTTTATACTCACCATTAGCCTAATTTCACCAGCTTTTAGTCCATAGGATGAGTTCTTCTGTCAGAATCCACCCCGAGATAGAATAAGTTGTTCCGCACTACCACCCCAATGGAAAAGCATCTTTCTTATTTAATTCGATTATGGTATTCATTAAAAATTGATAATGAATTGTCGTATTTTGTCGCATTGTCTCAACTTTTCACATCTGTGTATTATAAATATTTTTTTCTAATTTTTCCACTTTTTATAAAAGAATGACTTAATTTCATTGAAATTTATTAAATTTTTCGATCGACGATTTATAATTGAGTTACAACCAATATTCATAGATTCAATCGAAATTTTCATAGATAATTGAATGAGATAAACTAAGCTGCAAATATCATAAATATCAAATCTTTGTAATCAGTTATATATATGGTACATATAAGTTCATCGCGAAAGAATTAACAAATGTAAGAAAAATATTTTCAGTGAAATCAGCCATTGTACAAGATAATCAACCTTTCATGAAACATTTCTAATGCTGGTCCACCACAAGAAAATTTCTCTAAACACTATGCATCGTTGCAGTAAACTGTTGTAAATGCACTTGTCATTTCAATAAATCGATTTTCATAACCGCAATTTAGAGATTTGATTTGTTTTAGACAGAAATATCTAAATACATAATACATACGAAAAAACCTCTCTTTCCCACCTCCTATAGATGGAAAAAATCGTCCTTAACTCTGGGTCTCTAGCAGAGGACAGGGAGATTGAGAATGCTGCACAATACCTCAGCTGTTTTTAGCATGAGAATGAGCTCTCTGATGTTGTTCCAGGAATCTGAAACCCCTTTTCTAGTATAGAAGTCACAGTTCCAAGTGTTTCAGTTATCACTGGAATCATTTTGGCCTTTACTTTTCACATCTTCTCTAGTTCCTTTTTCAGCCCTTGGTATAAATTCTTCTCTTTATAAATTTTCTTTAAATTTTCATATTCATTTTTCCTATCACTTGGTATTGTTATATCTGTTACCAGTGTCGATCGTGCCGATCCTTTGCTTTACTTTTTTCCAATGTCTGCAGATGCTTTGGACACCCTCTTAACATCTCATCTTTTGGTGCTATCTTGCTGATATATTGCACGATATCTCCTTGCTTGTTTGTCCGAATGGAGAAGTCCCACAGGATCCTCGCCTTATCATTCTCCGCGATTTTACTAAGAAAGAGGAATCTTCCAACTAGTCTTGAGAAGGCTTTGACCAGATATCGAGCATATTCCTGTGGACGAGATCGGATATTTGATTGTGCCTTCCAGTGAATTTTGTTCCTGCTAATATTGAATTGTTCATGGAGTATTTCTGTATAATCTAGAATCTTATCTAATGAGGTAGATTTCTGCTACAATGGACCTGATGTGTGGTACCTGCTCTTGTGTTACGCCTCAATGTTGCCTTTCAGTCCAGTTTTTTCCAACCACACGTAAGATTCCTCTATGTTAGCAACCTCAGTTATCTGTCAACAACCTATGGAAGGTCTTCTTTTCCATGGTATGCTTCGAGTTTCGTTCAGGAAAGTAACTATTATACTGGCCCAAGTCCAGCCTCTCTTCTTTCTGGCTGGTATAAACTCTTTGGTATTGGACTTACGATGGAAATTTCCATGCATTGTGAGCAGTATGCTGGTTTTCATATATCAGCAGCCTCCATATTTTTCTTTGTCCATCTTACAATGCAAATGTAACGAAAAAAGAATTCGTGTAGCGTTTAAATTTTGAAGTTAGCCTTTTCCCTTTATTTAATGTATAAACAAAAAATTATTAGGATAGAAGAAACGTTAATATTGGAGAAAAGACAGCAGATCTTATAACACTGCATGTGCACATACCCCTGAATGATAAATCCTTGGGAGATGGATAGGGCACACATTAGTGCGACTCAATAACGACAGAAATGAATTATGTCCCTACCCAACGCCTCTCAGATCCCCAACCCATTTCCCACATCATCCCTTTCCTATTCCCACCCTCTTCTTCTCCACAACAAATGGTCTCTTGGGAACTTATATTCGATTTGAAATGGGCAGAGGGAAGATTCATGCTGGTCTTCCATTCTACAGATATAAATATGAGCCCTGCTACACATCGTCAAAATAGAAACTACCTTTATTGTACCTCTCGCTCATGAGCTACTCTATCACTATTCCATGATATTTTATATCTTTTCCAACTTTTTCCTCTCTAGCTTTCCTAATGCTCCCGCTGGGAAAGAGATGTATAGCAGGTGCGATGCGTATGTCCTGCTCATAATTGTAACTATCTTCGCCATTATGCAAAAACTGTCTTATCTATGACCAGCTGGTATTCGGTTCCTCTGGTGTTGTTTCCAATGCCTTTTTGAGCTTTTTGAACTGAATTCGGTACTGCCTCAAATCATGAAGCTTGCTGGCTACAGTGGCTGATAGGATTTTCCACAATGTAGGCAATTACTCCTTTACATTTCATGATCAGTAGTGCCCTTCCTTTATGTTAAAACCAATCTGGCCATTTCACAGGCAGCTGATTCACCTGTGTTGCTACGCATCTTTGAACCACGTCTTTAGCCGCCAGATGTGGATTATGTGCGGACCAGATGATGTTCGATTTTCATATTTTTGAGTAGCTATAACGAAAAAAGGAAAATCGTGTCGCGCTTAAACTTCAAGTCATTATCCCTTTCCGTTAAAAAAGGTACCGTAATCGTAACTCGATCGTTGTTGCATATCTCAAGATTGGGTAATTAAATCTTTATTTAGTTAACAACATAATTACAGCACTGTTATTAAATAGCGACATATTATATTATAATACAACCAATGGAAAAAAAACAATGATAAACAAAAACAACCCATCAAAACAAGATAAAAAATTGAGCGATAAATACCTTACCTATGAACCCCGCCGCTCACCTGCCAACACAAAATAATAATGTGTCCCAAAAAGGACAAGAATCGACACCAAAATGCAGCCGCAGCCACGCTTCTGTTGGTCTTTCAATCGATTCTGCTCATCTTTGAGTACAGTAGCTACTGGATGTTGGCAACTGTGGTGGAAAATATTTCTGTAACATGTTCTCAGATTTTGCAGTCATTTTACATTGCTATTATAAATCTTGCCTTTCTTCCATATAATCTTCCCGTATTATTAGTTCCTGCGGTTACTGATTATATTCCTGCCATATTATTGCACCAAAGTTGTCAACTTACAATACACCTTGGAATGGCTCCTTGGAGAACATTTACATTTACCTTCTTAGCCTTTTCTGTGAGTTGTTTAACAGTCTCGAGAGAGAGAGTTATCGAGATGGAGTGTAGCTCTTGCATTTTTCTAATCTCGACTGCACCATAGAGAGGATATGTTGTTGCCAAACTTGGATAATTTATGTAATAAAAAAATTTTTCTTGCTCACTGTGAGTGGCAATGATCACCTTCGACCTAGAGTCTTCTACCATATCTGCTGAATCCATTTTTCTATTTTATGGATCACATTTTCAATTATCACTGGAATTACTTCGGCCTTTACTTCCCGCATCATCTCTAGTTCCTCTTATAGCCTTTGATATTTCTCTGACTTCTCATACTTCTCATATCCCTTCTTTCTGTCACTTGGCATTGTTATATCTATCACCAGTGCTGATTTTTGATTCTTGACAATTGCCACAATGTTTCATTGATGGTTTATCTGGCTGGATGGAGAAGTCCCACAAGATCTTTGCATTATTATTCACGATTTTCTGAACAGCCTTCCGCATAGTTTTGGCGAGATGCCGAACATATATTGCTATAGATGATGTTATTTTTCAATTTTGTTCTTGCTTTATTTTATTTTCTACCACTGTTTGTTAAAATATTTGTTTTCCACTGTTTGTTTTTTGTTTATGCTTATGTTAATACCGTCGTTGCCTGTATTAACCAGTCTGAATGGCAGCGTGCCACAATCAGCTGGTTCATTTGTATTTATGTTGCTATGAGCACATGAACTGTTAGCTGCCAGTTTCTTAAATCAGTAAATGTGAATCAATGCCGGTCCATGTCCAACTTTTTATATTTTTGAGTCGCTATTGAATGTCAGCAGCTATGGTGGCAGTTGGTTCCTACTCTGGGAGTTTGTTGCGATTTATTCTTAGATACATATAAATATATACCCCTTTCAAGAGGAAGAGAGTAGTGGTTGCAGGTGATCAACATGAAATGACAACAAATTTGGTCAAATTGCAGTCGAAACCCCTATCTTTCCGCTTGGACCCTTAGGCGAGACCCCCTTGATGCACACCTACCTTGCTTAAAAAAATACGAGGGTCGTATCACACAGGCTCAGAAACAAAGCCCGCACCAGGTATTGTGGAACCAGGCCAATAGTGTTAAAAGCGCTAATGGAATGGAATAAATCTTACTTGGACAAGACAAGATGATTTATGGAATACATTAAATAAACTATGATGAGATCTATATCCGCATTAAATGAGACACTTAGTGGCTCAATGTTTCAACATAAGAAAAAAGTATCTGAAGAACTAGATTAAGAACAAAATGCATGCCATAAATATGAACACACTCTGCTATGAACAAAGGAAGACGTGGAGGCTGTTAATTGATGATCTGGAAACCTTTTTCACAATGTACGCAAATTTCCACCCCAATCCTAACTCTCGAAGATTGCAAGCCAGCTAGAAAGAAACTGAGTGGAGCTTAGTAAACGTACAAGGGCCCAAAACATTCAGGAATACATTAGCAAGATAGCACCAAAGAACAAACTACTGGAAAAATGTCTGAAGCATTTACGGATATAGGAAAAGGGTAAAGCAAAGGAAGCATCGTAGAAAAGCAAGATCCTCCATGAGCCGCACTGTCGACAGATAACTGAGGTAACTGACAAAGACATACCCCATAAATGATTGGAAAAAGCTGGACTGAAAGGCAACAATGAGATGCTGAACATAGCATAAGAGCAAGTATTACGCATCAGATCCATTGGAACAGGATTATAGGTGTAGATGCAAAAACGCTTCAAAAACAGTGCAAACCGTGCAACACATAGTGATAGGACATAAAATGCAAGCAGGAACAACATACACTGAAGGATATAACCAAGTAGCTGGCACCATTTACAGGAATATCTGCTCGGCATCTGGCTTAGACCCTCTCAAGACTAGATGCGAAGGTCGGAAAAAGAATGTACTCTTGCGAACATGAAATAAAATATTAAAAAAAAAAATAAAAAAATACGATTTACGATGATTAATGAAAAATAGTTTTTTAGTAGAATCGACGAACATATTTAAGACAATAGTTAAAAAGAAGCAAAGCGAAAGCGATTCGTATTATTCCAATGAAACACTGACCAAGTTCTCTTTTGCCAATCTAAGAGGTTCTTCCAAAACATTGGTAGGTCGTATTACTCTTATTTTATTTCTTGCTTTCGGTTGTTTCCGACAGGGAAATTCCTAAGAAAATCGTGGAGAAAAATAAGGCGAAGATACTATGGGACTTCACCTAAACAACTATTGACCAATAAACCAGACACCGTGGTAGTAGACAATAATCAGAAATCAACACTGGTGATAGATATAGTAATACCAAGTGACATATCAAAAATATCAGAAAGAAGGAATATGAGAAGTAAATACCAAGAGCTGAAAGAGAAACTAGAGCAGATGCGGAAAATAAATGCCAAATTAATTCCAACCATAACTGGAACACTTGGAACTGAGATTTCTTGAGTAGAAAAGTGGTTTCAGCAGATTCCATGAACAACATCAGAGATCCCTATCCAAAAGAGGGCAGATTCCATGAACAACATCAGAGATCCCTATCCAAAAGAGGGCACTGCTAGGAACAACTAAGATATAGATTTTGCACGGAACCCTCAACTTCCCAGACCTCAGGAAGAGGATTCAGGTTAAGGATGATTATCATCACCCACAGGGCATGAGAAAAAGATTTTTTAAAATATACATATATACATGATATATATATAGTATATATATATATACACATATGCAAAATATACATATGTTAAAATATGGGAGAGTAGTGGTATTCCAGGACTATTTAAATTTTGGAAACAAATTCATTTTATGTTCTGATTTATTTGCAGAAAATTAATTTTCTAGCGCATTTGCGACATGTCAGGTTGGATATTGAGAAAACAATACTAAATCGGAACTTTGGTGGGTTGTCGCTCTGGATAGATATGCCACGGGGTCTCTTGTTGATGGAAGTACAGATGAACCGCTAGCATAACCTGGATTTTTGGATTTTTCTCCTGCGAGTAGAAACTAAGCATCGGAATTTCGAATTGAACAACCCACTGAGCCACTTTTTTCCCATGTGAGCTGTTGATAGTTCTCTGGCGTAAACATTCGAAACAATTTCTTGACAGTAACACAGTGGTCGTTTCACAATCACTGTTATTTCGTAGGTTAGAGTTCGAAAATTCTGATCATCCATTGCGTTTTCCAACCACAGTTTTCAGAGCTGTTTTCATTTCGAATCACCAATAACTTGCGTAATAATAAATTTGAAAAATGATTGCCTTTAAATGGACCGTCTTTGTCACCATAAACGCGAATAGAGCGCTTCAATTTGTATCGTCGGATATTTCTTCATGTACAGCAAGCAAGCCATGCTAATCACCTTTTATACTGCCTAAAACCATTTGGGAATCCAGCAAATTCCTGTTAATTTAGACAGAATGATTTATGGGTGATGAAATGGGAGTTCAATAATAAAATCTTCAGTCTCCAAATACTATAATAAAGGCTAAAAATATATATCCCAAAATCATCCTACAACAATAATATAGGAACGACACCTAAATACAGTAGCAGATGTGAATACACACAAAAATATACATAATCGAATCAATATACAGACAAGCATCAACTGATATTTACTGTTATATAGATTGTATTGTCACATTGCCGTTTTTGACAGGGAAAGAAATCGCCTATCTCTGTGCTATACAATATTCTACCCTACAATCTTTCTCTCATTCCCCCTCCCCCCTTTCTAACTTCCTTCACCATTATTATTAAGCTGGCTCGATTGGCTACAACGGTGAAAAGATTTTAAGCTGCGTGATCTGATACTATCTTCAACAGTAATAGAAACCATTCCTTTTCCATTGCCCATCGTCTAAGTCCATATATTGCTGCTCCACCTATACGTTCAAAATGTTTACTCACAGTGTCAGCCAAAATCTAGATTGGCCTACCTCACTTTCGACGCCACCCATCAAAAGGTTTAGCAAGTAACGAAATATGTGTCAACTCCTGTGGCGGGCGACGAAGAACATAACCTAACCAGCGAAAATGATGTTTTGTGATGGCACTGCTAATGGAGCGAAGATGAATGCAATAATGTAAGATTTTAACCGCTCGGCGAACCAGTAAAATGTTCCTTAGACATGAGTGGTCAAGAGTTGAGTGAGAGGCAGATAACTTCTTGATATCCTCCATTGGCCATGTCTCAGAACCATATAGTAAGATCGAACGAATCACGGCAATATAGATGCGAACTTTCGTTTTTATGGTGATTTCACGACGATTCCATAAAGGTATCGTCAACCGGAAGAACGCATTTCCAACTGCCGTGATCCGGGCTATAATATCATCTTTTGCCTGCCCATTTGGTATTAGAGTGGACCCAAGATATTTAAAATCGAGTACTACCTCAACTGGCAAAAAGAAGCATTTTAAGCTTCTTGTACATAAGATTTTCTTTTTATTAACATTGGTCGGGATTTCGCTGCAAATACTGATGTTATTTAGCATTATTTGCATTTCGTCATAACTGTCAGCAAAAACTACATCACCTGCGTATTTAAGATCTGTGGTACGATGATCTGCACTGATTTGGACACCTCTTGAAAGCCGACAAGCACTGTCCATTATCCAGTCTATCGCACAGTTGAATATTGTAGGGAAAGGACGCAGCCCTGACAGACATCAATTCTTATTTCGAAAAAGCCTGTCAGTTCACCATATACACAGACCTGCGCTGACGTGCGCTCTTGAAAATGCGTTTATGAGTCGATTGGTCTTCTGTGAGACATCATTGCGTTTCATCAGCCTCAAAAGCTAATCTATTGAATCGAAAGCAGCTGCAAAGTCGATGAAAGTGTGCTTGTTAAGAGTATTAAGGATCATACGATGGAAGGAATTCTTTGAGGTCAAGCATAACCACGATATGCCATCTATTGTCTCGGATGTAGCTGGTCCACTCGCCGCATGTCTATAAGTGAACAGCCAACAAAAGAGGAAATAATACCTTTTATCCTTATGCCTAAGGCCAATAAAATTCCTGGTGAAAATGGTCTTTGGGCCAAATTCTATAAACGTTTTCCGTCGTCATTCACAACATACCACTAAATGGTATGGAAGAAAGAAATAATACCAGGTGACTGGACATACTGTGACAATTATCGAAGAATTAGTCCGTTAAACGACTCGGGGAAATTTTTGCTTCCCTCATAATAGACTTATGGCAGTACGAGACAGCATGGGTACTCCCTAATCAAACTAGCTTCAAAACAGGGCGCCGTTTTGCAGACCAGATATTCACTTCAAGAAGAATATTGGAACATTGCTTCAGATATTTGCAACCCAACGTCACCATTATCGCCTAATCGAGCTACCTTCCCATTTTTAGGGTCATATCACTCTATTCCGCCGTGCTGCTGTCCTTTCAATTCTTCGAAGTATCTCATTCAAGATCTCCTAACATTCGTATTTTGGCACCATTTTTATTCAATTGGACAGTTGCTTTCGATATCCAACTAGCGCACTTCCTACTGGAATGCCCTAGCGTATAAGTGGGCTGATCTTCGAAGACATCCCTTAACTTTGGACCAGTGTTCGTTTGCAATTCCAGAAAAGTCACTGACATTTATACCACTGAGATGCTTCAATATTTCGGTTTGAAATACTCTTACTAATCTTATCCCCTATTCTTTTACTTTGAGATAGTTGAAAGATGTTGGGAGATGCTGTTTCTTGCGAGTATCTTGGCTCGAACCATAATATGGTCAGATTTCAGATTACCCGTTTCAGCGCCGCAAGAGGAACAATTATCTTGCATGGAACTGTTCATGCTGGCAAAATGAAGCTCTTCCCCATTGACGTGCCGGACTCCAGTGCCATATTTTCCAGTTTCTGGGATCATCTGGGAGCGGCGTTTTCACCTATGCGCGCATCCCAGTCTTCCTCGATCATAACCATATAATTTCGATGGAGACTTTGTTAGTAATTGAAGTTCTGCATAGAACCTATCATTGTCATCTGCCAAGAAGGCTGGAGAATAGATACTGATGACCGCGATATTGCGGAACTTATCCTTAAAATGGACATAGCGATATGGTCGCTTACCAATTTCCACTCAAACAAAGCAGAATGGGCCTTTCCAGACATGACAATCGCCATGCCATTCCGCCTCGAGTTATCCGAAGCACCACAATGATATGACCAGTATCTCTGGGTAATGAAAAAAGAACTGCCTCTCTCACAGATTGTCTTGATTTGGTTAGTTCTTTTCGCTAAGTATCTTAACTATCGTTGTGATGCGCCTCAAATTTTGGTTATAAAATTATGACAACATATTACATTGAAAATGTCACAAACAAACCACAATCAAAAAAATTGATTTTTCTAGACAAGGTTTTTCACAAAAATATGATTGGTAAAATCAATAAAATATAATTGAATGTAGGACCGAGAATTTCGAATGCAATGGTTTCGCATACAATATGTTTAAAACTATGTAAAACTATGTTTTTACGGAACATTAGTACATTCTAATGAAAATGGAAGCTCAAATTTTTCCGTATCTCTTTAATATTTTAAAATTTTAAAATTCTAGAATGTTTAATTTATTGAAAATTTTTCTGATAGTTTGCGAATGTATGCATCAAACTGCGTGAAATAATTTTTGTATCAAAATTACATTTAATTAGGTAAATACAAAAGCACAAATTCTTTTGACTTGTGCTTTTGTAATTCAAATTCCTTTAATTTTACTTGATTTGTATTTGATCGACCATGTGTTGTCAATAATTCCCTTTTTAGTGACAAATCTCCCAAAAAATTCACTACCTGGTTGTAGATTCGGTGGGATAGTTCATTTTCGACCAGCGCCAGTAGTATTTCTGATTCCACGTCATAGCTGGCACTTTCTAACTGAGACAATATCGATAAGGTCTCAATACTTCGTAATAGGCTTTCGTAGTTTGTCGAATACTCGGTCTTTTTATCAACGCATGAAGCCGGCTTTCTTGCCGCCCATAATGGCTTTCTAGCGTATCCAGTGCCAACTCGTAATCCGATTCAGTGACAGCAAATTGTTCGATTATTAATTTTGCCTTACCTTTCAACTATCCTAAAAAATAGCGAAACTTTTGGAACTTTAAGAAATGAAAGACTATCGATCATGATTCGAAATGATAATATAAATTGTTCCCATTCGTTTGTACCTCCATATAATTCGCAAAGCGAAGTCTGTGGCAAATGGGATGTGGATGTAATCAACTCGTCCAGCAGGTTTGCTTTCTAATTTCTTATCTTCATCCAATTCCTCAAATTGTAGCTTCAGCTGCATTTTTTCCACTATCAACTGGTCTTCAACCTATTTGCCTCACTGATAGATTCTTGGACAGATGGATCGACAAAAAATTTTCCGTATGCTTTCTCCCTTCTTGAGTTTCCAACTAATGCTCATTTTTGTGCACAAGCCCTTTGGAGATACTGTTACAGGTAACCACCCGGTTTTTTGACACGACAGGTTTATTCCATCCAAAGGCAGATATAAGTATTTTATAGTGTTGATTATTATGTTGTAAATTTTATATACATATATATTTTCTGTTCTTTGTTTTCAAATTTATGAAAAGAAAAAGGAAAATAAAAAAAATTTAGCTCATAGTTCACAGCAGTCTTTTTTTTCAAAAACAAAAATTCTAGAAAAGACATTCCGAACAAAAAATCAAGCGGAGTAACAGAAAGCGAATTAAAAGCACGCCTCGATAAATATTAAATGGTTGTTATTTGTATAATTTTATATTAATCAACAGTTGATGATTTTCATTTTTTATGATATCAATTCATTTGAAAATATTGTCGAAATGTTTAAAAAAGTACGAAACACTACAGATACAGCGACTGATCATCAATGTTGACCCCTATAATCACTTTGGTTATGCAGTAGCCATTAGTGGCCAATGTGCGTATTGCAGCTGCTAGCTACCATTCATAAGGTTTATCGTAATTCATGATTTCCCTATTTCTTTTTTCAATCGCTAGATACATTTCTTTCCGTTAATGAGAAATTTATTATAGCATATTTTCTTCAACAAGACTAAGATATTCAATAGCGCAATATGAATTAGAGAAATTAGAAAAATTTGAGAATTCTCAAGATGTATTTGTAAAATTTTTATTAATCGAAATTAGAAAAGGTTATTTATTTCATATGTAAACAAAAATTAAAAATATAAATATAAATATTTAGTGTATTTTAATGTATTTTTAGTGTATTTGTTGTTTACTTCGATCAAAATTGTCTACTTTGTCTTTCGTCAAACTATCTAAATTTGCTTGAGGCATTAAATTTTTATGATTTTTATTAAGAGAGTTTTGGTCTTGGTCTTAAAAATTGTTATAACGGAATTCTGGAGAAATTTCAAAGAGGTTATGATGGCTTCCTAATCAATCTAAGACAAAAGAAATCTAAGACAGTTAGGACATAATGAAGATGAACAATCACATGGTTATTGCTTAGATCATCAGCTATTTATAAAAATTAAAATCCAAAATTACAGAAAATTTTAAAAACTGAAACAATAAAACTACTAGAAAAATAAGAAATGCAAGAGAAGCTGCTTAGAATGTTAAAAACATTCGAAAAATATTATTAAAGGCGTTAAAAAAATACCAGAAAAATTTTAAAAATATAACTAGAACTATGAAAATGTCAGAAAATTTTGAAAAATAATATTGAAATGTTAAAACTATTAGAAAAATAACAAAGACAAGAGAACTAAGCTATTTGGAATGTTAAAGAAATTAAAATATATAAGCACGCTCTAATAAATATTAAAAAATAAATCATATCTAGCTTCTATGTTATATTGTAATTTTTTTACAATGTTTTTTCCTTCAATTTCCATTTTTTTCATTGGGCTAAATTCCGTTAAATTTCACAGCCCACATGCAAATGGCTATTATTTATATATTTCTATATTAATTAACAGTTGATATTTGTTTTTTATGATTTATTTATTTTTCTCAATTCATTTGAAAATATTGCCGTAAAGCGTTTAGAAAAGGACGAAGCACTACTGATACAGCGACTGATCATCAACGTTGATCCCTATAAATTTTTTGGATATGCGAGTTCCAGCTGCTGCTAACCATTTATAAGGGTAATCGTAATACAAAGTTTCTCTATTTTTTTTTCAATCGCTGATATATTTTTTCTCGTTAATGAGAAATTTATTACAGCATATTTTCTTCAACAAGACTAAGATATTCAATGGCGCGGTGTGAACTAAAGAAACTGCGAGAATTCCCAAGATACTTTAATAAATTTTTCTTGTCTCCTTATTAAAATTCTTTGTTTTTCTGTTATTTGTATAATTTTTATTTGTCAAAATTAAGAGAGATTATTCGAGTAATTATTAATCCTGACTCAGAGCAGAGTGTGTTCAAAAATGAGCAGAATCAATAAATCGATTGAGGTGGATTCTCCACAGCCACCCCGATTTCTGATATAACAGCTTCATTCCTATCGAAAAAAACTTTTCGTCTGAGAAACCCAAACGAAAAAATTCGATAATCAGTACATCCAAATAATAATTTCTCCATCTTCTTAGTGCAGTTGGATGAGCCGACCACTCATTAAATGCTCTCACCTTCATTGAGAAAAACATATGCACGATTAAAACCTTATTTTCGATAAATTTTTGTAGTGATTTATTAGTAGTACTTAATGCTCTTTATGGGATGCGTTGCTGATGCGTTGCGCTTGACCAACTTGAATAATTATCTTCCCCATTTGGCGACAAGCATTATATATTGTTTTTATTGTATTATTTGTGCATAAAATAGAGTAAAAAAAAGATTTAAGACAAACTTATCGTTTGAGATGCTCAAATGAAATAATTATCGATAACTAATCAACAAAAAAATCCAATAATATAATTTCTATATTTTAGTAGGGCAGTCGGACGAACCGACCGTTCACTAATTACACCATTCATCAGCCACTCCCTCCCTCTTCTCCCCTAAGGTTTGGATCGATTCTGCGTGGTGATCTTCGAATTCTCGTTGTGAGTCAGATGTTCGATTGATGCTTGGTTCATGCTCCAGGTTTAGTCGAGTCGTTTGCCAGAAAATTAAGTCTCTAAAAGGGAGATAAAATATCCGCACAGAGACCAGCTGTTTGGCTGCAAAGTTGATCTGCATCTGGCATCTGCTACCGATTTCGACTAGACTACTTTTGCTTGTACCCATCTCTCTTGCTGGTATTGGCCGCTGTTAAAAATAGTATGAAATAATAACTGAAAGCAGTGGAATTATGGTCGCTTGCCACGCTTTACTATTTTAGAAACTTTGTTCTGGACAGTAATAGAAGATTGTATTGACCACATAAAAAATTTTTTTGCTCACTCCATACCTCAAAATGTATTCAATATAATTTAAATCGAAAGACGAACGAGACAATTATATCAACGACAATAAGAAATGTATAAATGAAATTCCTGAGAAATAAAAAGTAAAATAATAAAATAACGAAATATTTTTATGGTTCTGTTTCTTTAATTTAGCAAAAAAAATTTGATAAACTGGAATTTTTTGCACATCGTTCAGTTTCTAATTTGCCAATACAATTTTCAAATATCAATCGCAAGCGATAAATATAAATCTATTTGTTAGACTATGTATTGCGAACATAAGCCATCCAAAACTTGTGGCAGGCTTAAACTAACAAAAATGTTTCGATATAAAAATTATTTCACGCAATCTATTGTATATATTCACAAACTACCAGATTGAAAAATTTTTCATAAACATTCTAGAATTTTAAAACTTTAAAATATCAAAGAGATACGGAAAAATTTAAGCTTCTTCCATTAGCGTAAGAAATGCACTAATCTTCCGTAAAAACTGTTGTCCTTTATGCGAAACCATTGCTTGCGAATTTTTCGGATATTTCCCATAATCAGTAATATTCCATTGATTTATTTTATCAATCATATTTATCGTTAGAAATGTACTAATCTTCCGTGAAAACTATTGTCCTTTATGCGTGACCATTGCTTTCGAATTTCTCGGATATTAAAATCAATTATATTCCATTGATTTTTTTATCAAGCATATTTATTCCATGAAAAAACTTGTCTAAACTTATGTTCCCTCAGACCATTGTCCTCTATTCCGATGATTCTACACAAACCGTCTAAGTAGATGTCAATCGCAAGCAATATAAATTTATCTGGTGGACTATTTACTGCAAACATTGACCTTCCAAAATTTGTGGCACGTGTAACGAAAAAAGGGATTCACTTGTCGTTTAATTTTCATGTCGTTATCCCCTTCCGTTAAAAAGTTATCGTTATCGTAACTCGATCGTTGCCGCGTACCTAGCTTGAGTAATTAAATCTTCATTTAAATAAAAATATAATTACAACAAGGATATTAAATAACGATATATACCAAAAACCTAAACAAGTAACAATACGAAACACCAAACCATTATCAATCGAGCAAGAAATACCTTAATTGCGATCCCCCCGCCGCTCACCTACGATTACAAATGAAACAATAAATTGTTCCACGAAAAGAAGAATCGAACAAAATTGCGGCCTCAGCCACGCTTTAGTTGGTCTTCATCGATTCTGCTCATTTTTAAGCACAGAACGCTTAATTGCTTTTCTTGTTACATTGTTATATAAACAAAGGTTTAATTACCCAAGTTTAAAGTACACGACAAATGACCGAGTGACGATTACGATATCTTTTTTAAGGGAAAATGACGACTTTGAAAGTAAAACGCTCCACGATTCTTTTTTGTTATAACATTAACAATACTGATGGACTGTCGTGGATAAGGCACTCGGTAGATCCGAGGCAAAGACTGTGGCGATAATGCCGATGAAAATGTCCCTACCCAATGCTCCTCAGATATCCAACCCATTTCCAACATTTTCTCCTCAGTTCCACCTTTCCTTTCCTCGAAATGAATCCAAAATGGTTGAAAACGGTCTCTTAAGAGCTTATATTCGTTTTGAGATAAGCGGAATGAAGATAAACGTCCTCCATTTTCTCAAAATGGAAGATTTCTTCATTGTACTCCTACTCATGAAATACTCTATTATTCTGCCATTTTCTAACATCTTTTCCAACTCTTGTCTCTCTTATTTTCTCATATATTATTATATTATAATAATTATTATATTATAATATTCTCGCTGAGAAAGATATATAGCAGGCGCGATGCGGATGATCTGCCTATATTTGCAATCTTCGCAAATCTTCACAATTTGGCGACAAGAGAATTGCATTCAGTGAGTTTCTGCAATGCAAGAGGAACTTTTCTAGATTTCTTGATACTGGTCCTGTATCGTCCATTTAAATAAAAATATTCTTCTTGAACGTATCGGTAAAGCATTCTGCTTGTTTATTTGATTGTGAATGATAAGCCGAAACATCGATATGGCTGTATTTCGCTTAAAATTGTTAATATCCGTAAGAATTAAAATGTACTCTACTAATAATAATTTATTCCAATAATTTATAACACAAATATTCCAAAATGTGCAATTAAGAAAGATGGCATTCTGCATGTCGCAATGCATTCCGTCTTACAAATCTCTGGCCACTAGAAAATATGATTTGGACTAGCATAGTCTACTTTGTTGATCCCCGATATTAAACAAAGTCCACTGCCGAAAAACTATATCGTTGTTTATATAATTCCTGAATGAATTTATTTCGGAGAATTCTCTGCCATTTAGTTATATGTAATTGTTTGATTTTCTCCAGCAGTCTACCTCAATTGGTTGTCGATTTTAATTACTTCATATGTGATAGACGACGAATCGCATCAATAATCGAAGGTCCTCATCTACTATCGCGACTGCGATTACGCGATCTTCGGATGCAGTTGCCTTGGATAAGGCATCTCCTTGTCCAAAAGTTGTCATTGACTTGTATTCAGTCTAAAAATCATATCAAATCAAATAATCGCCCATCTTTGTAGACGAAATGCTCTTATAAACCGGAATACTTTCTAATGATCCAAAAACCGTTTATGAAAATGCCGTGAACTGGCAAAATTTCTTTACTGCAGGATCAGGGCAAATACTTTCTCTATTTGGTTACAAACGTGCCATACTTTATCGCCTATCGTTGAACACCTCAAATATAGGTTGTTGAACTAAAATTAGCGTAAACTGCCATCTATCGCTCAAAACAGAAAATACGCAAAACAAAAAATCACAAAAATAAATAAACTAGACCAAATGGAAGATTTAAAGAAACAGCCACTCTTTGGCTGATATTGGTCGTCGCCAATTTATCAACTGAAATTGTTGGTTTTATACACCAATCTCGCTTGGAACCATTCCTGTGATCTTTCCTTTATCGGACTGCTGCCCTTTCATTTCTGGCCTAATCAATCGTGATTTACTCATTTTTAAGCACAAGAAGCTAAAACAATATTAAACTGGGACAACATAATTTGATATAATTTTCGTTACAGTAACATTAGATCTAGTTACCGTTCTCCATAACGATATGCGCGTTTTCTGAGATTCTGACATTGGGTGGTACAGTAAAATAATTTCTTTTAAGATATTCTGTTGACCCTGTACTGCAGTTCCCGCATCAAATCTGGAGAATGATTCAAGCTCATAAAGCGGCAAAATTCTTGTGAATGTTTGCAACGAAAAAAGGATTATATCTTCTTGATAATTTCGGGTTCGATATCCCTTTCCGTTAGAAAAGTATCGTAATCAATCGATCATTCGCTAAAGCTCAAACTTGGGTAATTAAATTTTTACTTTAAAATAGCAATATCTTGAACGGAAACGAAAAAAGAAAAACAAAAATCTCTTCCCCTTCGCTCCAATATCACATCAATCTATACTGATTGCTTGCTGGAGATATTTCGTGGTCGTCAATTCTCTTTGCTCTACTTATTCGTGGTATACTGATTTATGTTTTGCTCATATTTTGGGCATTTCAAACAACATTGTGTAATACTGACGCACGTCCAACTTCATCTGGTGACGAAGAGATGGAGCTTCAAACTTATTCATATGGCCAATAACAAGATTGACAACACCTTCTATGTTAATAAATTGAGCAGGAACAACGAAGCTTTGCTTTTACTGATGTGATATTATTGCTTTTCAAGCAATATTCCATAGATAAGTCACCGATAGTCGCGAATTACTGTAGAATTTGTTTTAGAATCGGATTACATATTGCCATTTTGTGGCGCTTAGACCAAGGCTACGGGTTAATTTACCCAACTATGTTCTTATTGCGATAGCAATCCTGCTTAACACGAGAGGACAGCAGATTCAGACATTTGATTCAGCCAATGGTGTGATGCTACTATTTGAGAGATTATGAATGAATGCCTCTAAGTTAGTATCCCGTCTACACGTAGGAACAACAAATTTTCTCCTTAAGGACGAGAGACAAATCTATATAGATGCACATCGCGCAACTATAATATTGGCCCATTAGAAGGCCTTGGTATATAAGGTCAAAATAGATAGGGAATGCCATATACGATATGCAAATCCTACCTTGCATTGTTGAGTTCCAAAAACTCCATTTGTTCTTATCCATAGTGCTCATTTTACCCTTTTGAAATTAATTCAATTTTCTTCTGAATTCAAGATTTTTAAAAAAAGTTAGAAAAATAAGGATAAATTTAAAATTGAAAAAGATAAAATTCAAAAAAGTAAAAAAAAGACTGAGAAAACATGATTAATGAACAAAAAGAACAAAAAAATTTTTTCGAAAAATAGTGAAAAATTTTGGCTGTATCTTGATATAAAAAAGTACAAAGAATAAGAATAAATAGATGAACACGACAATTTTTATCAAGACGACACTCCTGGGACAACAAACTTTGCTTCTTAGAGTGATTCTCGAGCCGCTCATTTGTGCTCCTCATTCAAGAAGAGATTTTATTAAATTTTAGTAAAAAAATAGATAACAGGAATAAAACAAACTAAAATAATGAACTAAAAACTGACCACACAAGCAATAAAAATAAAGAAAGACTTACTGTTGATAATCAATAAATTTAACTTGAGACTTTTGAGTTGCATTTGTTCCTATCAAGGCAAGATATCGAAGGTCGACGAAGATCGACAGAAGTACAAACGAGTCGATAGCATGACTTGGATTTCTGCAAGACCAATTTGCCCCAAAAATAAAAAAATCAAATAAAAAATGAAAAAAGATTTGAAAGATAAAAAAATAAATTAGAACATTAAATCATGAAAATAATTTACAAAATTTAAATTTTATTAATTGAAAGCTATTAAGGATTAAATGAATAAAAAATTAAAAATGTCGAATTATTTTTCGAAATTAGACAACCAAATCTAATTGAAATTTTGAATTTTAATTCTGAGATATATTGAATTAAAATTTCTAAAGTTTTCAACACATCAAAAGCATATCGGCTCCTTTACCACACAAAAAATGATTCCGATGCCTTGTGACCAAAATTTTATAACTGAAATCAATCTGAAATAAATATCAATTATATATTATATTATGTGCTATATTATTTTTATATTTAATTAAAATAATTTAGGAATAATTTTATTGGAACTTTTTTAAATCTTATATTTGTTAAATCTATTCTTTTAAATTTTATTGTAATTCCTATACAGTGATTAAATCATAATATAAAAATCACAAAATGATAGAATTAAGTTGCAATTACATTAAAATATCATAAATTAATTCATTACAATATATTAAAATATTACCTAACAGCTAAACTAAATTACAAGACATTAAAACAAGAACTTTTATAACATTAAAAAATAAAACTTGAAAAAAATAAAAATCTTTAAATTTCAAAAACATGAAAAAAACCAATAAATAGGTAAATTTAAAAAACAAATTGTATTTTAATCGGCATTTCTTTTCTTATTTTTTCCGATCTTTATAATTTTTTTTTTAATTAATAATCACATGGAAAATTACACTTATGAAAAGTTTAATTAAGTTTAAAAGTTTAAATTTATAAAAGTTTAATTACCAAAATTTTTGTCTGATGTTCGCACGATGTTCATAGCTGAGAAAAAAGTAATAATCATAATAACCATGACAAGATATTTTTTAATCGTTATCCAATATTTTCATCGAAATTTTCACGTAAAGGCTCCAATAAACCGTCTTTTTTCGCAAAAAGGTATTGCATCTCTTAATTATTTCTACCTTTTTCAAAGGTTTTTAAACTGAGGGAAACCTCGAAGACTACTGGAACTTTTATTATTTTAGATAGTACAACCTTGCTAAAAAAAACTCCTCAAAGGACAGCGACCAAATATAGAAAAAGTGAAACCTATGGACCAATCGACTAATTCAAGTAATCTAAATTATCGTCTTCTTTTAACGGCTCTCACCATTGCTGGCTAGGCTAGCTCCGCCACCTACAAGGGTAAGATGCTTCCAAGCTGTTAGGTCTGACGCCATCGCACTAATAGTATTAGAAACCATTCCTTTTCCCATCGCCTAAGTCCATATATCGCTGGTCCCCTTATACGTTCAGAAAGTTTCCTGACTATATTAGCCCAGATCTTGACTGACCCTCCTCGCTTTTGAAACCAACCATAAGATTTTAGTAAGTAACGAAATATGCATCAACTCCTGTGGATGACGAACGTGCCCTAACCAGCGAATACGACGTTCTGTGATAACATTATTAATATTTGATTCGACGGATCCGTATCTTATACATGAGTGATCAAAGGCTAATAGCTTCTTAATATTTTCCACTCTCATTAATCATGTTTCGCATCCATATAGCAAGATCGAGCGAATTGTAGCTTTATGAAAGCGGATTTTCGTCTTCACGATGATTTCGCGACGGTTACATAAATATATTGATTTTTTTCTATTGAATGGTGAATGGAGCACTTTTAGGGCACAACCGCTCATGAAAGGCAAAGGTCAATCTGAATTGTACAATATTCTAAATTCTAAATATTAAATCGCAATTTAAGACATTCCAGAAGCAGTATGTAGAATTTTGTGATTTCTCTGACGTTCCTCAAACTTTGGTTGGCTTTCACATGATAAACTCGCTGCTTCTGGGATTAGTTCGTCTATTTCGTCAATTGTCGTTATCTGTGGTCCTTTCCTCTTTTTAATCCGAGAATTAAATAGGACTTAGATTTAAACTGGATGGAGAAACTCATTTAATTCAAATTAAATTTGCTCACATGATAAGGATGATGAATAAAAATGCTTTACCAATTTTCGAAACTTTCCATAAATTTTGAATTAAATGAACATTGTCCACGTATCAACCTTTGCTGACCTTTGAATACTCCGCATTAAATAGATCTGAAGATTCAAAGTCCTACAAATATTTAGTTTTCAGCATCATGAAATATTACAATAAAATCAATGTTTTACATGAATTTCCCTCATTTTCTACCCTTTCTTCATTGTTATAAAAAATGTATGTGCCATCATAAAAGAAACAAAAATGATTTTCCACGAATTAATTTTTCCGTTCCACTTTCTACCCCTCCCAATTTTTCCCATGTTGACGTCACATCAGCTAACGATCACTCGTGAATAATTTTTTGCATTATAAAATACATTAAAATTACTCTTGACGAATTAATCGACCATCTACTAACAATTTATATATATATATATATATATAATTTAAAATCTTTAAGAAAACAATGATAATCGTTAGTGATAATCGTTAAACAATAATAATAGCGATAAACAATGATAATTCTGCTTTTAACTAATCAGTGAAAACTGCAAAACATTTTTAAATTATTACTCTGCAAACCACTTATAGTAGGTGGGCCAGGAGAATAACCACCATTAGACGAAACAATTATCAAAATCAAAATAAAACAAATTCATCTGCATAGATTTACTAAAAAATATAATAAAACATTTTTTAAAAACCGCTTTCAACAAATGAAAAATATTTTTTTCAAGAAAAATTTTTTTCATCTTTTACTTTTTTTCTTCGAATTTTTTACTATTTTTCAACTTCTTTATTTATTCATTTTTTTTTCTCTTTATTTTTCTTTTTTCTCCTTTAACGCCTTTTTTATTTTTTACTGTTTTTTATTTTTTTTAATGTTTTTTAATTTTTTATCTCTAAGGTCTTTTCTCTTCTGAATTTTTTTTCATTTTTTTCAGTTTTCTTAATTTTTTTTTTTTAAGAATAACTTTTTAGGAAGGAAAAAAAAAACAAAAGTTCTTTCCTTAAAGATGAAACTCTCAAGGAAAAAACTAAATTATAAAAACTAAGAACAACAGCATGGAATTGGTCAATTACATTATTCAATTACAAAATAAAAATTGGTAAGACCAGTACAATTTATTCAATTTTAAACAGAGAAATAAAGAGTACGATCACTGATAATAGTAAAAGTGAGAGCTAAAAAAAAATCAACGCTAAAAATAAAAGAAGATAACTGAAATATTTCTCCTTATCATTCATTCGCATTCTTGTATATAATTTACATTTACATCTTTCCTGTGGTTCATGGAGTTATATGCAATAACAATAAAAAGTGAAAAGAAAAAACATGTCAAACAGGTCTTGAGCTTCTTTCTATATGGTGTGTTGAAGGTCAAGACTCTTACGAAAATCTTATTACCGCATCGAGCGATAATTAGAATTCGAATCTCTTAATCAATCAATCAATCAATCAATCAATCAATCAATATCTGAAATGACAAAATTTTGATAATCATTTATTCTACCACGATTTATAACAAAAATAGCAACATTTAAAATGAATACTTCTAAGAAATTTATTTTCTGTAACATATATTTGAACAGCATTTGGGTCAGTCATTATTAAATATTGCTCCTGGCATTTTTAAAATCTGTTCTACTGCCAAAGTTTTTATGTGGTGATAAACAGCAAAACTCTGAAAAAAAATTATTGGAAATATGTTTGAAATTGTAGCTGAAGTTCATAATGCCTTTAAACAATGGAACTGCGAACGGCTCATTATAAAAGCTACTATGACATTGATTTCCTATATGGATAACTGTGGTAATTCTAATACAAGCATCAAAGCACGATTTTTTATTGCATATACCGGACTAAAACCAATCGAGCTTTAAATGGCTCCTTAGTCCGTGAAGTTGATTCTGTAACTGTTAAGGCTGCTAAGTTACCTAGTTAATTGTGATGAAAATGCAAAGAAAACAGGAAAGTCATGAAAGAAATGAAAGAAAAAAATCAAATCAAAATCTAAATCAAAAAGCGAACTGAAAGACGGGCAACAAATAGGAAGACATTAAAGGACTGATGCAAGCAAAACAACATAAAATCCATACCAGCATTCTAATTCGAAAAAAAAATTCACAAATAGGCAGAAGTCAAATTAGCAATCAAAAAGCCATGTAAATTAGGTTTCGAAAAAGATCGAACGATTCAAAGAGATTTTATATGTGTTATAAGAAAGAGATTTATCAAAGTGATAAAATAGCTGAAAAAATTACCTTAATTATCGATTTTGTTGCAACTTATTGAGTTTGTAAATGACTACTATACTGGATGCAGCGCTGGATAAACGGTAAACACAACAACGACGCCACTGTGGATTCGACCCCACAAAAACATGACTCCTCATTCCATAAGTAGTTTTTTTTGTCAAAGTATTCGAATCTCTTGTTCGTCTACTAACGAATTAACCTACTATTAACTAAAACAAAATTTAAACGAGATCAAAAAATATATATTATTGAAATTCAAATTAAACAAAATTGTTTGCATCATATGAAAACGATGATCAAATGATGATGATCCTATGTGGCTAAAAATAAAATCTGCCACTAGAAATAAGATTTGCACCTTCATGCAATAAAAAGAAAGGAAAAAATGTTAAAACAGAAATGCAGAGGTCTTAAAAAAAAATAAAATATGGGAAAATAAATGAAATGTATAGTAGAATTTTAAATAAATAATTTTAAATCATGAATTTTTTATCTTATTTAAGACTAAAAATTAAGGAAACGTGAGTGTATAGCGTGCACCACTTCTCGTTAGGCTAGCTCCACTAGCTGTGCACCATCCAGTTTTTTCATGTAGTGGGCACGAGCTATTTTTTTTTCCAATACGATACTCGAGCCAATATTTACTGTGCGATGCCACTCCCCATTCAAAAAATGGGAGAAATTAGAAACAATAGCATACTGAGAAACATTAAACCATACTAAATATGCAGGTACAGTAGCATAAAAAGTGAATAATAAAAATGATATGAAAACTGATTAACCAATTAAGAACAATGAAAACTTACTCCTGATTGAAAATTAATATTTCCAAAGCTTTCCTAGTTATTGGTAAATGTATATATACGAAATGCACATTCAATGCAAAAAACTAAAATGAAATGGATAAATTAACATTCTCGATTTCTCATCCCTAACAAAAATTACTAATATATTAAAAAAGTATGGTATGAAAATATGACTGATAATTCAATTGGCGTTCATAATAAATAACAATGTAGTTCACGATAGGGAACTGACCATTTTTTCGTTATTGATTAATGGTAAGTAATTAATTTTAATAAAATGAAACCTACTATTCAAAAAATTTGGTGGAGATGAATACACATTTTTTTCTATTCGTAGATGACAGGATAGCATAATTTTCTCATAAAACTGCACCCAACCTAATAATAAAAGCATTAAAGACGAATTTAAGAAAAAAAAAATTAATATCGTAATGGTAAAATGAATTTTGACGAGAAGATAAACTGAACAATATTGATGTCATTACAAATAAATTAATTTATAAAATAGACGCCATAAATAAATTAAAATTAGAAAAAATTTGTTAATTTATCTTCTCTGAAAACAAATCAAGCTCCCAATCCTCAAGAGAGGTGATAGGAAATACTGCGACAATTATCGAGGAATCAGCCTAGACACCTCAGCGAAAATTTTTGTTTCCCTTTAACTCAATAGACTTATGGAAATAAGAGATAGTAGGACGCGTCATAATCAGAATGGGGCGCGGTTATGCTGACCAGATATTCACACCAAGGATGCTGGAATATCGCTTCAGATATTACCCACCGTTACGTGTTTCATAGACTTTGCGGCCACCTTTGATTGAATTGATAGAGCGGTGCTTTGGAGGACGATGGAATGTGACAGTGTTCCAGAGAAAATCATTCGACTCATAAGGACATTTGATGAGCGAACGTCGGCATAAGCCCATGTATATAAGGAACTGACAGAATGCTTCGAAATAAGAATTGGTGTCCGTCAAGGTTATGTCCTTTCCCCTATGATATTTAGTGCGATAGACTCGGTAATGTACACCGCTTATCAGTACTCAAGAGGTGTCCAAATCAGTCTAAAACATCGCATCACTGGTCTTGAATACGCTAGTTACGGAGTCCTTTTTACTGACAGTTATGATGAAGTGTAAATAATGCTAAATAAGGTGTCAGCAACTGCAGCGAAAATTGGACTAAGGATCAATGTAAACAAAACGAAAGTCTTTTCGTCTTATGTGCAAGAAGCTGATAAAATGCCTCTTTTTGTAAATTCATTGCCGGTTGAGGAAGTGCCCGATTTTAAATAACTTGAGTCCACTCTAATACCAAATGGGCAGGCAAAAGATGATATTATAGCCCGGATCACGGCAGTTGGAAATGCGTTCTTCCGGTTGACGATACCTTTATGGAATCGTCGTGAAATCACCATAAAAACGAAAGTTCGCATCTATATTGCCGTGATTCGTTCGATCTTACTATATGGTTCTGAGACATGGCCAATGGAGGATATCAAGAAGTTATCTGCCTCTCACTCAACTCTTGACCACTCTTGTCTTAAGTATAATTTACGGGTTCGCCGAGTGGATAAAATCTCACAAGATCGCATCCACCTTCGTTCAAATACCACTTGCATAAATAATGCTATCACAGAGTGTCGCCTTCGCTAGTTAGGGCACGTTCTTCGTCGTCCACCATAGGAGTTGATGCATATTTCGTTATCTGCTAAACCTTGTGATGGTTGGCGTCAAAAGCGAGGTGGGCCGATCAAGACGTGGACTGATACGGTGAGAAAAGATTTTGAAAGATTTTGAGATTTTGAAAGATTTAGACAAGATTATGGGTGGGTCAGCAATATATGGACTTAGATAATGGGAAAAAGAATGTAGCCGATTCTATTACTGCCCTGTAGCCGATGGAATCAGCATGGTGAAAGCTGTAAGAAGAAGAAGAAAACAGAAGAAGAAAGCAGAGTAAGAATCATGTTAATAACAATAATAAATATGATAATAATATAATAGACTCGCTCGGCTGGCTTATCGCACTAGATAAATATAACAGGCAAGTGAGTCGATAGCGCCACCCGGATTTCGCGGGAAGCAGAACTTCGGTATCGACGCTCCGAACTGTACAATAAGCCATCCTATGCCTCAAGTTTGAAGCACGACAAAGATTTATAAAAATTGAAGAATATAATATAACTTTGCATGTAACCTAACGATACATCTATAAAATTTATGTTCCATCTAAACCAATTTTCTTCGGCTGGCATAAATTCTTTTAAAATTCGAAAAAATAGTTCTGAATTCATTTTGAATGTATTTCCATTTATTAATTTTCTGTTCATGATTTTTTCATAATGATGTTTCCGATGCTCAATAGGGAAATGCAAAGAATATCGACGTAAAATATAAGTCGCCAATATCACTCGGATTTTTCGAAAGGTTTATTTATGCTGGGAATGGAATCTCAGCTCGTTGAAAAGCGAAAAAAAATTGCAAAAAACAATATCGACTAAAACACTTCAATTATGTACAAAATATAATGCTTAAATTAATTTTCGCATGAAAAGCCGCAGCAGAGATTATTTGTGCGACAAAAACACGACAGCTGAAGCAAATTGGGAGAAAGAAGCATGTTGATGCCAACATTTGACCATTTATTTAGTTAGAAGAGCGTAAAAATCCCGCAATTTTAAAAACCAAATCGTTCAAAAAAACAAGAGAAAACAACCGAGAAATTTTTTCCAAATTTCAAAAGATGGAGAGAAAAGTGATTTCGCAATAATATGATGATTATCTGAACCGATTTCTAGTAACTTCGTAGAATCTCTATTCGACAGCTTCGCTATCGGCTTCAGCTTCTGGATCCATTCATTCACCACCTCGTCCAAATTGAATTGTGGAGAAGGTAGCAGGCGGGAGATGGTGGGTGAGAGGTGTTTTTTAAAAAAGTGTTCTTGAAGTTTGTGGTCTTCCTCAAAATTTTTCGAAGATGTCGTGTATAATAAAATTTTTTAATGCTTAAATTAATCAATTCTTTTCTTTGTATCGCCTATGAAATAAGCGTTGCTATGAAGTTTTTTCTGCAAAATTCTTCTTCATGTGGAAAAAAGGCACTTAAAACTGAGAACCGTGAAAACTGAGTGATAATGATTATGGTGATAAGTGAAAACTAATGTAACTGGTGATAGTGATTCTGCTAATTCCTTTTTTCTAAGAACTCTCACACCATTAATGGTTAGACTCGGTCCGCTGACTTGTCACTCTAGAAAAATATGTCAAGAAATCCTTTGGTGATGAAAGTGCAGGTTGTTCACCCGGATTTCTGGACAGGTTCACTCTTGCGGGAAGTTGAACCTCAGCATCGGTGCTACGAATTGCAATAGCAATCCACTGAACTATTCTACTTCCTTCTAATACATTTTGCTACTTCTATATTTAATGTTTATCTACAGATCATTATACAGCAAATATTTTTCAAAAAATTGTGCATAAAATTGATATGAAAGCGAAAATATTATTGTACCTAGTAGGACATATTGCTATAAATCAGTACATTATTCATGGCTTTATTAAATTATCTATTGATAAATGCAGTAATCTACATATAGATGCCAGTTTATCAGATATCTCGCAATTTTTTGTTCTACTCTTTTCCACCAAATAGGCACTCATTTACGTTGGGCTATTCGACCTAAATGTGGCTTTGCAGGAAGTGAATGTTGTGTTGAAGTCATAATAAAATAAATCCAGAATGAAATAAATTTATACAACTGCTGAAATCCGAAATAAATCTTTCAGGACTATTATAATTGTGTGTATTACGATGGAAAAATATTTTAGAACTATTAAGGTTCAAAAGGGCCCGGAGAGTAATTATTTATATGATTTTTTTTTCTGAAGAGTTCTCACCATTATTGGATAAAATCGCTCAACTGGTTTGCCGCAATTGAGCAACATGCCAGGGAGTCCCTTGGCGATAGAAATATAGGCCAGTCGTCGACATCATCCGGATTTTTGTACTGGTTTACTCCTGGGGGAATCGAACCTCAGCATCGGCGCTCCCAATTGAGCAACAATCCACTGAGCTATCCTATCCCCAATTGAATGATAAGAAAAAGCAATTAATTGCCAGCAATACAGACAATACAAAGATGCAAAATTCCACAGAAATTAACAGCAATCACTATTCTTCTTCGGAAAATTCTCATAATTACTTGTTAGGCTGGCTCCGCTGGCTTCAGAAATAAGATATCTCCAAACTCTTCGGCTCGATCCCACTGCTGACAGTAAGAGAAGCAATGCCTTTTTCCACCATCTAAGTCAATATATCGCTGGTCTTCCTATATGTTCAAAATCTTTCTATACCAGTCCAGGTCATGAAACCGGCCCACCTCGCCATCATGGCCATCCATCCTAGGGTTTAGCAAGTAACAAAATATATGTCAACTCTTGTTTTAAACGACGAAGAACGTGCTCTAACCAGTTAAGACGATATTGTATGATGGTACTGTTAATGCAAAGGTGGATGCAATCGCGTGAATTTTTTCTCGGCAAACTCGTAAAATATATCTCAGACATAAATGGTCGAAGGAAAATAACTTAATGTCCTCCACTCTCATTGGTTTTATTCGCAGCCACTTAACAATATCGAGCGAATTGCAACTATATAGGCGTGGAGTTTCGTTTTTCAATAGTCGCTATTATTATTCTCCATTATAAAAAGTTATATTTCTAAAATTTTACATTTAATGATTGTAATATTAGTAAATAAATGAACAATAAATTATTTTTACAAAAGATAGGATGAAACATTGTAAGTTTTCAACAATACCGTTGGAGGACTCTTTACCGCCTGCAAAGAACTGCTTCATTTTTTTGCAGTCATCCATAAGTAACGCTATCCTAAACCATTTTCTGCCACTTTAACCTTAGACTCAAAATTATAACTGAAAGCCTTCACTTTTCCCATGATTCATCATGAAAATTCGCGGTGTTCATAAATCATAAATTTTGCCATGAATGACGCTCATAGGATTATCAAAGTAGAAACTTGAGGGTTTTGAGAAATAATTAAGGAGATTTGCCTGGTGTAAAAACTTCTCAACAGATTCGAGAGAAACATATACGATTGTTTCACACTGATAATTTTTGATGCAAAATAATTCAATCAGAAAAATTCATGTAAAATCTTATAAATGACAAAATGATGCATCTAAAAGTTTCAAATTTTGTTACTTTCAATCTTTTATTTACAAAAAAAAAAATTTTTTTTTCTAGCATTTTATTTCTAAAAAAATAAGAAAATTTTGAAAAATACAAATTTGGAACAAAAAAATCGGTGTGAAAATTCTCAGTAATTTGCATTTCTTAAATTTGAAAAGAATTTGCATAATCGTTTCTTTTCTTTTTGAAAATGCAAAGTAATGGATTTATTGAAGGAAATATTTCATAATTTTTGATTTGTCACTAAAATTTGTGCAAATTAAAGAAATGATGAATGATGATGAAATGATGAAAGAAATGATGATGAATTACTGAAATTTTCATTATTTTCATTACTTGTGCGGAAGTTATTTCGTTATTTGGTAAATACTATGATAGTTAGCGTCAAAAGCAAGGTGGTCCAATCAAGACCTGGATTGGTGCAACCAGGTGGAACACAGATAATATGGACTTAGGCGGTGGAAAAAGGAATAGCTCCTATTACTGTCAACGATGGCATCGGATCCCGACCAGCTTGGAAATGTCTTACCTTTGTAGCCAGCGGAGCTAGTCTAAGTAATTGGTGAGAGCTGTTGCCGCCAATGGTGAGGTTCTATTCCTCGTAGGGATAAAATTGTCGGAAAATTGGAAGAGCGCTGGCGATTCACATCTACTTCTATGGACTATCAATGGACTACTTGGAATATTCGTTCACAGTAGCGTATAACAAAAAAATTTTATAGCAAAATTACATATTTTATTACAAATTTTTGGCCAAAAATAAAGGTTTCTTACATTTTTCCTCAGTTTTCTTAGCATTCTTTTGGAATATAACGCGATTAATTTGTCACCTTTACAAATCAGATCGCAAGCCTAACTGAATTCATTTTTTTAACTTATAGTATTTTAAATTTCTTTGAGAACTGTAAAATGAACAAATCTTCGTATTTTTTTATTGATTCATAGCCTCATTATTTTAAATTATGTTTTTCTTTTTTAAAAATCTCATTTAATCGAACAATCTTTTTATAATAATTTAAGAAAACTAAAAAATTTAAGGAATGAAAACTCATTGATAATTTTCATTGAAGATTGTTTTAATTTGTAGTATTTTAAATTTCTTTCGGAACTGTAAAATGAACAAATCTTTGTATTCGTTCATTGATTCACAGCCTCATTATTTTAAATTATTTCTCTTTTTTGCAATTATATCATTAGACTAAATAATTTTTATATTAAAATTTAAAATTTTAAAATTAAAATTTTATCAATTGTAATCAGTTTAGTGGGCCCGAACTTTAAAAATATTCTTTTTTCTTAGGTTCTTTATTACAAAAATATATTCTGGAAATGGATAAATTGAAATACAAAATGAAATATTGGCGAGATATTTTTCTTACAACTTTTTTTATGTTCTGTATTCTAATTTTCCAATTTTAAAAAAATTTCAAAATTGTTTTAAACTGTTCATTCTATGATATGATTTGAATTTAAAGGGCCTAAATTTTGCATTTCTTTTCTTTGAAGATGTTCGATATTAAAATATATTCGGAGATTCGGAAAAAAAATTAAAGGGAAATATAAAATATTAATAAAATATTATTGATAAATTTGCCTGAAGACATTTCAAAAGTCTAATGCCACGTAATATTCACTGAAAGATGTATGCGTTAATTAAATAACGAATTATGCAAAAACCATGTCTGGATCGACGACTGGATTTCGATTTTTGTCTCTATTGCAATCTCTCTATCTATCTCTATTGCTTCCTTATTTTTTTAAGCGTTTAGCGATCCTGGTTTCTGGTTAAGCGTGCTCTATTTACTGTTAGATTAATCAGAAATTTTTGCCAGGTGATCAGCCGCTTCAGACTGACTATAAATAAAGACGCGATCCGAATTTTTCAATGATAAAAATCTTAAAGTTCAACAGTTGCTTTATTTTGCTTTAAATATTTTATGAAAATTGGATAACTGCTGAAAAGAACTTTACAGTGATGGAAAAAGCATAAGGAAAATTGATAGATGGCGATGATGATTTTTTCAAGCTAAAAAAGCGAAAAGAAAATTTTTGCAATTCGTTTAATAAATTTTACTAAGCAATTGATGAATTTTTCATAAAAATTAACTAAGTAAAAATTTTTTTTTCTCATTAAAAACACTATGGTAGAAATTTATGAATGCAAATTATTGCTGATTAGATAAGTAATTTTATATTAAAAGAGAATTTTTAGAATTTTAAAGTTTTACAAAAATTTTAATTTTTATAAAAAATTTTATGCATTAAAATAAAATAAAATAAATAAAATAATTTTCTAAAATATAAAAAATTCCTCTTTTTAGACCTTATTTGTAGTTCATTTGTGCGATTATCTTAATCGCTGATTGCATTTCGTTGCGATAAGGAATTTTAACGAAGTTGCAATAAAGGAAGGCAAAACCATTTTTGTCCCGTTTACCTTTTTTTTTAAAGAGTCCTCACCATTTCTGCTGGTTAAACTCGCTCTGCTAGTTTGCATCACCGGACAAATACGCCAGGAAGTCTCTTGGCGATAGAAGTACAGGTGAGTCGTCAGCATCACCCGGATTCTTGGATAGGTTCACCTCTGCGGGGAATAGAATAGAACCTCGGTATTGACTCTCCGAATTGACTGACAACCTACTTTGAATTTTTGAAGTAACATTTTGAATTTTTAAAGGATTATTGAGAATATCCTTCTGCCGCCATAATTTGCCGTATATTGGACCTATAAAAAAGAAATGGAAGCGTCTCTCTCTCCATTAGTGAAATATGCAGCTAAGGAAGAAATGCAATATTTCAAAATGATTTCAAAAATTTTCAAATAAAAATTGCTATTTCGCTTTGTAATTATTTTTTGCACCTCTTTTTATGCGTAAAAAAAATTCTCGTTAATTTATCATTTGCTTTCTTAACAATATTTTCGTAAATTTATTTGACACTTAAGTAGTACCACAGGTTGTTTAAAAGCCTCGAAACGATTGTTTGGATAAGATAGAACTGTGACATGCAAAATTCAAAATTTTTCGTTATTTGGCTGCCTCCGGCATATTCACCATATGATACACAGCCTATTCAGTTGTAGTTCAGTTTTAATACATTCTTGAATGACGTTGAAATTCAGATTTGTAAAGGCTGCTTCAGTAGTAGTGCGTAGTATCTGTTGGTCAAAATATCACTGTCACTATCACTATCACAAAATATCACTAATTTCTTATTCTCGCAAATATAATTGATCAAATTTAAATATATATTTTAATTTTCATTAGTCATCTTTACTTGTTACAAATCTTTACATTGAAATTTGACAAATTTGGCATTTTACAAAGTAAAATTTAGGCGAATTTTCGCCTTCTTATCTTTTCAAATTGGATAATTTCAGTTTTTTGACGAAAATACTTTATTATTTTGAAAAATTATTGAGATTTAGAAAAATAGTTTTATAAAATACTAAAATATTCGTTATCGATAAAAAATAATTTCCGGGGTGATTCAGCAATAACGGCCATAATTCCGAGAAAAATCCCTCAAATAGAACTTCTAAACCTATTTGAACGACAAAAATTTTCTTTCTAAACAACTGGCAAGAATTCGCTTTTATTCGCTCTTTTTTACTTTAATATTTATTGCTTTTTAAAGCACATTTTAAATATTTGTTAAAGTTATTTAAAATTCTAGGTTATTTATTTAAAATTCTCGTTAATTTATCAATATTCATTTGCTTTCTTAACAATTTTTTGGTAACGTTTTATCCTTTAAAAATCGGATTCTCGAAACGATTATTTGGTTACGATAGGATTATAATGGGTTTGAAGCCGCTGCCTCAGGCATATTTAATAAATGGCATACAATCTGTTCAATAGGTCATATTTTAGTATAAAAATTGTACGTATGGAAAAGGCTGTATAAATAGAGTGCATAAGGTAGCACCTACTTTTTTTTATTATTGTATTTATTATTTAAAATATCACTAAATTTTTTATTCTTATAGAAATAGTTGTTCATAAATTTAAAAAAATGTATGGAATAAAACGAAATGAATGATAATTAGGAATGAATTTTTTTTTCTAAGAGCACTCACCATTGCTGATTAGGTTCATTACGCTGGTTTATTGGAGCGGACAAATTTTGGCAAAGAATCGCTTGGCGATAGATGAATCGCGAAAATAATCGCGAAATTTTTGAACGACAATGGATTTTTTTCGCGGTACGAGAATTCTAGCATTGGCGCGATTTTACTCTCCTCGCCGTTCTGCAATGTTATTGCCCTTCGAGGCGTAGTGCGGGCTTATAATTTCAGTTTTCGGTGCAATTGTCCTCTATGTGTCATTATTTGGTTTTTTAATATTTGTATTTTTTTTGTAATTTAAAATTTTATCAAATTTTTCTTATTTAAATCCTTTTAAATTTAACTTATTATTTTATTTTTTTATGAAATTCGATTTACTATTTAAAACATCTGTTCCATAGAGTAGCGAAGCTTTCGTCAAACCAGGTCATACTGCTTGATGTTCCCTCAAAATTCAGTATTTTCCTAATATCCTTAGTAGGCTGCTATTTTCATCGCCTTATATCCAATTATTCTTTCTTAACGTACCTCTTCACATAAATACTTATTAGCTTTCTCGGTACTTAATCGACCATCGTATTATCACTGCTTCTTTAAAATTGTTCAGAGAGCAGAAAAAGTGCACTGCAGATTTTGTTGGTGAATTAAGGGAGCATTGTGAAGGTGAGTGGTATTATTAACATGAAGGGTAAGGTGGCAGGGAAGATATGTTACCGGTGAATTTTGGCACGGCTCGACCTTACAGAATATTAAGGGAGCATTTAACTGGGCCTATTTCACAAAAACTTTCGCAGTTTTTGAATAAGGTTGGTGTGCATGGATGCACTTATGTTAGTAATTTGGTATTTTATGTATGGTTTATTAGGAATGATTGTCACGTTTTGCATGCATTCGAGGCTTTACGAATGATTCTGACATGAATGATTTTCAGAATTTTAATTCGAAAGGAATTGCCATCACGCGAATTTAAGAGGAGGCATTCTCTTTGTCTCATCAAGAATCAACAGCCTTATAATATTCTATTGCTTCAATGGCGTCTGATAGCTATGTGCCGAAAGACCCCGTTTTGTCTTCACCCGAGTTATTATTATAAGCTTTCAAACATCGCTATATTTTATTGTTCTGATTTTTTTTTTGAATTTTTTCATTTATTTTTCTTTTATTTTTTATAAGGAATATTTTCCAAATACCAAAAATTTAATTGCAAAAATCAAGAAATTTCATTAAAGAAGTTATTTATGATCTATGAGTTAATGTTTATCCTTGATCTATTATCACAGATTTAAGGATTTGAATTCAATTTTCGATAGAAGTACATTTTAAGCCTTAGTAAAGCTATAAATTTTTTCCAGGTCTATATCAGAAAGTATCACTGTATTTGGAACCAAGCGCCAACAAAAATCTAAAGTTATTAAATTTCGTGACATAAATATTGATTGTTCAGCCTTACTTAAAGTCGATAAAAAGGTTTATTATTTTCAAATTATTCTATGAATTTGATCGTATTTTAATTTTTAAAAAAATGAGTGTTTACTGGTCACCATTTCTGGTTAGACTCGCTGTAGTTGTTAGTACGGCTAGAAAATTTTGCTAGGGAATCATTTGATGACACAAGCACAAGAAGGTTGTTCATAAGGATTGATTATTATTTGTAGTTTACTGAATCGTTGGATGAATGGATGCGATCTTTTTATCAATCTATAGTCCAAGGAGAACTGTTAACGTTTTGTCGTCGACTTCAATATATCGAAGTGATCCTTAAAAAGAGTGAGAATGGCGTCGTGTATCAGAAAATGGGTGAAGAAGAATTGATTCGATTGATGATTGCGGTATTTCCTTTAACAGTTTTGAGAATCGTTTTATGCATATTCACTTATTTATATGATCTGGGAATAATCCTTCTTTAATTGGTCTAAAAGTAAATATGCAAAATACTGCAATTTTTCTCATTTATTTATTTTTTTATATTTCAGGCAATTATCAAAAATTTTGATCAAGATCTTGGTAATTGCTCCATACTGCACCAGCTTATCGTAAGACGGAACAAAATGCAGTCTTGCAGTGAACGAGACCATGGATCATGCAAGTCAGTTGCAAGATTGTTTTACGATATTGTTTAAAATTCTGATTTTGATTTGAAAGATCAAATCAGGTGACAAAAATTGAGTTTCATTTTTTTTCATTTTTTGTTTTTATTTAATTTAGGATGCTGTTTTCGCTTTTATATTGGATGCCGCACAAAATGCGTCAAAACCTTTTGAGTCGAAAAATTATGAGTTCTGGTCGAACTTTGGTACATTTTGTAGCAGCGGTCGGTGATCCATGCTTAATGAATGTGCTCAGAAATTTTGGTTTCTCCTATTGATCATTCTTTTTATCAATGTTTTTTAAAAGTTTAAGATACTTGTGAAAGATACTTTTAATTGAAATGAAGCATCCTGCAAGTATCTGAATTTATATTTTCTAGATTTCTCTGTTGATGTATTAGACAATTATGGGAATACTCCATTGTTTTGGGCATTAAAACATGACAGTATCGAAATGGTAATTTCTTTTATGTTAATGGCTACCGATATTTATAGAATAAGTGATTAGCATTGTAATTTCTTAATCTTTATTTTATGTGCCATACAAATTATTTTGAATCTATTCTATCGCCATCAGACCCATGTCGTCAACTTTGAAATTATGCTTATGCTCTTTTAATTCGATTTTACTTTGATTAAGGTGAGAAGATTATTGTGGTATGGTTCGGATATATCTTTCAAGCAGTCTTTGTCTGCACTTATCACCAATTCTAAAGTTTGTTCTGCTATGAATAATATCTTTTATAAACAATTAATTAAATAGGCTAATTCAGGAATATCAATTTTTTAAATTTTCATCAGTTTTTCTAATCCATTTTTTATCTTGAGTATGATGAAGTATCTTTCAATTTGGGAACAGATTTTTATCCAACTAGTTTGCAGTATACGATTAGATACTCTATTTTCTATCATTTTTCGTATGGTCCGGTGGGTTATAGAAATCATTAGTGTATAAGTTGTATCATTTCAAAATTTTTTCAAGACCCAAAAAAATATTGTTTCAAGGTCGAAAAATTTTTTATTGCCCGTCGTGAAGCTCTTGAAATTTTAATTAATGAGTGGATAAATGAATTTGTTTCTGGTGTATGGACGTTGAATGTGGATGCGGCAGTCTCTGATGTTCATTTCACTCGCGTCCTTTGCGAAGATCTTCAGTCACTGGATAAGAAGACAATTGTAAGATATTTTTAAAAGCATTTTTTTGATAAAATTTGAATTTGATCCATTGTTTTCCATTATTTTATATTTTTTAAGATTTGACTATTTTGCTGTTTTTTGCTTCATCTAAAAGATTATTGAAAAGATGGTTTTTTGGTTTTGAGGAATTTTAATTTGATTTTACTTGCTTCCTATTTTTGATTTCAAATGCATAAATGAAAGCGGTAGAGCTGTTACTATAAAAAGAGATTGTTTGAATATAATATTGAACCATTTAATTATGGAGATTGACGGAAAGTTCCATCTTACTTTCAGATCCAAGTGGCACTTAATGTGAATGTGGATACTATATCTCTTACAAATTGGCCTCTCTCGGTGAGAATGAAATTTTTCTAAATTTATGCGTTGCGAATTTCGACAGGTTTATAATCTCTTGCTGTTTGAAATACGTCTCTAGCGACCAATTCTATGTTAATAGATATTTTTTAATATTTCTGACTGTGGTATGCATGTATAAAATTTCAATTTTTTTTTGATTTTTTTATAAAATGAATGGAATGGTATAAAAAGTATCTTTAAGCTTTTTTTAGATTTTGTTCATCATCCCATGCTTCTATAAAAATGAAGATCGGTTCGCCGCTGTAAAAGATCCTAAACTTAGCCGCTCTTCGTTTTATAATAAACAGACTGGTGATATAATAAAAATTTTCAAAAAAAGACCACGGTAAAAGTTTTGTGATAAATATATATAAACACAAATATATAAATATAAATTCATATAATTATATTATAATATTTAATTATTTAACTCTATATTGTGTTTATTTCGGTTTATAAGTTGGAATTTGGTGTAATAAGATTCTATTGGAGCGTTGCTGGTCTTTCATTTAAAGTTATAAACTGATATAAACTAAAATTTTTTTCAGGCTGATGCGAGAAAATGGCGATTCAGATGAATGCATTCCTCTCAATGCGGCATTTACCATTCCTCATAATGGTCTATTCTATGCTTATGAGATGCCCAAAGTGTTTAAAGGTTTGATGTAAAATTTTTTTTATTTATATATTTGAAAGCACCATTTTCGCTATATTCGGCAAATGTCCTACGAATCTTTCACTTATTTTTTTTTTTTTTTGTTTTTAATGATAATGAATTTTCAGATACATATAAATTGCAATTGACTTTAAATAATCTGCAACAACTTGAAAGCAATGCGCATGCTATGCTCCTTGCATTCAGGGTGCTTTCGTGCTCAGCTCCACTTTATTCAGAATGGCATTTGCGTTACAAATGTGATAAGAAAAAAGTAGCGTAGTTTGCTTATAATTTATACAGGATTAGTTCGAATTTAAACTTTTTAGTTTTACTACTTTTCTTAGTTCTTTTCTTCTACTTGTTTTTTTTTTTTAAAGCGGGTCAGAGCATAATTTTTTTTACAAAGAATGGAATGAAATAATATTGCAATTTTTAAATTTTTTGTGTAAATGTGTAATTCCATTTGCTGCGAAATTATCTCTGTAAAGTTTTCTTTCATTGATTTGCCCTCACAAATTTTGCTTTGAACTTAGGGCTAAAATTGCTTGAAATTGTTCAGTATTCAATTTCTTACAATTACATTTCTTCTTCTGTGATTGTTACATTTTTTATTTGGGTAGTTTTAATTTTTTTACGTGTAATCAAAAATCTTTACGGCAGATTTTACGGGCCATTTGCGAAAAAAAATTTTTTTTTTTCGTTTTATGAATTCAAAATTTTCATTCCTACTTTTTTTCTCTATTATTTTCCGTTTTCTATATTTTCTAAATTTTTTCTAAATTTTTGGCACAATAAATAGACAGTGATTCTAAGCTATCGCTTCTTCTATTGGCAGTTGTTTTCGATATGATACTGAGTCTTTTTTTTCCACCTTTTATTTTTGCATATCACTGAATGTTCTTGAAAAATGCTTTTAATTGCTTTGATTTCATTCTAATGGCGATTCTTTCATTAGCGAAATTAATTAAAAAGTTTCATTTTCATTCAAAAAAAATATGCCAGTTTTTTGATGTCATAGTATTCCAGCACTTAACCTTTTCTGGTTTGGCTGAGTGAAGCAGAGTGATTGCCGAGTAGTGATTAATAGCCCAGATTACCTTATTGAAAGTCAGAGATTCGTGTTCTGTTCCTGACAGGAGTAAACGTATCACTGAAAAATCTGGTGGTGCTGACGGCTCATTTGTACTTTGATCGTCGCTGCAAAATTTGTCATCGCAGAGTTAGCGTCACTAGAAATGGCTGAATACTTATTTTACGGTTGTTCGAATGGAACCATTTCACCACAGAAGTTCGTGAGTTACTATCTACATATGGTTTATAATGATAGGTTTATTTTAAAAATCAGGGAGTAAATTTTCGACGATGTAAAAAAGAATTTGCCAGATAGAAATTAACATTTCAAGAGTTTCACGTCAATGAATACAGTCAGAAATTCTTCTGCCTGAGAAGAGTTTGCTTATAATAAATAAATTGGTGAATGGTTATCTCCTACAATTTATCTTTTATCTTTTTACTTTATCTTTTATTATTCTTGTCGCATTCATAAAAGATCGATGAAGACTTGAAGAAATTGATAAAATTGCGAATTAAAATTTAATTCATTTACATGCCTGGTGATGTTGCGAAATCCTTGTGTACTTCTTTTCTTAGGTGACCTGTCAAAGATATAGAGTAATCATTGGAGGCTAAATCCGAAATAGTGGATGTTGTTGGAAGAAAAAAGGGTATGGTATAATCTCTAATTCTTTGACAGGAGTAAACCTGTAATACAAATCTAAAATCGTACTGGCTGATATGGATCCATTTATACTTCTATTCCTTATCTTAAAGCTTCAAACGATTTTCGCACAGCGTGCATACCTCTCTCTCTCGATGCACGTAGTATCCTTAGCTCGGTAACACATGGATAAGTATGGAAACGGTGATCGGAAAAAGAATAATTGTGATCTCTGGAACCAAGGGTAATTTTTTTCAGTTTAGGAAATTTGCATTTGGCTCAGTTGAATAATTGGCAGTTGGATGTATACACACAATGAGATCTTGGCTATAGCTGCGTGGAATGCCAAAATTCTAATGCAAGTTTATCACGTTTGCTAGTCGAAATTCCGCCTTTTTCAATCTGAATAATTATTCTTTCTAGTTCAGAGTAAAGATACTGGTTATAATATTGTGATACTCTGGGTAATTTACATCGAAACAGTGTAGCGATTATTCTAAAAGCGTTCATTCACCATTCTTGGTTAAGCTAGCTCCGCTTGCTGTTAGAAATTTTTGCCAGAAAATTATTTCGCGGTAGAAGTACAAATAAGTCGCAGATACCACCCAAACTTTTTTTGAAGATGTATTTATTCCTATCAGGGGAATGAGTCGAATCCTTTCCTCTAGTAAAATCAATGTCCATTTGATTATTCCACCTCCTTCTCCGCTGTAGACTGTCGAATCATACTTAATTGTTGTTACTTTAGCACTGATTTGCACCTTAACACCAAAACACTCTTCGTTCATAGCTTCCACTTCATCGAATGCAAACACTATAAAACACTACTTATCTGAATTCAGTAATAATGAAAATCATTTATTTTTTAGTTGTAATATTCGATAAAACTTTCGAAAAGAAATCTTGAATTCTGTACAACATTATAGTGACGATTTTAGTTTTGTACTATTTTAAGGAAAGGGATAGAATGTTATGGAAGATTATAAGTATTATTTAGGATGTCCGTGGAAGATTTTAAATATTACTTAGAATGTCTGTGTTCGTCATTTCGTTCAATAAAAGATGAAGATTCTCAGGTTTTTTTAAAATTATTTCTATTTTTTATTTTATTTTTATTTATTTTTTTATGTAAATTTTTATTTTTTAGGTTATTTTCATTATTTTTATATTTTTAATGTTTTTTTTTTAAAGCGAATCAGTTCATAGACCCTTTCAATTCTTTAGTTTGATTTTTAAAATTCAAATTTTTTTAAATGTTTTGTCAAAAAAAACGTTAAAAACGTTAAAAATTTTCATTTTATTTTTATTATGAAATTTATTTTTTTTGAAAATTTCCGAATTTTTTGAAATAATTTTTTTTAAATTTTTTGTTTATATATTTGTTCCTAATTTCTTGTTGTATTTTATATGGTTTTTTTATTTTACATTTATAAAAGTTTGTGAATTTTTATTTATTTTTTCTGCATTTCGTAGCCTCATTTTCCTTATTTTCTAAATTTTCATTTTTCACAGAATTAGTTTTGACGTTTCTGCATTAATATGGAACCATTCGATAAAATTTTAATTGATCTTTCCATATTGAGCGAAGTGTGATATATGGTTTACAACATTTATTTAATTCCTGTTTTTATATAGTTTTTTAATATTTTCTTCATTAATCTTTCATAATTCTCGCTTTTTTTTTAAGGTAAAAAGCTTACGTTTGCTAGAGAATGCAGTTCATGATCTTACCTCATTTTTGTGTCGACGAAAGTTGGAAAATAATGCCAGTCGAACAGTCACTCAAGAAGCTGAATGGCTTATACAGGTATCATCAAATTTAAAAATGTGTATTTATCATGTATTTGCCACTTAATGGTGTTCTTTGCAAATTTTATATTTGAATGATAATGAAAATATATTATGACAATATGAAGTCGGATGCTTTAATAGTTAACTATCTGGCAAAATTTTTCTGGTCCGATAAGCTACGAGTCTGACCAGCAATTGTAAGCGGTCCTTAAAAAAAGTGTTAATAATTGTATACATTCCGTAGCGAAATGAATAAAATAGCTGAGAATTTATTGCGCGATTTTGCTCTTCCTCTCACATTTTTTAAACTTATGAATGAAGTTTATAGAATGTGAGATGAAAATATATCCCCCTTTTCTTCATTTTTCTTTAAGTTTTTAAATTTCATCCATTCTTTATTAAAGGTTTCATTTTTTCTTGCTTTTGCTGCATATTATTTTTTTCTCACAATATAAACTATCAGATTTGATTTGATTTCACTTTCTCAATGAAGCCTTGATATTATTTAGGAAACATATGGAGAAGCTTGGTCAGAACAGAATCAGAATCCAGCTGTCGTTGGAAATCAGTTTGAAGATTTTCTTTATAATCATGCAGCTGCCAATGAAACTGAACATGACTATCTTATGACAGCTTTATTCGACTGTGGTGTTAACAGTAGCAGTGATTTTACTAGTGAAGAATTGTCCTCAAATGAGCAAGCGGTTGATAACACTTATCATAAAGGATGTTCAAATATATCGGGTTCACTTTTTGGAGCATGTCCTATGAACAAGTCACTAAATTCGACGAAAAAAACTAACAACATTCATCAGTCCGAAAAAATGGAATGTGCCTCATTGGATGTTGGCGCTATTATTTATCAAAATTTTAACAAAGTTGGAAGGCCAAAAACTGGAATTAATTTGACATGTGCAACGTGCGGTATAACTTTTGAGAGCAGAAAACAGCTATATAGGTCATTCTTGCGAAAATTTCGTTTTTTCAATTTTTTGTGTTTTTTGTATAACATTTCAGAATCATCTTTTTCTTTTACTGTTTTTCCGGCAACTCAGATTCAGCTTGATTCCTCTCACATTTAGTCATTATTTAGTCGACACTTCTTTTTTGCCTTGAATCCATTATAGTACATTTAGGGAATATCTTGCCGTCATTTATTGCCATAAATCCAGGAAAAGAGAGGTAGAAATTCTCTCTGACAATCAGTGATTGATTTCTTCATTTCGTCCTCTCATTTTTGAAACTGGAAGTGGGATGGCTGGTCTGGTCACATGATGTAACATATTTTTTTCTCATATCAGTGGGTATCTACTTTGATGATTGAAGAGTTGAATATAGAAAACAATTTCTCCTCACTTCACATAACGGCAATTATTTCATGCTGTCTTTCCAAAGATGTCGTTGTAATAATTAATATATTTCAATAATTTGGCTTGAAAAATGCTTGCAATAGAAAACATTTCTATATCGCTTTCTGAGACTATTCATACCTTTGTCAACACCGCACATAGCTTGAGGATAGGATAGTATATCTTTTATTATGAGTTCATCCAAAGATTTTGTGTGATGACATTTTTTGTGTTTTTTCATTTTTATGCAGGTCTTGCTTCAAACAATAGCATAACTTGGTCTGATCCTTGAAAACCAGTTTCAGTGGTAATAACGAATCTCTAGTTCAGAAACTTGCAAATAAAGAGGTATTCATTAGCACAACAGATTCCAGGCTCCTTATTTGCTGCAGGCAACCGAATACAGCGTGGTAGCATCATATTCTACGCCTATCAGCCATCATTATGTTTCTGAGGCGGGTTCTGTTAGCAGATGATGTTTTTTTTTCTTTTTCTTTGCCTTTCAACTTCATGATTAGATTTGCGTATTTCATACTTTTCATTTGTTATCATGCGTATTGAAATGTGCGGACACCATTTGGTTTTTCAAATGATTATTTCACCATGGAGTCACGGGAGATAGAAATAAAGTTAGGTTCCAAACAATCGCTCAAACAGTTTTGTTATAATTAAAGTCATTTTTTTAAGGCATGGAAAAAAGGTAGAGCATATAACGCATTCAAGCAATCGTAATGTTAAGCGTTTTTTAAATTGCTTATGTTGTTCATATACAACTAACGTAAAATGTAATATGAAAAGGCATATCCAACGTTGTCATGGAGGAGTTAAAAAGTTGGTTTCAGTTTCTTTCTGACAGGTTTGGTCTTGAGATTATGAAATTAACATTTGAAGCTTCTTATTTTACAGTTTTCTTCTCTAATTTTTAAAGTTTCTTATTGAAACATTTGTAGTGTTTTATGTGCATTTTGTGGAAAAGGCTTTAAAGAAGTGGGTGCGATGAAAATTCACATACGATACGTTCACGAAAAAAGCAAAAATATGGTGGTAAATTTTTTTCTTGGTATAATCGTGGTAGTTTCTTCCATCTATCGATTTTTATTCACCTGTTTTGGTTGGTGCGATTGTTGGTAAAACTGGGTCGAAGTTTGATGCTCGATTTTATTCTCCCTTTTCAAAATTTCGTAAAGGATAATTTCGTGGAAGGTAGTCAATCAGAGTGGTTAGGGAAATATAGCAAATAAACATGAATAGATTGAATTTTTGCTATACTTTGTCTCTGGTAACTGAAGAAAATTTTTTTCGTATTGTTTGATTACAGAAACATGTTTTTTCTGAATCTTTCTGTTTCTTTAGGCCTTAAGGTTTTAATTAAAGGAATGAAAAGAAAAATTACAGAAGCCGTAGAATGAATTTGAAATAGATCTTTTCGTATGAATTCCACGAGGTTGTGATTGACTGATGTTTTGGATTTAGATAGGAGATCGTAAGTACCTCATTCTTTAAATAGGCAATAACAGTGAGGGAAAAAGGAAAATTACGACGAAGAACTTCCAACCATGGGATTATTTTCATCTCCTTGTTGTGGGTTTTAAGTGGTTTGACAGGATGTTAAATTGTAAATTTAAGTTTCAGGGATGATTGCTTTCACATCTTAAATAATTAATGCATTCATTAAGAAATTTCATGAAGATCAAAGGTGTTTTGAGATCATAATTAGGTCTGAGTGGGCTGAATGTTCATTAAGTTTACTTCATTAAGAAAAAGAAAAAAATTCGAAAAGGCGCAATAAGTTAACGTGTCAGTTTTTTCATATCTAGTTCATATCATTAAGCTCGACAAATAATAAGACTAATTTTTGGATTAATCGTAATTGTATATTCATATCGTCTTTTTAGTGCACGAAGTGTGAGAAACGTTTTGTTACTTCATCAGATTTGGTTCGTCATATGCAGATTTGTCATATGTTTTTTAAATTGTATCCTTGTACGTTGTGCGGTAAGGAATTCAAAACTCTGGCTAATGCTAGACATCATCGTCTTGAAAATTGCGAATGCAAATTATAGTTGGAGAAGAAATTAATCTAGTTATATAATTATATTTCTTTTTGTTATAATTTTAAAATTTTTCCAACCTCTTTTTTTCCACTGAAAAAGACCGATTTCTAGTTCAAAAAAAAATTATCTCTTTCTATTATAGTTTTATAATTTTCCAACCACCGAAACACTGAAATCCAAAATTACTGTGTCGGCCGGGAATCGAACTCGGGCCGCCCGCGTGGCATACTTTTCGCTGCTAATCATTGCCCAAATAACTGAATTGAGGCTTGGGTTCTAATGCACCATGTTGCCTGTCAGGGCAGCAGTGTCGCTTAATGGAGAAAGGCAAAAGAGCGTAGAATGGCTCATGCTTACTTCGGAGCGATGGATGATTAATTTGGAGGGTTCGGATCACAGCCAACTCCATCTATTTTTCTGGTAAGGAGTTCTTAGCCGAGTCCTCGGGATCATCTGGAAGCTTATTTGTCTTATTTCGATCTCCCAGGCCTTTGGTAGAGGTTGAGGGTGACTCATACAACCCGTAAGAGGTGAAAGGCAGAATATAATAGTATTATAATAGTAAGGCAGAATATTATATGGTATCATGCCATATCATGCCACTCTCCGCTGGCTGACACTGAGAAAAATAAGGTTGGAAAAAGTTGGACTAAAAGATTGAGGCAGTGAGAAAGATCATAGCAGCACAAGAGCATCAGATTCACTGAAACAGGGATTTACCCCTAGCATGGGCATCAATTTTTTTCAATTATTGTTTTAAGTAAGGAAGAGCGAAACAAAGTTTGTGATGTTATCGTATTCACAGTTATTGTATAATTTTATAAATTGATAATATTGTATAAATATTTTTTTACAAATATATTTATTTATAATATTCGTAAACAAATTAGAACATTTGTGGAAGTTCACCATCATATTTAAGGTTTTTTTCTTTTATACTTATAAAATTATTCAAGGTTTTTTTTTCGAGTTCTTCAATCGGAATTCAGTCATCATAAATCACAAGAAAAAACATTATTTAGTTAAAGTGAATTGTTCGGCCATAGTTCGGTCGATAAATAGTCTTTCGGCTTTTTTGTAGTCCGAGTTTTAGTATAATCAGGGAAAGTTCTCTCTGACCTTAACGAGACGCTTTTTCTTCTCAAAGAAAATTAATTACTTTAAGTGTTCATTGTTAATTTCGAATTTTTAGATATATTTGGGTATATTATTTTGTAAATCTGCAATAGAATTTTATAATTTCGTCGAAAACTAGAATGTCGAAAATTAAACGGAAATTGAAAGCTAAAATTCGAAATTCGAAATCGTCCAAGAAGAAATTCTTGGATGATTGGAACGCAATTGTAAGCAATAATACGAATTCATTGGAGGATTACGGAAAAGAGCAGTCAGCTTGTAAGTGATTGATTTTATTATAAGTGATAGGCGTCAAATCATTTTGTGCTTTAGCTTTGAGAGTCGTTGATAAAAATAAAATTATCATTAGCTGATTATGAAATTAGCCGAATGTAAGTTTGATTTTCGATCATTGCTAGCAGTAGTAGTAGTGGGTTTTTTTTTTCTTTTATATATAATACGTTATTGAATGCTTATATTAAGATTGAACTATATTTGCATTTAATTTTTTTATCAATCGATTTATTTTTTGATAAAGTTTTATCAAAAAATTAATCATTTTAACTTTTAACTCATTGTTTATTTCTACTATTAAAATTTTAATATATTTTGATTTTTATTATTTGTTATCAAATTTCTAGATGCCGTCTTTCGAGCTAATATTAAAAACTCTAGTAATAATTGCGAATCGGAAATGCAATTGCATGAGGTAAAGGAAAAAGGACAAGACGAACATTTATCGCTTAATGAAGTAAGTGAAGCAGTTAGTGCTTCTGAACAAAACTCTCGTGAAGATATAGCGCATCGAAAGAAGAGCGATGTACGACGGTTAAGAATTAAGAAAGCAAAAAGATCGCTTCACAATATACAAGAATCTAGAGGAAATGCAAAACAGAAAAAAAAAGAACACTATTCGGTAGCTAAAACGAATGTGGCTAAATCGAATAGAGAAATTAGAAGTCAAACAAAAAATATACAGATGGAAAACAAATCTATTGAAGGCACAAGTAGGTTTTTTTTGGGAAAATTTTTTTTAGGGGCTATTTGAGTTCAGTAAGCAGTTAAAATCAAGGACACAAAATTTTTCGATTCGATTTTGGCTATAAGATGTTGAGAAAGAAACGGGGTATTTATAGAGCTTCTTTAGAATTGAAAAGAATACAGCGAAGTAATTTGTAAAATAAATTTAAGGATCTTATAAATTATAAGTTTGTAAAATAAAAAAGAAGCCTGCAAAAAAGATTTCATCCTAAGTAAGTGAAAATTAATAGATAAATGGTGAAATAAATAAATAAATTTAATGGATAAATTTAATAAATAATTTAATAGATAAAAGTAAAATTTCAAAGTTATCATTAACAAATTAATTACGAAATTTGTAGAAGGCGCTGTTGGACGAAATATGAATGAAAATGTCTCACAGGAAAGTTCGTTTTAGCTTTATAAAAATGGTATTTATTAGATTTGAATATTTTGTTATTATATTCAGCATTTCGAATGTAATGATATTAGCACTCGTTTACTAGGATGAGGCATTTTTAATTCCTTCGATTCAGAACTATATTTGAAAATAGCTGAAGCTGTCTTTTTTATTACTGTTTTCGACCGTATATTGCTATAACGCCTTTCTGTTCAAGTTTTGATTGGATCTGCTGGTTTTCTACTTCACTCATCAGACATGGCATTTGCTTTTTTTAGAAAGACTCCATTAATAACCAGAAATCCAATGGAAAGTATATATAAAAAAGGGAAATGAAGCAGAGTATACGAAAAAAACTTACAATAACTATACACCTACAATAAAACACCTACAATAACTATAATTTCTAAAATGACTTGTTTGGTTTAAAAAATTTATCTAATTTTCTCCTTAGATGATTCACTGGTTAATGTAAAGCAAGACTATATCGATCATTCGGCCAGTACGATGAAAAGGAAACGCAAAAAGCAAAAAAGAGGTGGGTTAGATTTAGTTTATTATCTTCTAATTTTTTAATTTAACAATTTCAAGGTTTTTAATGTTTTTTTTCTTTCCATTCTTTTCTCCTCGTCGGCCAAACTTCCGTTTATTTCTTATTTTTCCCTTTTTTGTTTAGGAGTGTTTTTTTGGCAATATATCTTTTTTGACGATAGATATGACGATGATTTCCATCACATAATAAGAAATAAAATTTTCAGCAGAAAAAGACATATCATTTAAGCAGTGCAGAGTGCGAAATTCTGATGATTACAATGTTTTTGATGAAATAATTGTTGTGGACGATAAAATTTCTGAAATGCCTAATGATGAAGTAGGTTCAAGAATTAATTTAACTACTGGAAAGTTATCGGAAGAATTGGATTTTCCTTTTTGCATAAAAAATAAACAAGAAAGTGATAATAAACAAGAAAATGATAAGCAAGGAAGTTTAAGCGAGCGAGAAGTTTCGATAGATTCGAATGCAACATTGAAAAGAGGTTATCATTATTTTAATTAGATCGTTAATTAAAATTATTTATGTAGATTTTTCCTCGTAGCGGAGTTTTTTTTTGATAGTGAAATATGTGCAGTTTTTACGAACTAGTTCAGTATTTAACCAGTTGTGCTATTTAAATCGGGAATTTGAGAAATGATAGCATAAAGAAAAGAATTATAGAGACGTAACATCTTTCTAGAAAAGTCGAACAAAAATGAACAAAAAATTCACGAATTCTTGGTACTTTCGACTGACCTTAAGCCTTTTGAATGTCACTCCATCCAGTCCTCTGTTGATTTTTCGGCGATGCCATTCTCCAAATTGCAAGATTCTGTCGAAAACGGAAAGGAAGCATTTGCCTGGATCATTGCTCCATATGATATTGAAATATTTTTCAGGCTCGTCCGCCTTTCATTGTTTAAGATTGTTGATTATTGTTTTTATCGGATTTGTTCTATTTATTTTTTATTTATCGTAGTTATCATATTTGTAAATCTTGATAGTTTTTCATATCTTTAATTCAATTTTGCAGGAATGTGTTTGAAAGGAAAGTTTATGTTACAAATCGAAAAGAACCCAATTATTACGGTGATTTGTTCAGCTCAGCTATGTTTGTTGAAATCCTTCAAAAAGTATTTGCTTCTGTCATGCATTGAATTTTTATCACAGTATGGATTCTTAATACTTTCTAAATTATTATGTGCTTCGAATTGATTGGTGATGAAATTTTGATTTTCAGAATTTTGTAGAATATGGTACAAATATAAATGTGGCATTATATAATGGTGATGAGCGTAAGACCTTAAATGGCACTGGTCGTGTTTATCCGGAGCAGATAAAAATTCACCTAAAGGTTTCATAATTTCTGTCATTATTTTGCAAATTTCTTTTTTTAAAATCTTTAATTCAACTGGTCCTCTTAAATAACTGATTTCGACAGAATATAATGGAACTATGAATAGTAAATAATTAATTCTTTAATTTACATTGATTAATAGAAGTAATAACTTACATTATTATTGTTGTTACTGTTATTTTTATTACTATTTTTATTTTCATTTTTTTATTACTTTTTGTTTTTATTTTTATTGTTTTTATTATTTACTATTAATTTTATATTTTATCAACTGTTATTATTATTATCTGTTATTGTTTTATCTCTGTTATTATTATCCTTGTTGTTGCGGTAATTATTTCTCATTCGTCTTTTACAAGCGAAGATATGGTGAAATTCCTTATTTTTAGGAAGGGCGTTCAATACAATTAATCAATCCTCAAACATTTTGCGATAATGTTTGGTATCTGTGTGATACACTACAAGAATTTTTCGGTTCATTTGTTGGTGCTAATACGTAAGAATTTATAAAATATTTGTATTTTGGAATATTAGAATTCAAAAAAAATTTTCAGCTTAAATTAACAAAAAGTATGAAAAATTTTTTCAGTGAAGAAAGAATTTTAAAGTTGTCTGACATTTTTTGAAGTTTATACATGAAAATGATTTATCCTATTTAGATATCTAACTCCAGCAGGATCGGCTGGTTTTGCACCTCATTGGGATGATATTGATGCATTTTTAATGCAAATTGAGGGCAGAAAAAATTGGAAAGTTTATGCTCCGCAAAATGAATGTGATGAATTACCTCGTGAATCTAGTAGTTAGTTTTATATAGACTCACAGTTTTTTTAAACAAGTATGATTTTATTCGTGAGAAATTGAATTTTTAATGTTGAAATTTATATTTCATTTTTTTGAGAAAATTTCTCGAACGATGATATGAAAAATGCAAAACTAATATTCGAAGGATGGCTGGAACAAGGCGATTTACTTTATATTCCAAGAGGATTTATTCACCAGGTATTATCCAGTTTTTAAGGATTTATTGAGATATTGGCTAAAGTCTTTCTAGTAATTGTGCAAATGAAGATTATTCAAAGGTAACCGTCATATCATCTAAGAAGTGCTGTGGCAGTTTCTTGTGTAGCTTTAGCTAATCAATGTCGGATAAATATGGTCTTTCTACTAAAATAAAATGTTGTCATAGCTACATCCAACATCTTTGTTTGAAATAAATGTTGTCTTCATCATTTCCTCTAGTCTTTAGTCTCTTTGACAATCTTCATACTTGAGTTGTAAACATGCTAAATCATTCTACGATTTTTCAGGGTTATACAGGAGCAGAAACACATTCATTGCACTTGACGGTTAGTTTTTGTAGGAATACGGCTTTTATTGATTTGCTAGAAAAACTTTTGCCTGTTACGCTCTCTTCTTTGGCCAATAATCTGCGTGGCCTCCGTCAGTCTCTTCCCGTCCAGTATCTTGATATGGAAGGAGTTCTTCGTAAAAATTACAAGCTGTCAGATCAGTTTGCTTTAAGGTACATTTTTTATTATTTTTTGTTTTATTCAAAATATATAAAAAATATATTATAGGTTATTTATGGTAAATACTGTTGAATCCTAAAATATGTGCAATATAACTGAATATTAAGTTAAATATGTAAAGGACGAATACGGCAACATGGTGAAGAATTTTAGATTTACTGACTTCCTTGATAGTCATCTTCAAAACCTCAGGGCATTTTCTTCTCAGTTTTATGCAGCTGGTTTAGATATGATGGCTTGTGACTTTATGAAAAATGCATTGCCACCCATGCTCACGCAAGGTAATATTTTTGTTCATTAATCTTATTTGGTTCTTTATTTATTGCTTAAAAAGTTAGTTCTGTGGATTGTCAAATGTGATTTTCAGAAGAGAAAAGATTAAGTGTTCTTGGCGATAGTAATTTTAATATCTTTGGCACTTTAAAAAAATTCAAGAAAACAACGGAAATTCGATTATTACGAAGGCATACGCAAAGGTCTTTTTGTATAATTTTTTCGTTCAATACTCTTTGGCCGTTGTTTTTTTTTATGGAAAAAGTGTAAAATGGAAAGAACTTTTTATTTCATTCGTGTTCACTTTTTGGGATTTTGTTTTGTTCCAAATAAGCCATTAATTAAAATGTGATTGTTTTAGATTGTTTTTCGAAACTGAGGACGAATGTTTTATCGCACACCGAATTGAAAATTCCAGAGTGAGTGAAGGTCGCCCAGAAGTTTTATTTAATCTTGATAAGAAGGTAATTATTGACTCCTATTTTTAATTTTTTATTATGATAGGTAATTTTAAAAACTTTAATCTTGAAAAGTTTAGTTTATATTTTTGTCTGGTAGGATTGAATCTTTAGCACTATCTCATACATTTTTTCTTAAAGTCGACTTGAATAAGATTATCCAAGGTTGGCTACCAATATCATTTTAAATTTGTCTTTTTATCCTATAGGCATATACACTAGTTTTCTTAAGTGTTTTGTTTTTATGTAATTTATTGAAATGCAAGTACTTATAAATGGGTGTTTTTTTAGTTCATCGACGGTTTCATTTTTCTCTCCAATTTTTACCCGTCTTGGTGTAAGGTGTCTGATTTACGATGCTCTCCTGAAGAAACTAACGTTGAACTTGCGGAACTGTTGTACAGTAATGGTATTTTGTTAGCTCGTTTTTAATTTTAGATGATCCAAATGGATTGTTGAAATATTGATTTACATTTTGATCTTATTGATTTAATTTTCTAATTTTGCTTCATCGTTTTATTTGTAAACTTTCTAATCGTACAGATTTGGTAATTTCTATTGTTCCTTTGAATTTCAATTTGAAATTCAGATTATTGAAAATTACGGTTTATTTCAAATAAAGTTACCTACTGCGTTTTTTTTCAACAGTTATTGTGAACTATGTTTCGTTTAATACATCGTCACTACACTATTTGAAATTTGTAGTCTGAAACCAACAAATGAAAGATTGAAAGAATTATAACTATAGGTTTAAAGGTTATAATTTTTTGGCTCGAGGTAGTCTGGAATTCTGGAGTATTTTTTAACAATGCCATGGATCTCGCATTTTTACAATGTACTACCGTTACTAATTATAGTATTATAATGAGGATGTTGTGATGACTTGGGATGACGGAAAATATTAGTGGGAATTATAAGATTTTTGAGATTAACGGATAAAAAAAAGTTCGAATAAATTGTGGAGGAAAATAATGAGTTTTTCCAAGTGGTACTCTATAGCATTAAGACGGTTCTTTATATATGCAGAAACATGAGGGTATGCTTTTACTAGTGCTTATAAGACTGGCGATTGTTTAGTGGCCACTTTAATGGAAGGGTCGGTTTACCTCTGTTATTGTGATATGTGGAAAATAATGCTTTTTTATATTATAAAACTAATAAGTAGGCTGAAAGATGAAAGTGAAATTCGCGAATCTCACTAGATAAATTTTTTCATGAAGACTAAGTATTGTTGTTTATCAATTTATTTGTCTTTTTTTATAATAAATTCGAATAAAGCAAATTTCAGTTTGTGTACACTTGAATAATGTTTCGATACAAGCGAATGCATAGTTTTGTTTCAAGAATTGCATGTTTGATTGTGTATGCTCCATCCAATATGATCGCTTGTTGCATGTGATCGTTAACAAATTCATTTTTGTCGAAATTTTGGCATTTTAAAAATATATAGAAAGAAAGCTTTCTTGAAGATGAATACCATTTCTGAAAACAACAACATTCATTATTTCGAAGTACCATTGATGAGCGAATTTATAATTCTATTTATTAATTATTTTCTAAATTTGTCGAAAAGTGCTAATCTGCGTGGGGCAGCTTCTGATTTCCCAATTTCGTTTAAAAGCTTTAAATTTTGAACATTAAACTGTTTTTATCCGTTCAAATTATCAATACCCTTTGATGTTTTCACATAAGCAAATCATAATTAATTGCACAATCGAAATCTGAGCCCCTATAACCAGTATTTAATTTTGCGCTTAAACTAACTCCAATCCTTATTCTCTTCTTCCGTCGATGCAATTGAGGAAAATACGCTTCGAACAAAATATATTACATAATTGCCGCTACTATTATTTCTGTGTACTGTGTGCTGTTGCGAAATTTAAGGTGAAATATGATTTATTATTTGAAAACAAACTTTTATTAATTCTCCAAGACCCGCATTTGTTATTTGGCATTCTTCGAGCAGTAAAATCTTATGCTTGTTCATACTATCAAAAAAGCGATATAAGAAACTATCATCATAAATTGGTTGACTTGGATTAACAAAGCCTATATCTATAAGCCTACAGTTAAGAATTTTAGACACGAAGCTTTCAGCCGTCAAATGCCCATTATGGCCTCGAATCCAATCAATTTCAACATTTTCCACGGCAATTAAGTTCATCAATTTTACAAACCTGAAAAAAAAATAAAAAATCGCATTTTATTTCATTCTTTTCTGATTTTTATGCTTTATGTGTTCTCAATGCCATAAGCGAAGTTTATACAGAACTTTGCGACTAAATTATTTTTTTTAAGAAATTAACGAATCGAACCTTACGACAGATATATAACGTAGCTTGATACGTTCCAATTTTAAAGTATTGCACTTGATTCCTTGTTCACCTAAGCTTTCTTCGAGTAAGTCGACGAATAAATCGGTTAATCGCATATCGACAAAACTGAGATGGTGAATATTTGCGAATTTGGCACATCGGGCTATTCTATCAAAAAAACTCTTTGGAGGAGTATGCAATTTTGTTTTACGCTCCCAATGAGTCCCCGTTCTTTCATTTGCCTCCCATCCATGAAGCTCAGCTGCTGATATTGGTATGCTAATTTGTTCAATTATATTGCAAAACACCAACATCGGCGCAACTTTTCGACGCGGTCCATCATCGTCTTTCGCCAAATTTCGTTTGCGAGGAGAAAGCAATTCGGAAAAACGCCATTTCTTCGAAAATGTATCAGATCTGCAAATAGCAGATTTATTAATGGGAAGAATAGTTTTTATTTACAGTATAATTTTTAAATTGGTGAATATTACAGAAAGCAGAGGTATTTCTGGATTATTTTCTATTTTTTTCAAGCCACTATTTGTTGTTTGAAAAATGGCTTAAAATTTGAGGTCCATTTATTAGTTTTGTTAGCTTTTACTCCACACCCTATGAGGAAATCAATTAATTCACCGTGTAAATTTTCATAATTCATTGCACCTTCCGCACATTTTATAATAAATTTTAAAATTCAGAAATTTCATTCACATTGTTCTTTAATATTATATGTCAAAATGCATATAAATTTCTTAGCGCATTCAGAGAAGAATTAAAAAATTTTTCGAGGCTAAATTTAAAATTTGACATATAATAAAATTTTTTTCAATAAGTTTTAATCACAAATTAATCGACTTAAACAACAAATAAATTAAATTTATAAAATTACCTTATTTTAATTTTAAAACATCCTTTGCTCTCCTCCATTATTAGCTGATTAATTGAATGTTTTGGTAGACTTCGCTTATTATTACTAATCAGAATTTTTAATTGTCGACATACAAGAGTACATTTATCAATCTCTTCTCGAGGTAGATGCTCAAGAATTCGTAATTGAATTTCAGGTGGCAACAGAAAAAGGGAAGACATTATCTGAAAGATTTAATAGGAAGTCGGAAGAGTTAGATTTCGATCTACTTTATTTAGCCTACAAATTAGCTATGATCGGCTGGTTTTCATAAATTTTAATGACAACTGGTATAAAATCAGCCATATTTAAACTGTGAGTTTTAGAGGGAAACCAGGATTTGTCATTTAAAATCTGACAATTATTGGGGTAATGAAAGCAATCTGAAGAAATTTCAACAGTCCCACAAGAACATTAAGCAATAATCAACATTACCTGTCTGCCATCAACAGCTGTTCCACTGTAGCTCGTGCTCGCTTTATTATCATCTGCATCTAAGCTAAAAGCAACATTTTCCTCTCGATCTACATCAATTAATTTTGTTGATTTTGATATCACCTGTAGCAAAAAAAAAAATGGATTTTGTACTTTGACAAATTTCAAAAAGTTTTTTTAAATCACAAATTAAATTTATAACAAATAGAATAATTGACAAAGGAATCGTTTTGCATGGTTTTATGCATTTTGATGTACTTATATCTTCAGATTTATCAACATTATTAAATATAATCGAAACAAATATATTTCTAAATATTGCATCGATAGATAATCAGTTTATAAGAAATTTGATGTCCTATAATAATTCGTAGCTAATATTATTCAACAAAGTTATCATTTGCTAAACGCTGAAATAAAATATGCTGAAAAAAAAATGGCGTAGTATGGTAGTTTACATAAAAATACTAGATTTGATAACTAGCGTTATTTGCACAATAGTCATTCGAAAACAGTCACTGAACGAATGTGCTTATACGTTAACAAAACTGTTCAACTGACAGAGAAAAAGTAAAACAACGAGCAAACCTGTTCCTGATGAATCTCCCTCATCATTTGACGGTGCCAGATGAGTAATTATTTAAAGAGTGGGTTGCCCGATGGAACTAATTGCGAGTGTTGCAATCTAAAAAATTTAACTGATAATAGTTATGAAAATTATGAAATACAGTACGACATTTCGTTTAAAAAAACAATATATACGAATTGTTCTCTATTTATAGATAATATGAATTAATGCTTGAATGAATTTTTTTTAAAAAGTTGCATCTGACTGCTGAACTTTGAATTATTTAGAGAATCTTTGCATGAAAAAAATCTGCCTGAACATCCTTACTAAATTCTTAGAAATAGATGAGTAGAATGGTTTTTGAAAATATGCTAGCATTTAAATTTCGCTATAACTTGGCAAAATCAAAAAAACGGATTAAGTTTTAAGATTTTTTGAATTAAAGAGCTATTCCATGGCAAAATATTCAAATACACATTTGTACGCGATAATTTTTCATTTTAAAATAAGAATATTACAAGGTATAAAGAATCTAAAATTTTCAAAGTTTAAAATTTTAAATTTGCCATTAAGAATCTGCAATAGAAAATGCTTCTGACCGATTATCGAAAAAGTTTGATTTTGAAGAAAATGCAAATGGCCAAATCAGAAAAGGAGACCGAATCTTTTTTGCAAAATTTTATTTCCCTAACCTAACAATGGTTTTTGAAAATATACTAGCATTTATTCATTTCATGTGCATAATAATTCATTTTAGCATAAAATATGAGCGTTATTTTGTAATATTTGCTCGTTTTGAAATTAAAGGATTTTATGAAAAAGATTTTCGAAACTTTGTTGCATACAGTAAATTTATGATGGAAGCCTATGAAAAAAGAGTTGAAATAATGGAAAAAATATATGTATCCTTAGTTACCGAATCGAATTTGGCGACGTTCTTTACGAGTTAATTTTGTTTTTATGAGAAAAAATATGGAAGAAAACTTTCATAAATTTTACAACGAAAATTTTCATAAGAAATAACGGCAAAACGACAAAAGAAATTAAAATAATTTAAAGCAGAAAAAGAATCTTTCAAATCTAATTTTCCCTATTGAAAAATACGAATTGAAGAATTTTTTTTTCATAAATTTACAATACCAAATGAAAATTAATGAATAAATGAATTTTTTCTTAATAGTTCTTTTAAAAAATTTTTACTCACTTTTATTTTTCATCGAGAATATACAAGCTTTATTATCTGATTACTACTTACTATAAGATATTCACTTCTCATATAGTTTATTTATAAGACGATCGGCAACATGGCTGCATATATTTTTTTGGATTTAGATATTGGTTAATTATATGTTCTTTGAATAAAAATGTTCTCTGTCCACATATTGCATATATAATGAACTAATGGAAATTCGAATTTATGGCATTCAAATATAAATTGGTACAAAATTATTTTTTTCACTATGAATTTAGAATTTCAAAAACTTGGAATAGCAGCCAGAAAACTGAAAAAAAGAAAATTTGTATTAAGAATCATTGCGAAATGCAGTGATATTTTTTTAAGATTCTGCGCCATTAGACGATTTTGGCAAAATAAAATAAAATTGTAAATTGAAAGCAGTGAAATGAGATAGTTATATGTAAAAAATAATAATAAGTCAATCAATTTTTAAAAAAAAACGTGTGTAAATTATAAAAATCATAAATTTTATGATTAAAAAAAAAGTATTAAAAATATGGAACACAAATCAAATCGCGAATGAATTTCGATATAAATATAAATGAATTATGAAATAATTCACGGCTTTTAGATAGTTAAAGTAAAGAATTAACATTGGAAAGTTGGTGTTGGAGTTCTACTGCTGGTCTGATTAAAACTGCCTTTTAAAATCTGAATGATGCTGGCGACTCAACTGTACTTCTTATCGTAAGTGACTCGTTAGAAAATTTGCCTAGTCAGATAAGCCGGCGGAGCGAGCTTAAATAAAAAATGGTTAAGGTTCATGGAGAAAAAGTTTGAAGAGCGTTACAGTTCCCCTTCTTATTTCTTCTATTTTATTGCTTCTCGACAAATAATTCTCCTACAAAATCCTTTGATCATTTGCTCGCTGCAATCGAAAGCGCCCCACCCAATGTTATATTGTCGAATTAGAATGCTTGGAACCGAAGGCGTGGCAATTTCCTATGGTCGTTAAGGTTGAACAAGCCTTCTCAACGTGATTATCAGCGGATTATATCACTTTATACAGACTTAAATACTGAAAACAGAAGTAATTTAATTAATGATTGATTGATAAGAAAAATTAGCGAAATTCCATAAAATCGTTCTTTTAATCAACAAAGAACGGAATATTTCCAAAAATGATTTGATACGATGCTTAAAAGTGCATAAATAACTGAACCACTTCAGTTGAATGAAACGTATAATATTAATGTACATGGGGGATAGCGATATATGAAATGAGAAATAAATTTTTGAAGAAAATTTTAAAATTCAACTACTCCGCCTTTATATTTTTCAATATATAAAACGTGCAAGTCCGCTCAACTTTAGATGGAATTCCATAAATGATGACCAAGCTGCTCGGTCCAGTGCCTTGTCTGAAATTAATAGAAGCCACTCTTTTTTTGTCGTTTAGACTTTCTATTTCTTCATTATCTCGCCTGGCTGTATCAGTCCAAGTCTTGACTTCCTCTTCATAGTGCCATAGCAGGATTTAAGCAGTGGTGTGATGTATCTCAATTTCTGCGATCGACGATGAAAATAAACTAACTGGCATAGTGGACTGTTCTTGGCAATATTGTTGTTCGAATGAAGGTGATTGCATGCGAGATTCTATCCACTCGAAAAGCATGCACTATAAACTTTAGGTAAGAATAGTCAAAGACAGAGCCATATTTCACATCTCTATGGTGTTGCAGCCAGATAAATGCCAACGTTCGTTTTGATAGAAATTTCTCAAAGATCGCAGTAAGATTTCGCAAAATGCAAAAAAATCGTTGATTCTCCAGGTATTTGAATACCGTTTTTTGTTTGGCCATGTGATTTAGGAGTGGATTCAAGGTACTTAGTTACTCAGCTACTTCCTCAATCGGTAATGAATTAATAAAAACAGGTATTTCCATTAGGTATTCTTGCATGTAAGACGAAAAGATATTCATGTTGGATATTAATCCGTAGCTCGATTTGTAGTTGTGGATAAGTTTCTGTCGTAATATATCTTGTAAAATTATGTGTCATACTGTGTCATCAGCGTGTTCAGAAACCGTAGTATTGTGCTATAGACTGCCTAGCACACATTTTAAGCGCCAGTAAGCGGTCCAAAATCCACTCTTCTGGAGACCAAGAGCAGGGTTAGCGCTGCCGGAATTATCTGACCGAATGTGAAAAAAAAACCCATTCGCCGAATTTCAACCTAAAACTTAAACAATATGGAGAAATAGAAAAGAGAAATTATATGAATTGGAATAGAAGAAAAAAAATCATTTTTTTAGATCCAATAAATGTGAACAAATATTTATTTTCGATATATATGAACGAGTTATTTCGATTATTCACATTTTTCATACGCGTGGAGCCATAAGATTCATAGCTAAAGCAGTTATAAAAATATCGTACATTGTCTTCGAAAAGCACTGATCAGGTAACGAATGTAATGAATGCAAAACCTTGGTTTGTGAGCAAAAAAAAAAGAAAAAATTTTGACATTTTGGCAAAGCCTAGTTTGAAGTAAAATTGAATTTATATATTTAAATATGAAATGCGGTATGTGTTTGTGACTCATAATTCTATCCTCAAGTGAATTTCGGCTTTATCCTAAGAACCAGTGGAGTAAATTGAATCAGAAATGACGAGTAATGTGAAAAGAAGAAAGCAAATTTCCTCATATCGCTGTGTCTGACATTAAATTTTAGCCTGTTTTAGATTACTATGTTTGCCACTCAATCCTAACTATTAACCATTTTTATTAAGAAAGTATAGAGAAAAAAGCTTTTTCTTTATGAAGAGTAACAAAATGGTAAAAAAAAACTCGCAATGCAAAATAAATAAAAAATCTAAAAATCTTGCTGAAAATTCAAGTCAAAAATTTTATTAACTAACATTGCGACTTTTATTAAACGTATTGGGAGAAATTTTAGCCGAATTCCATGAAAACTGCGCCAAAACTACTAAAATAATCGTTGAAAGCGAGAAATTGATTAATGTTTGGCAGCTAATGATAGGAAATTCGTTGCCAGGCGAAATCATCCAAATCCATAATCTGTTTAAATTTAGCTTCTAAAAAATTATTCTAAAGAATTATGTAATCTTTTCATTTAATGAGATATTAGGATTTATTCCATTTACCACAGCAAATTCGTCTTTTTCTTTCTGATTCCCTTTTTTTTACTAAAAGCATTTACTTCGTTTTAGAAAACTTTTTACAAAAACTCACTAGAAAAATGAGAGTGTTCGGCTTTAAGAAGTTTTATTTTCAACATATAGTGCAATGTCATTTGACAACTGAGAGCTTTTTTTATTATGATTGATAGTGGATAATAAAGGATTTTAAAAATGTCAATAGCTACCAAGGTGATAGAACATTTGTCTTTTTGGAACATAAGAAACAATCCGACAAACAATTAATGACCATATGATTAGTGGGTAAAGGAAGGTTTGTATATCTGTCAGAAATGATTAAGCTGCTGACGGCACAGCTGAAAGACGCTAAAAATTTTTTGATTACTACCTTGAACATAAATTCATATGCTTGATTAATGCGACTTAATATGAGAAGGTCAGATCCTTGCTTAATAAAAACCATTCATTACAGTTTGCATTAATGGTAATTTAATAATTTTTATGAAATTACAATCTACAGGGCCTAATCTCTAGATTATTTCAAATTAAAAGTAATTATGTACTATCTATGCTTTTATAGCGATCGAATTACTTAGTAAAAAATAATTAATTCATCAATATTGGTACTATCCATATTTGTACTTAGTCATTTTTAAACCTCTAAAACAAGGCTTATCGACAAATTCCGGTGAAAAAAACCAAGCATAACTCTATTCATCGTAAGTTTTTTAGTTAAAAAATAATATATTTGATAGCTAAGATATAAATAAAACAATCTTCAATATTTGCTATCTTGGAATATAAAATTTTTTCTTGCAGCAGAAATTAATTTTCAAAATAAAAAAGAGCATTTAAAAAGTCAAATCATATAAAAATCGCCTATAAATTCATTTTAAAAAAACTTATAAGCTACATTTTCTGCCATATTAACTTTAAATTAATTCAAAAATTTCGAAAATCTCTTGAATTTTTTTTCATGATTTTACACGATTATATGTAATAAAAAGAATTCCACTTAAAATCGATCAAAAAGCTATATGGAAAGACTGAATCGAGAATTATGAAGAATTCATAACTGTGGTTCATTAATGAACAAATGCCGAAAAATTGCCACAAGCCTTGATGGTATCACTATCAGTTGAATGAATAACCAGTTGACGCAAAATGTATTATTCGGCAAATAATTTATTAATATTTATGAAATAAAAAAAAAAAAAAATTGTTGGCGGTATTTGTTGTTGAAATTGACCTACAAATTTTCTTTGGATTTGAAATATTTACTACCTCAGCGTTCGGTTTTTTTTTCATGTTCATTGAGAATTTGATTATTTATTTGATATTTTTGTAAAATTACTTTAAAAAAATTCAAAGGATCCAACTGTAATCTTTCTAAAATAATTTCTAAAATTGTAATCTTTCAAAAGATGAAACTGACACATTGGAAGTTGGAAAAATTTTAAAAAAAAGCTGAGGATGAGTTGATTCTTTGTTAAACTTTTATTAATCGTGGCACGATCCAAAATGATTAGGAGGAGATAAAAAGATAAAATTAAAAGTAATAAAATTTCATTAATGGTGTCCGGAAGAAGAAAAAACTTAAAATAATAGCGAATTGCATATAAATACTTATGTTAGAATGTTTAATCTCGATACAATCTGTAACCTTTTCAATCATTTCATGCGAATGCCACGCTCTTAAAACTGATTATGGAAAGAAAACCTCGCTTGTTATTTATATCAGACTGTTATAACAGGCTTATCTCGAAAACAAGTTTTCAAAATATGAAATGATAGCGTAGGAAACGAATAACTCGGCTATTTCTGCGATGCGATGCCTCACACTTTTTTCCTAAACACAGATTTTTCCGATAATGCGGGAAGTTATTTGCCATTATGAAGAGTTCTTTCTCAAATTTTCAGTCTTATTGCAATCATATTATTCTAAAAAATCAGGGCTAATAATAAATTTGACAAATTTTGAGCCGATTCATTATGCGGAACAATCGTTATAGAAAATGATGCAACTATTCTGGAAACCATTCTTGTCATGACGAAAGAATGCGATTCTTTCACATTCATAGGATGGCACAGTTATTTAGATAATCTAAGTTCATGAGAGTGAAGATAGCCTTTGATTCTTTGACGGAAGTACATCCGCCGAATGAAATCCAAATGATATTCGAGGTCCATTTCTACACCAATATTCTCAACTGATTCTTTAGCGAAAACGATAATAAAAGGCGATCAGTAAAAGTCGTGTACGCCATTAGAAAAAAATTTTGAGCCTCAGCAATCGGATATAATAATTTTTTTAAGGAAGGAAACTAAATAAATAGCGAGAGAATTTGACGCAATTTTTCGCTGAATATATGATTTTAAGAGTGACTATTTTTATTTGATATCTTGCTAGGCAATATTGCTCAATTTTCAACAAAAAAAAGAACAGCACATTCTAAAATAATTTGCAAGGAAATATTCGACAAGGCATTAATCACTTGCGAATTTGTCATCGAATATTTTTTTTCTTCCATAGTCCTTATAAATTATTTCTTAGAATGATTGTAAAAATATTAATTGTTTTATTTGATGAAAACAAAGGTCATACGGTGACCTTTCTTAACTGAATGAATAACCTTTTCATCATGTAATTGTTTTCGGCGCCCAATAGCATTTTATCTGGTATCCAAGATAAGGCATTTTCAGGTTAAAAAATATACTAATATATTTAAATGGCTTAAGCAAATATGGAAAAAAATAATGCTTAATACGTTTGAGAAATATAGCTTATGGCGTTTAATTAGTTGCTCGAGAAATTTAGACATGTCTCATGTGATATATTTTTAAGGATGCGAATATTTCTTGATCTGTAAATTCTACAGATTTTTCGGTCTCCTACAACCTCTCTAATCTATTTCATTCTATATTCATTCCTTATTTACAATAACTCGTTAATGAAATAAGTAAATTCGAACATTTGTTTTTCTTAAGGGAATAAATCTGTTTCCTTAAGGAGTATAGCACTGCTTTGAATCTCACCGATGATTTTCACTGAAGAACGTCAGTCGGCAAATTCAAAGCTCTGTGATGCTTATCAAATTTGTTAAGATTGGCCAATCATCACAAAATCTGTTGCAAGTGCTTGACTGACATGCAATCTGTTAACATATTTGCCAGTCAACTGCGATCAATTGGTTGAAATCTTGCGTGATCTGTTCATCAGATATAAATAAATAGGCCTTATTTCACTCTATGCCATCTTTTGTATTTTATCTAAGTCAACTGAGGTTTGTTTTTCACAAAAGAATTTCTTAGAGTAAATTCTGCAAAATAGGCAAATAAACTCATATATCGAACTTACTGATCGCAATTTGCAAAAAATTCGATTATCTGATCGTGTTGAAAGAACGAAAATGATTTCTAGTTCGATAAAAAAATTAACTAAATTCTTTAACAACTTTGAAAATTATCTGAGTTAACGGGTAATTTGTAAATAATGATTTGTGACAACAATCATTACATTAAATATTAAATATTCCATGTATAATCCATTTAAATTTTTTTTTGCTGAAAATAAAATGATGAAATGAAATTTCGCAGTCTAATTTTATCAATTGTTGTTGATCACTGCTGCTTAAATCGACTTATCATTCGCAATTTTAAGAATAATCCTTATTGAATCTAATCACAACGAGTAGCTTAGAGACGCTATAGTCTTGTAGCCACCTTCACTAGTAATGATCAGAACTGTTAAAAGGAGAAAAAGAAATATTTATCTTAACAACATTCTAATAATATTGCAATAATAAGTTAGAAATTCATATGTGCTAAATCCTATCCCAAGAATCCTAAACCAAGAAAAAATTTATGGCAAACATAGATAGGACGTAAAATAAAATTGTGAGGAGTAGGGTAACGAAATCTCATTCATTTTATTCTCATTTATCTTGGACTGATCAGATGGATAATATCACCGAAAAAGTGACAAGCAATTATTCAAAGTGGCCAGTATAAGCGATTCGTCATTATACAACAAAATACTAAGTTACCACCAATAGCTATGAATAAATAAATGTCAATTTCTAGGAGAATTAAGATTTTTCTTATATTATTGCAATTTGCAAGAATAGGCTTTAAAAATTTTATTATTGCCAACGAAAAAAAAGCCATTTGTTCCTCTATGAATTAGCCATTTGAAATTTTCGACATATTGACGCCTTTTATTCGAAGAAAAACATCCATTTAAAATCAGTTTCTTCGTTTCAGATTTTTAATTATATATTATTCCATTAAATAAATAAAATGAAAAATGGATAAATATTGGTATAAAAATATAAATAATTGGTTAAGAATAGCTCTGATTGGCTATTGGCTATATTCTCTTATCAATTTCAAATAGCCTTCTTTTTCTAACAGCTCCTCTCGCCATTATTAGTTAGACTGACTCTGCTAGCTATAAGGCATCTCTTGGTCATAACTTGCAATATTTGAACTTCTTATGTGATCAACGTTTATTATGTTTCGTTACATTTTATTTAGAATGTTGCAAGTTTATTAAGTATGTAAGCTTATGATTGGATAACTTATGCTCAAATAATTAAGTTGACAATTAAAAAGATAAATAAGTTATGAAATAAAATGAAAATAGTTCATGCTAACCCGAAATACTATATTTTATCCAAATCTGCATAAATTACATATCAGAAATCCATGGTTTATACAAAAATTCATTCGATGAAAATTTGATAAGATTAAATAAAAAAGAGACAATTCAAACAATTGAAACAGTTGTTTCATTTGCTTCGAATATTATTGCTCTAATGATTTTGTGAATAATTTATTTAAGGCTAAACAAAACTATAAATTATATAGGAAAGTTTAATTATTTCGATGGTAAACTGGTAAATTTGATAAGACTTAATTAAAATAAGACTTTGATTTTTAACTGCGAAGACAATGGAAGTTCATAATGCTAGTTTAATCCTAAGTCAAGACAATTCAGAAATTACTGTCAAAAAAGCGTTCAAATCAGACCTATAAAATTTACAGAGTTGTTTCATTGGATCGAAATTTAGAGATTTTTGGCTGAATTTTTTCTGAAATCTGTTTCATTTCAAAGACTAAGGCAAATATGAATAAAGTGGAAATAATCAGGGCAAAATGACATTCAAGATGATGTAGAACATTGAAAGACAGTTGTTTGCATTGTATTATTTATTTATTTATTTTTATGAGCGATAAGCCAATAAAAAGATATAATAAAATGTTAACCGAATTATGTCAGGCATAAAAATAAAGAGAAGCCAACATATGTATGCTAACAATGCTAAAGGCTTTTTTAAACTTATCCAAATGCAACTGTATTGCCAATTTACCAAAATAAAATTCGCAAAAAAACTGAATGCTAGAATATAAATAAGGAAAATTTTACAAAATGTTCTAAAAGATCTAAAAATTTTTAGTAGCAGTAATCGTGAGGATGAAATAGGTTAAGCTGAGAGACAATACAATATCTTCGTGCCGTATTAATTAAAATATTTTGTCATAAATTTTGTGTAACGGTGGAAGACCGTTTATCATCATAAGCCTAACGATGATGATGCGTGTTCCTTGATATAAAGTATAATATAATATAATGATTATAATTTACTACAAAATTATTTCAGTTATGATCAAAGGAAAGCAAGAATTTAGATTTAGATTTATTTAATCATAAGAGGATTAGAGTCGAAACTGCACAAAAAATTCAGCGTTATAAAAATAAAAAATTTATCTAGTAGCTGAGTGGAGAAAAGCAATGAACTGATCAAAATCTCCTTATCCCCTTAAGAAACAATAAAAATCTGACGCCCCATTGACAAATTAAATGAACACCGAATACCGCACATATCTATCTATCTATTCTCTCTTCCTACGAATTGCTTAGTTCTTTCTGAAACATTTATCGAATAAAGATTAAATAAAAACTTATAATTATCACTAATCATTTTAAAACGAATATTTCAGATGGAAAAATTCGATTGTTGCTTATATATTATGAAATTTGCACACTTATTTGCAATTTTTATAATAAATACAATTTTTATAATAAATAATATATAATAATTCAATTTTTATATAAATAATTTTTATAATTTTTATAATAAATATAAACTATTTTCTCCAGATTTTATAATTTTTCATAGTTTAGCCAATTTTATCCTTTTTACGAAGCAAAAAATTTTTGCCGCTCGCCACTGCTTTCTTTGATAGTTATAAGAAAGATATTTTTAAATATTGTTAGGCATTGCAGATAATGCGTACTAAAAATTTTACAATAGAATCCGAATCTATGCATAATAGATATTTTATAAGCGCTGGCATATTTTTCCAGTTTTCCTAATAAAATTTATTAAAAATCAATTTGCTTAAATTTTATTAGCAAATGAATTCGTTTTTTATGAAATATTTGCATTCATGCATTCTATATAAAACATTGCATTCTCACTGGTATTTGCGCAACTTTTAATTTGCTCTCCTTTTATCTTCTTAATTGTCGCCATTATTTTCTTCATTCATTATTGGTAACCATCTGTGAGAGTCAGCGGTTGATAATTTCCAATATTTGGTCTATAGGATTACATTAAGATTAACATTATTTATTATATAAAAACTATTTTCATCTGCGAATCTACATTGTATTATTTTAATTTTTATGAGACAACGTATAACAACGTCGATGGAATGTGAAAATAATTTTTCTTAAATTATATTACAGTATCGATATATAATTTATTTATAAGAGGAGACTAGAACAAAATCATATTTAAGAATAACAAATCTTTTAGGTGATAGTCAATGAATGTCGCGGAAATGATTTAAAATGGTACGAAGTTCAGTACAAGGCCAAATTTCAGTCGGTTTATGTGAAAGAAAAATCTTCGAGGAGTCGTTAAAAACCTATCTCGATCATCTTTTCTAGGATTTGAAAAAAGAAATTTTTGGGTGTTCAATTTCATTAAATTTATTTTTATCATTATCGCATAGTCTTTTTATGGAACTTTTCTTGGTTAGGTATCAGCCGATAAAGTCCTAAGTGTTGCGTAGCGATGCCCCTTCACTAATATTTCAATGCATCATCATAATGAAACATTTTCAGGCAAAAAAGTCCTACTATTCCTAAGATTGATATTGTCTTGAAAACCATCTAATTCCTGAGAATTATATCACCATTTCCTGATCTCGCAAAGCGTGATCTATTGAAGTTTCCTATGGTATTATAGGTATATTTTTTCTGCACGATTCCCTAAAAATTATTTTAGCGAAAGAAATTACCATATATACTCAATTTTAATGCTCATTTTCTAATATTTAATAATATATTCTTATTTCAAATAATATATAAAAAATGTACAAATAAAATTTTAAAGTGTTTGGAACATGGAAACGGCGCATGCTTCGTCCTTGATTATTCCATTTTCATCGGCTATTTTATTTGATGATCTTTTCTTTAAGATAGCTGTCCAATTCTTGGAAATTTATAATAAAAAAAAATCTAATAAACCTATCAGCAATAATAATCGAAATAAATCGGCCATTGAAATAAATTTTAGCAAACGAGTATAGCGCTTAATTTTATAGAAGGTTTTGAAGAAGATTGCATGACGAATATTATGACAATGAAGAAAAGGATAAAGGATAAGTAAAGCTATTGCAATGGTCAAAAAATATTTGTTAATTAGTCAGTGGTTAGCATTCGTCATCTGTGGTTAAATTCGCTTCATTGGCTATCAATAAGATAAACTAGTTATCACCAATTACCAATTTTATCAACAGGCTTTGAGGACAGAAAACAAACATCACCCGAGTTACATCTCACTCCTGCAATAATGAGAGACCACTAATATTTCAATGCATCATAACGAAACATTTTCAGGCAAAAAAGTCCTACTATTTCTAAGATCAATTATCTTGAAAACCATCTAATTCCTGAGAATTATATCTGCTGACAGCCATTTCCTGATCTCGCAAAGTCTATTGAGATTCCCAAAAAATGACAATAAATTGATGATAAACAGTTAACACAGCCATATTCACGCTCATTTGATGGATATTACTTTATGGAACCATGCTGATAAAAAGAATTCGAAGCCAGACACTCATCTAAAATTAAGATTTACCATTTCAGTAAATATCATGATTCACTGAAATTAAGTGAAGTGTATGTCTATTACAGTCCTTCAATTAAACTAATTATATTTGGAAAATAGCATTTCGAAAAATTTGTTGTCATTGGCAATAATTTGCGATTGTTGAAAAATCTCAGCTGTACAAGTCATTTAAAATAAATAGTTGTTGGCCAAATAAACGCATCGATCAAATTTATTTGTTTATTCGTTCACTTAAATTGACCAATGAAGATTTTAAAAATTAAATAATAAGAAATTTATTTAAGAATTAAAAAGATTTGATCGTAAATATAGCGATTAATTACATTGATCTGAAATTTAAAAATAACAGCTGTCAAAACCCAAAAAGATCGAAAAAAAAAAACAAAATCATTTTCTAGACAATTAGAAATTTTAAATTATAAATTTTAAATCATAAATAAAATTTGGTTTTAAATTTGGTATATAATTTTAAAGCTGTATGGATAATCTACCAAGAAAAGACTACCAAGCAAACATTTTGATTTTGATAAGGAATTTTTATTTGAGTTCAAAGTAATGACTGATGCTATCAACTTATCAAAGTATCAAAGCCTTAAGCAACACACAGACTCTACGAATGCACGAGCGGATTTCGATATTATTGTAAAATGTTCTTTTGGCCTTTAAAATAGGGCTTCGATGGGATAATTAATAGTAAAAAATTTTGGCGAATTTACTTGGTCTTCTTCCGCTCAATTTGTCTGTTTATATGATTTGATTGATTTTCGTTACCGATTAGCGGTTCTTACCGTTCGACCAAACAAAAGAATTTGTCAAAAGCGATAAAACGAAAAAAATTAAGACCGTCGATAAGGACCACTGTCATGCATTTTTTTTCCTTGCCATTTTTCTTTAGGCCCGTTAGCTTGTCAAGTCAACCAAATTTTTCCAGGCAGAGTTAAACACTTAGCAATAGAAGTGCCGATGAGTTGTCAGCATCTTGGTCATCCATTATTAAGATCACTTATGAATTCTTTTGAACTGAGCATTGGAGCAGCGATCACATCCATTAACAGATAATGAATGGAGAAAATGAAATTTTCTAAAAATACCATTTATATTTTCTGAAATATTTTAAGACAGCCACGCGTTTCTCTCTAATCTTCTTTCTAGCACAGAAAATTTTTGGTTTAGCTGAGTCATATGATTATTGTCGCCTTGAGGTCATTTGAGGGCACATCTAAGTTCTCAGTATCACCATGATATATTTCATTAACCGTTGATAGAAACATAATTATATAGTAGATGATCAATTTCTAGAAGTGTTTTCAAGAACAAAATCTTTATTGATACAAAATTTTTAATAAATATTCGAACAATTTTTAAGGAATTTATCTATGGAATTTGAATAATAATAAAAGAAAGAGCATTGAAAAATTTCTTGAATTTCTTTAAAGAAATTGGATGAACTATGCGATTTGCTAGCAGTAAATACCGAAATGCATTTATACATGCATTTTAGTGATAGAAAAATTGTGAAGATAAATTTTTTTCGGAAGGCCTTAAGGTTTCGTTCACTAAAATGAACGTTTCTTATATGGCCATTTATTTCAACAATTTCCAGTTTCATTATGTTGTTTTGCACGCATCTAATCCTTAAGTCAATATAAAATAATGCAATAAAAGATTAAATTCTTTACATACTAAATATGTCTGCTTGATCATGGGCATAAAAAGAGACTCCAGTGGGCATAAAAAGAGAATATTTTTCTAAAGTTGTGTTTTGAATAAATGAATGCTCAAATAAGTTCATAAAGATCGATCTGATCATTCCAGCTTGATTTGTTAAAAATAAAAATAAATGAATTTTTTTTCTAAAAGCATAATTTTTTGTTAGATTTGTTCCGCTGGATTGCAGGACAAGACAAATTTATGCGATGGAAACGATAGAAGCACAAATAAGTTGCCAGTACCACTTAGATTTTTGAAGGAGAGGTTAACTCCTGTCATGAGAAGAGAAGAGCAAATGAGATAAAAATAATAAGCTATGAAGCCATTCTGCCCTTCCCATCTAATAGTGCAAATAATTTTGCACCACTTTTTAGAATTTTCACGACAAATCAAAATTTTTTTGATTTTTTGATTTGTGAAAACACAGAAAAATTTTATTCATATTCCATAATCCCTCCTTGAATGAACTTTCGCAAAAATTAAGAAATTTTTCAGCATCATTCGTTTCGAACTTATTTAATTCTTGGTTCATTTTTTGCTTACTCTATTTCCTTCCACTTTTTCTTCTTGATTCATAGAAATGTGCCATTTAAAATATTTTCTATAATTATAGAAATTTCTCATAAATTTCCTATAATTCTTTCATTCTCTATTTGGAAATATTGGTACTTAATCGCTTTACGGTATTCATGCGATATAGCCACTTTTCATACCATACGTGTAGATTTCTCACAAAATTTGCACACAGAAATAAAGGATCTGTTTGATGGAAAACAGTAGCACTTCAAAGCGCTTGTAATTTCAATGAAATATTGAAAACTTTAAAATTTCAATTTCACAAAATAAATTAAAGAATGACGTAAATTGCAAGTGTTACGTTCATAAATTTTTTTATTTTTTAATTTCATTAAATTTGTGAAATATTCTATTAAAAACTTCTAATACTTCTAATAGGATTAAAAACTTTTAATAGGATTCGGAAAAAAACTCTCTTAAAAATGAAGTGATTTGTTTCAAAACGCGGGCTGAAATGGGAGCGGAACCGAAAGGCTCACCGGCAAGAATTATATTAAAAGTAAGTATGGCCTATTAAGCTGATCAATTAACGTGTTGTAGTGCAATGATGAAGTCAGATCACGATCATTTGCTGGACTGGGCGCTATATATAGCAAATATACTGGTAATCTAAGCTCGATTGATTATATAATACGTCTGCACCAATTACTTTTTTGCTTTTATTATTTGTTATTATTATTATTATACCTTTATTATTATTTAGTGTGATAAATGTAAAAAAAAAAAACATTTGTAACTGTGTTGCTTCAGAAGGCACTGCACTGAAGTCTTAAAAGCGGATGATAGTAATAAATATGGGTGAATAAATAAATAAATGAACTAGAAGAGAAATTTCCTATGGAGTTGATGGGATTCGATGGACAAATCACTATTTTTTGGTGCTTTTTTTTAATTCCACAAAAATTTCAAATAATAATATGAATAATAATAATCATTTAAGAAATTCTTTGAAACTTATAAACATATTAATTAATGATCAATTTGGAATACTTGTTGGCAGTATTACTGTAATAATCTATAGTAAACTCTTGTATTAAATATGGTGTGTTGAGGTCAAAAGTACACGCTTATAAATTAGGCCATCTTGGATCTATTGTGTATTGTTCAATTTTGTCGTGAATGGTTATTTAGCATAAGTTGCTACTTTATTATTGTTATTATTATTATCATTATTATTGTTATTGTTATTAAAATGTTTCATTTTATTGCAATTGGTACTTACAATTTAATTAAATCATTGTACTAACGCCTATTTCTTTAAAGCTACACAACAATTAATACTAAGTTTTCTTTAAGGTAGAAAATATAGAAAACGAAAACAATTTCAATAAGCGCCCAAAATTTGTACTCAAAAAAAATCGAATACATTTTCAGAAAATTTCTTTCGTTTTTTTAAAAAGTTCGTTGTTTGAAAGGTGTTTCGATCTAATAAAGAAATTCTCGCGGGAATAATATAAAAATTTTAAGGAGTTCAACTGAAAAGAATATTTTTGTTTCTTAATGCCTCGATGCAATAAAAAGATTGAGGATCCGATGCAATAAAAAGATTGAGGATCCGATGCAATAAAAAGATTGAGGATCCGATGCAATAAAAAGATTGAGGATCCGAATCTCGAAAATAGACCAAGGAATTTTGAAAAGACGAAGGCGAATTTCAAAACAATCAGTGTCATAGATTTAATCAATAAGGAATTTCATTTGTTTTTTTGGTACTTTGAATTAATATATTTATAATATGTTTTATTTATTTATTTTGCAATTAAATATAAATTGTGTTATCATATATCTGCTATCTAATATTGATATGATTACGGAGACAAGTGAAGAATGCTGCTTTTGATTTTTTTAAAGTAAGAACAATGAAAACTTTTAATTACATAATAATCACATGCATCTTATCAAAAGAAATAGCTTATTCTCATTTTTATTTCTTTTTCGAAGCCAGAAATTTCCTTTTATAAGCTTAAATTTAAAGAAATTCCTCAAGGAAAGAAATAAATTGAAGAACATTCACAATGAAATATATTCAAAAGACTTTAAATGTAGCCCGTATAGGTTTTTTTCTTCAAATCGCTTACGAATAGCAGGAATTGCAACCAACCAGTTCCATTCCTCCCACATTCATTTTTTTCGCCATTAGCACCAATATATAAATTTCGAGTAGCTTAACACCAATTTGATAACAAATTTAACTTTCGATAAAATTGATTTAATATATCCAATAACTGCAAAACAGAAATGTGTCATTAGTGTTTTTTTTTGAATGCTTTTTTAACAAAAATCGAATCGAACACTTGGTGCAAAAAAAATATTGTGAGTATTGGCAAAGAAAGCATAAGAAAAGAGATACAACCTTGCATAGTTTTTATGTGAGTCGCTTGACGAAATTTTATGCAAGTGATTACTAACACGTATTGTCGAACTATTCAGATACAGAAATACAAAGGATGAGAGACTGCTTGAGTGTTCGCCGCAACAATTGGTGAATCGTCTATATGAAATAGATGGGCGAATAAATTTCACCTGGGGATATAAATAATAATTGTGCTGTGCCATACTTTTTTTACTTCAAATTTGCATATCATAATAGGTTTTTTGTGAGCGATTCACTTGATTTATTGCATTTATTCTCATTTATTGAAAATTTGAAAATGATTATACCAGTATCGTTTCTAAAAAAATTTTCATAAAATTCTTAGAATTTTTTTGAAATTTTCGCCTAATTTTAGTGTTATAAATAATGATAAAGGAATTTTAATTAATTATTTATTGAAAAGTTTACATTATTACATATGCGATCCACAAAATGATAATTTTTCTATTTTATTTTTACAGCATTTCTTCTTTATTTCATCTTTATCAGCAATAATTTGGTACAGTTTACTTTCATTTATTTCTTATCGATCTTTATGGTTGCATTCCCCCACCTCCGTATTATTCCCTTATCAGTAAATTAATTTCAATGGAGATCGGCCAGTGTTAAACAATTACATTTGAGCGAATACATTTTCAAGAGAATTCAAGGCTTTAAGAAACAAAGATAAGGAAACAAATCTATTTTCAAATTTATCGGGATTGTATCTTCGTAATCAATGTTATATTTTATAAAGCATAAATTCTTAACATAAGTTTCTTAAATTCTTAAGTTTCTTCTTAAGTTTCTTAAATGCATGGTTTCTTAAATTGGAAGGAAAAAACTTATAACGCTATTCTATGTAATTGAAATTACAGTCAGAGATGAAGAAGAAAAGAATGCAAATAATGTTAAATACTGTATAAAATGCCTCTTTTTGTAAATTCATTACCGGTCGATTTCAAATACCTTGGGTCCACTCTAATACCAAATGGTTAGGCAAAAGACGATATTAGCCCGAATCACGGCAGTTAGAAATGCGTTCTTGCGGTTGGCGAAACCTTTATAGAGCCGTCGTGAAATCACCATAAAAACGAAAGTCTGTATATATAGCCGTGATTCGTTCGATCTTGCTATATGGTTTTGAGACATGGCCAATGAGAGTGGATGATATTAAGAAGCCATCTACCTTTTACCACTCTTGTCTAAGGTATATTTTACAGGTCTCTCGAGTAGATAAAATATCACATGATCGCATCCACCTTCGTTCAAACACCACCTATATTAATAATGTTGTCACAGAGCGTCACCTTCGTCCACCACAGAAGTTGACGCATATTTCGTTATTTGCTAAACCATGTGATGTGATGGTTGGCGTCAAAAACGAGGTGGGCCAATCAAAGCCTGGACTGATACGGTTAGAAAAGATTTTGAGCGTATAGGTGGTCCAGAAATATATGGACTTAGACAATGGAAAAAGGAATGGCTTCTATTATTGTCGACAATGCCATCAGACCCCGCTGCTTGGAAACGTCTTACCCTTGTAGCCGTTGCAGCCAGCCTAACCAGTAATTGTGAGAGCTATTAGAAGAAGAAGAAGAAAAATAGTGATGGATATAAGCAATATGACAGGCACTATAAGCAGACTTGGTGCATCATTGGCTCAATGGTAAGATAACTCCTAACGAAGATCGAAGGATGGCACTGTAGCCTAGTGGAGAAAAGCAAAAAAAATATGAAATTTCACTTCTGGCAATATTAAAGCTATCCAAAAATCCCGATAATGCTGGTAGCTCACATTTGTATTTATATCGCCAAGGAACTTTCATATTTGTCTAATGCTATAAGCCAGCGAACGAGCCTAGCCAGTAATGGTGAATGTTCTTAATAAAAATAAAAAAAATTGGCTTTATCAACAGAAATCGCTGATAGTCAAGTGGCACATATGGCTTAAGCATCGTAGGCTTGATTCCTCTTCTTAACGGAAGTAAATTTACCTTCAAAAGTTGAGTCCGAGTGAAACTACGGGTGCAATTTCTCCTAGCCTTGATTTTTTAACTAGATTTAGGTGACTTCACTCTATCAGTTAGTGGAGCAAGCCAATTGAAGAGCGTTATTAGAAAAAGAGACAACAAAAAATCAATTACATTACTTACTTACAATTATTACATTATTGCATTACTTACAATTATATTACATTACTTTTTCTTTGTCCTCATATGTATTTTATTTTATAAATTTACAAACAATATTTAGAGAATAGGCTTATAGGTTTCGTAAGGAGGCCATTAGGGGATGATTAGTCGAGTGGTATGGTTATTCTGATCTGCGACGAGTATCAGGATTCCTCAACGTTAATAGGAATAAATCTGTCATTAAAAATCTTGCTAGTGCTAGCGTTCCATATATACTTTTATCGTCAAGTAACATCTTGGCTAATTTAAAATCATATTCAATAGCAAACAAAATTCAAAACAAATAACCAGAAATGGTCACCACTCCTAAAAACAAGCGCCGTGCATGGAAAAGAATAAGCACTTTTGATATAAAATCGTTTCCTCAAATTTTTCATGTTTATGTCTCATAACTGTCGTGTGTGTCTTTTGCTCTTTCTTATTCTCATCTTTTACGCTTTTCCATCATTTTATTTTGCCAAAATAGCTTTGTTATTTTACTCGGATAATATCATTTTTTCTTTTCAATTTTTCTCCTAAAGACTTTTATATCGAAAGCTATATTTTTAGATTTTGTTTGTGGACAATTCGTAATTTTCAAAAGATGGTGAGTGCAAACGAATGAATATATTTGTAAAGCGATGCATGCAAACGAATATATGTTTGCATAGGAGGGGAGTGCAAATTAATTTGTTTGCGAACTGGTTGGGGCGTAACTATTTGTTTTTCGATTCGATCTTTGCTATAATTTTGTTCGCAGTGGTTTGCGACATTTTGATGCGAGTTGTTTTGATGATCTGAAAATCTCAAACATATTCTATATTCATGATTGTTTTGTGGGTGGAAAGTGCGTGATCACCTTACCATAGCAGATTCTTTAGATTCTTCGTGAGTTTTAGTTTCATTTTTGATTCATAGATGTTTATCTCAACTTAGCTATTTATCTCTAAGAATATAGCGAAAGTTTTGCTTGATCTCTTAGAAAAATATGTCTAAACTTTAGTACTTATTTATCTACGGTTTGGTTCAATTTTTTCCTTTATTCTTCGCTAAATTATTTAATTCAAAACTATACAATTTTGTGTAACTGCACGATTTTTGCTTCATTGAAAAAACGCATTGATCTGATTCGAGAATCGACAATTACCAGCTAAAAATGATAATTTATCAGGGATATTTCCTGTTAAGAAAGCCAGTGGCTGTAGATTTATTGAGAATGGACGATAGGTCTATTGAAAAAGACATCTCAGTAGAAAATTGATCTTTCTTCCTAATTTCAGCAAAGGACATAAATTGTTTTGTATATATTGACCTACTGTTCAGTGCTATATATAAATAGCTAAGTTGCCAATTTTTCCAATTTTCTTTTCAAAATTCATTTGCCGCAAACGTTGCTTACAAATTATGCCAAAATATTAATCGCTGAATTGCTGATGAGTATGACCTTGCTTGACCTCGACCTCAACACTTGATCTTTTAAATTCTATAAGTAGAATAATTGAGTAAAATGTTGCGTCGATTGAAGTTGTGCATCTTGAGTTCGATTCCAATATCTTCATAGGAATGAGCCTTATATTCAAAAATAAATTCCGTGTGGCGTTGGGACTCATTAATGAAATTTTTTGACGAATGGGTAAAGTCAACCAAGCCTGAACTGCTAAGTACAGTTGGAAAAATAAAAAAGAATTAAAGATTTAATAAAAGTGTCAGTTTTCATATTTATTTATCTGATCTTACATCTAAATGTTCTTCAGCGCTCCTCGATTAACTATTGCTTATCATAAATTGTTTGTAACTAAATTGTTCATTTAAGAGTTTGACCAATGTCTAAACGAATTATTGAATAGGAGTTTCGTAAGCTTGTCATTTTTCGCCAGTCTTATCTTCTCACAGCTGTCTATTATCCATTATTTGTATTATCACTAAATTTATCATATAATTCTGTCGATCCTACGTTTCTTGCCTCGAATCTTAAAAAATTCAAACAAGGTTCAAATGCAAATTCAAAGATAAATTCTAAGAATTCAAAGCTATAAGATTCAAAGATAAAATGAACTACCATCTTTGATGCTGTCGATTTAGCTGTATTTCTATCACTAAGATTTCCTGGTGTATTTTTCTAGTGCAACAAACCAATCTAATCAGTAGTGGTGAGTGCTGTTTAAAAAAAAAAAAATGATTTTTCAGTGCTGAACTTTGACAGGCAAAGCGAAATGAGAAAATAAGAAATAAGAAATAAGAAAAACCTGTAATTTGAAAATAAATTAAACAAAAATTAAGTTAAATTAAATATTGACGAGGTGCAAGATTGTTCACTGCTATTAAATGTTTCATTATTATTCTTTATCATTTATCATTTGTTAAATGAATTATATCATGCCTATTTCTTATCATATCTATAAAATATTATTTTATTGTATATACTTAGTTATTTTTTACTTATTTATTGTCTGAGACGAAAATTTTGATCATAAAATATTTTTTAAATTTACTGATAGCAATTACATATAATTTAATGCTTGGTAGGCGTTTTGAGTCGTTGGATATTTTTAACACCCATCTACAGATAAACTCGAAATTATCATTTATTGTTTTCTCTTTTTGGCTCTTTGGAAAATGGAAGATCAATAGTATATGCCGTTAATGAAATAATTAGCATAATTATTTGATGCGAATCGTATTATTATTTTGATGTGTCTATTTCTTTCGTGCTCAAAGTGATGGAAATTATCCGTTAAGAGTATAAATTTTTCTCACTAATCAATCTTATACATTCCAATGACGAAATGTTCGAACTATTTTTCAAGTTAATTTGTCAAAATTTGTAGATTTTTACATTAAAATGAATTTACTTATAGATGGTACATTATAAGCTGTTATATTTTCCGATTCGAGGTCGAGCTGAACCGATCCGATTGCTATTTCACTTTGCCCAAGTTCCCTTTGAAGATGAGATTATCACTTTCGAAAAATGGCCAAGTCGGAAAGCTGGTTTGATTTGATTTTCTTTGCTTTTTATGTATCGTATTGTTTCGTTCATCCATTTTAAACCAAATATAAAGACATTATAGATATGCCTTTTAAAGAATGAAAGAAATTCTTAAAACTATATAAAATTATAAAAAAAATTATAAAACACTTCTATTTTTTATGATTAAAATAATTTTATAAAACTATTTTTTGAAATTAATTTTTGTTCAGAAATGCCACTCGGACAGCTACCGGTTTTAATAATTGATAATAAAATTATTCTCGGTCAAACAACAGCTATTTTGCGTTATCTTGCTGGAAAATATGGTAATAATTTGATTTTTTCAACTTTTCAACTACTCAAATGAAAAACTCTAAGAAAATTTAATAAAATAGTTAGTTTTGGTTTCGTCGTAACTATTAAGCATTAGAAAAAGTTTTTATGCTATCTCAATCAATCAATTTAGGTTTGAAAGGCGCGACTGATGAGGAAAATGCTATTATCGATATGTTTGCTGACGAGGTGCAAGATTGTATCACTGCTATAAAACCATATTTAATGGCAAGATTTCGAGGAATTGGCGATCTGGTTGGCACAAATAAACTTTCGATTCGTTCTAATTTTGGTTGCTGAATAAAAAAAAATTTATCCATTGGTGTTTACCTCATGATCACTCTAGTCAATTTACAGGAAACGGCAAGAAAAGAAAATCTGATTCCACGTATCAACAATATAACCGCACCAATTTTTGAGAAGGCATTGAAAAGCAATCCATCTGGTTATCTTGTGGGAAATAAGGTTTTTTTTGTCAAATTTCTAGTTCATTCTAATCAAGTTTTAGAAAGAATATTGGTATCTTTTGAACTATATTGATAGTGATATGATTTATGATGAAGAAAGCCTTATTTCATCATTTCGATATACAATTTTTTACAAATATGGTTTAAATATATTAATATATAGTAAAGTTTAAATATATTAATAATTTCAGATCACATGGATTGATATAATGCTCGCTGATTTTTCTAATCGCGTAGAAAGCTATATGGGTAATCCTTTAAGCAATTTTCCAGCTGTTCATGCGCATTGCAAACGTATTCTTGATCATCCCAATTTTGCGAAGTATCTAAAAGAAAGAGAACAAAGCGCACAGCTATAAAATAATTGATGCTAAAGGATTCATGAATAACGAAATCCTTTGTTGCAATGAATGTTAAATCGAATTCTTAAATTCTTAATCCATATTTAACATTTGTTTTTTTCGCATTTTTTGGCGTAAAAATTTTCCCACTGTGTAGATTCGTAATGTAAAAAACAGAGTTCATAATGTAAAATGAAGAGAAGAAAATTTCTTATTTTTTTCTCGCCTGTCATATTGTTGAAATATTTTGTTGTTTGGCAATCAAACTTGAATGCAATACAGTTCAATATAGAAATTTTTATCCTTAAACTTAAACCAAAATAAGAGTGTAACGGAAGCAACAAATGGAAGGGGAGGAAGTCAGAAAAGGATGAAACGACGATAAATTTAAAATGTTATATTAAACAGGGACAAAAAACAAATTTTTTAACAAAAAAAATTTATTAAAAAAATTTATTAAAAAATTTATAAAATTTATTAAATTTATTAATTTTTGTTAAAAAATTTATAAAATTTTTTAACAAAAATTTTTTAACGAAAAACAAAATTTATGATTATATGAGATTCGATCATTCATATACCACATTCGCATTAAAATTTAATAAAAAAAGATTTAATGATTCTCAAGTGATTCACTTCTTGGCACCTCTGTGGATGGTTTTGCCATGTCCTTAACAGCAGATGATAACGGATGATTGTTAGCCACCAACTCAGAGTAATGAATTCCTCGGATGAATGGTTTTTCGGTTGCTTTTCCTCTAATGAAAACCATTGTTTTCTTGAAAGTTTTGCATAAGTCTTATCGGCTTTTTATCGGCAAATATGATGAGCGTCAAAAACGAAACGTGAAGTAGTCAACACTAATCTTCCAGCACCTTTCATATAATTTTTTATTGGCCGATCAAATTGTTCGATTCTGTGTGATTTGTTCCATCTGTTGCCTTGAATCTTCCTCAAATTAGTCTCTATATCATCGCTAATGTTCCTTGTTCGCCGAGTATTGGGTTCATCTCGCAAGTTGGAAACCATTATTTTTTCTAATTGCATGCCGATTCACTTGTATTTTCATCTCCAGGGAGCTACCTGGCTTATTTATCCAGTGCGACAAACTAGCTGAGGGGTTCTAACTGGTAATAGTGAGGGCTCTTTAAAAAAGTTTTATAAATAACATTTCTTATAAAATAGCACTAACATTTCTTGTCATTCGATGGTTTCGGTTAAACTTTTGCAGTTTTTTAGGTTCATTCCACTGCTTCGCGGAATTCATTGAGAAGGCAATTTTTGAATTTTTAAATACCTTTTAAATAGCCATGTTTCGTTCATTATTTTCCAGTTTTCCTACTTTTCAAAGTTTTAAGATGATGACAAAAAACGCTTAAAACTTGATAGGAAGTGATTTGTTAATTTAATTTAATTTATCACTGATTGCTTAAAAACTGAAAAGGAATGCCAATTTGAAAAAAAAACTAACCTCTTAGAACTGGAAAGGAAACGATTTGTTTTTAATAAGTCAGAAAAGGACAACTACTTTTGGTTAACTTTGGATGTCGGAAAAGAAGGCATTAATCTATGATCTTTAAAAGATTCCACTAAATTGCATATAAAATAAATACTGCGGAAAAAACAAATAGGATAATTTATATCACTTATTGCGTTACTAAACACAGCAAACTATAAAAGCTAAAGAAAGCCGATAACAATAAAACCAAGAACAAAGTGAAAGTCAAAATATGATAAGTAAAAACAAGTTAGTATAAAAATTGAGGTACCAGTGTAGTGCAGCCAACTAAGGATATTGGATTCAGAAAATGTCAAGTACAATTTTAAAATTTGACCATAATATGTGAAAGGCATATTAACGAACTTTGATGAGTTAAAACAGAGAAAGAAGATACTGTTTTACATATTATTATAAAATATATTATATATTTCAGGTCATTCCCAATAAGTACCACTTCTTAAACTATTTCTAAATCTCAATGTTTTTATCGTCCGAAAAAGAAAAGCATGCCACGCCGCTTTGTTTATTTCTATTTCCAGGTCGATAGCTACAAAATTCTAGATTACTTCATATGCTATTTTATATAGAACCCCATTGAAACCAACCTCACTTATTCGAAACTCATTTCGGAACCCGTCAGAATAAACGCTTCTTCCTTAGACCCTCCCTAATCGCTTGGAATCTCTCTCTTTGATAATCTTTCATATTTAATGAATATCGCAAATTTCTTTTTCTTACATTAAGTGAAATAGCAAGGAATTCTCCGTAATTAATAATTTTATTTTTTTCAATTTCTCTCATCGTATCATTTCGACAATATTTTATACTTACATGTTTCTTTTACATTGTAAAACTAAATTAATGAACTTTTTTTACATTCTCAATTTTCCATTAAAATCGAAATATTCTATAAAAAAATTATTTTATCCTTCAATGCTCATATTTAAAACTATATTTATCAACGTAGAAGAAAAGCAAAAATCCTAGAAAATCTTGGAAAATCTTGCCAAAAAGTAAAAAGCATATATCTATGAGTTATGTGAAGACTTATTACGACTCCATTTTGTTTCGCATTATCATATCATTTGGCATGGGAATTCAAGAGACAATGGTCATTTCTTATGATATTTCAATTACTTTTTAAGTCATTTGTATTGCCAGTAATTCGTGGATTGTATACAATATATAAGCCAGAAGTTCTCTTTATCATTATCATTATTTCTAAGCTATTAGAAATATAAAAAAAGTGATAAATCCATTTATTTATTTGAAAAACTTTCTTAAATTTATTTTACAATAAATGAATAAATATTTTTTTTAATTCATTTTTTATTTCTTAATAAATTTTATTTTCTTATTTTATATTTTCTTTTTAATTCTTTTTCATTCTTTTCTTTATTGCTTTTTCATTTAAAATCTTTGCTTAATATAGGTATATAACAATCCAAAGAAAAGGACCACTAGGAAATTTTCATTTCATGAAAGGAAGATGCCTTTCAGATATTTTCGCAAAGCAACACGATATGTACTTTTTCAAATTTTGAGTATTAGTAAGTAATAAGCTCCATTATGGCCATTGTTAAAAATTCTTGAACCTGCTGTCGCATCTTAAATATCTGCTCTAAAACCGAAGAGGGCTGCTCGCGATTGGCGAAATACTTTTAGAAAAACTTAAAAAAAAAAAAAAATTTATAAGCAATATTTCAGTAAAAAAAGTGATAAAGTGAAAGGTTATAATAAAAAAGCATTTAGAAAGGTATGATAAAAATAAGCCAAAAATTCTCTTTATCATTATCACAATTCTAGCACAGCATATGAAGATTGCAATAAATTATGACAAGTGATATATGACGAGTGCAATAAATTTTTTTTTTACTATTGGAAAATACCTTTTAAATTTAAAAGATCAGACGAAAATTATCCAATGAAAAATGGAAATTTTTTGGAGGAATAATAATTCTACTCAAATTCATTTAATGAAATCTGCTGAGGTTGGTTTATGTTGGCCATAAACTGAATATTAAACTACTGTGTTAACTTTTTCCTCTCTATTGACTTATTAGCATTATTTTTTCTCTTAACGACTTATCATAGAAATCAACCACTTCTCAGACGTTACACTTTTAATCAGCTCAGTATTCTAATTTTAGACGAACAGCCATTATCCTGAAATACAAGCATTGTTACATGAAATATCTATATATTATAAAATGAGAATCCGAATAATTTCATTTTCCATAAAAAATTTTGAATTGTTTATGAGAAATAGAAATGAGCTAAACTTTTCTGAGATAAACATCCAACACGCAGAGTATGACTGAAACTTCGAGTTTATAAAAAATGGAACCGCTAAACATTCATAGCTATGATACATCCCTCACTTCTCGTGCCAATAAAATTTCGCATAATGCCATCTACCTTCTCGTCACATAGATAAGATCGTAATAGAGTTCCACCTAAGCCGACTGGGATACCATAAGAATGGGCAGATTACCAATCACTTATGAAATGAGACGCAAATTTCAGAATGGCATTGGACCATGAGATTTGGAAGCTCTTCATTCTTGTAGGCAGCCAAATCAGAAATGGTACGTGCAGTTGGAAGAAAGGTGAGGCGATGCTAAGTATCAAAAAAGTGAGGTAAGGAAATGAATAAGAATTTTTTTTTTTTTTAAAGAGCCCTCACTGTTACTGGTTAGACTTCACTGGCTTGTGGCGCTGAACAAATATGGCAGGTAATCCATTAGCGATAGAAATACGAGTGGCCAGCATCACCAGGATTTTTGATCAGTATCGGCGTTTCGAATTGAAAAACAACTCAATGAATCATTCTACTCCTTAGCTAGAATTTAATAAAAGGCTGTCCGAACGAATATTAAAAGAGTCTTCAATGTAATTGGATTAAGAAGTTATGAAACGGTTATAAATTTATGAAATGATGGGGTTATATTCAGATATAAGAAAATTTGAAAGGACTACAGGCTTAGGGTGTAGGATGTTTTGGAACAAAATAGCACAGAAGGAAAGCTGTGGCCTTAACAGGTTAAGGCCTGAGGGGTAACGGACAAAGATTACTGATAAGCACAATGATCTTAGAAAAATTATAAAAAATTTATAATTTATAATTTCAGAGAGAATGAAATTTCGAATATTAACGATATAAGTGAGAGTTTTGAAGAAGTAGATATATTATGATTTATGATTATCACTAGTGATTCGCTGACAATTGATAAAAATCTAAAAACTAAAATGAAAAGAAATAAGTTAATGACTGAAAATTTATGCAAAATTTCGAATTTCAAATTATAAATTGAATTTTAAATCAATTTGCTTTCTATTTCTTGGATATATTTCCTTATATTTCCGTTATCAACGAATTGTTGGCTATAAAGATAATTTGAATAATCCGAATAATCTCTCACACTATTTGCAATTTAATAATTTACTATCCCTATGTAATTGTAACTAGCAAGCTGTAAGGCCTTGCTACGAGAAACCTTTCATGCTTTCATCAACGAAGGGCATGCAAAAAATGGCCAAAAATTGCATCAATTTTTTCAAAAATTTTTTTCTTTAATTTTTAAATTCATAGAAAATGGAGAAATTGAGGCAAAATTTTTTCCTCCATCAAAAAATACCGTGAATCAATAATCAGTAAACTAACATAATTTAAGAAGCTATAGATAAGGTGTCAGGCTTTAAATCAGAAGATTCCAGGTTAGTCGAAGATTTAGCCTATATTTTCCAGCCATCGGAGAATTTCAAAATCACTGGTTGATCATTTAATGAGAAATGATGCAAAGTCTATTTATACGAAAATAGACTTAAAATAAAACTCTTTATATATGCACGTCTGGTACGAGTGAAAACCTCAGGCGTTCATCACATATGAAGTATGCCAGGTGATGCTGGCGATTCACCTGTATTTCTATCGCCAAAGGACTCCTGTCCAGTGCGACAAGCCAGTGGAGCGATTTTAACCAGTAATGGTGAGGACTCTTAAAGAATGTATGTATATATATAATAGGTACAATGGTCGAGTTTAACCAGTAATGGTGGGAATTCTTTAAAAATAGCTTGAATAGCAAAAAACATGATATAGTGGCTTATGAGGTTCGAATCGTCAATTTTGTCCAAATTTCAAATTTTCAGCCAACTCTTTTAATTGTAATCATTATGGCCAAAATTCGCTTTAAAATTATACCGCAAATACTGCACTAGGCTTAACGCCTTTATGTAGTTGGTAACACAACAGTTATATCCACAGACATTTTTCTACCATATTACCGACTATTAACTTAAAAATAACCTAAAATGCACCAAAAACCAATTATTAATAAATGATCATAAATGAATGACAAAAAATAAATATGTAAAATAGAAAAAATGACCGCTCGTATAAATATAAATGTAACTTATGCTTGCAAAGGTTAGTTCCTTTTAAATTTATTTGTACAACTTTTGTATAGAGAAAAATCAAACAACCTAGTATTATCAGGAAGAGATTTGGAACGTATAAGATCGCTTGGCGGCTTAGACGATCAAAAAAGGAGTGATTTCTTTTAATGCCAGTCATGGCGTCGGATCGAGTAGCTTGGATAAGCCTCGTCTGATCCTCGTCACCAGTGGAGCGAACCGAACCAATGATGATGCGAACTGCTAGAACTACTAAAAATTTTTTTATCGGCTATTTGTTTTTCGTTATAAATCGTAAAAACAGTTTGTTTTTACTTAAATTTACTACATTTGCTGCTTGAAAAGATTCAATAAAAAGTTGTTTGGTTAAGTAAGTGGTCAGTGCTCACCATTTTTGGATCCTATGGCCGTTTTTTTAGCAATAGAGGAATTATTTTTGGTTTTTGATTTAATATTTAATTAGCTCTTACAATAAATATTGAAATAATGAATATAATTCAAGATATGGTACCAAATCTCAGATCATTTAAAAAGAGGAGACTATCAAAATATTGATATTGTGATAATGATACATTATCATAGCTAAACGTTGATATAATTGAGTTTGACTCCAGATTCGTTCTTTTTAAATCAAATTTTATATAGTTCTATTGTTCCAGGCATTCTAAGGTTTGAAAATTAGTTGAAATTGTACAGGAAAAATACAGCAAAAACTCAAATTTAATTTTCGCGTCCAGGCCAATCCGGCATTTCGTGGATGGTACAAATCGGCGATCAATTGTGGAATGAACCTATAAATGTCATGCGGCAGCTATTCCGATCTCATAAACCTTTTTTGTACCGTCAAAAGCCTGAAATTTGATGTTCCTTCACCAAACTTAACGATTTTATGAATTTTTTAAGAATGTCGATGAATTTCATCATAAACAGTCGCCTGCTTCACATCAGAAATATTATAATAGTTTCTTCATAGTCTAAATTACCATATCTGAAAGAAGAAGAAGCAGGCACCAAATCTCTCCTCACCAGTTCAGTTCTTGTAGGTTCTCGCCTTTGAAGCCATCCATCACAAGGTTTGGTATTCAGCAAAGTTTGCGCTGATGTGATAGGCAACTCTGTGCGATGCAAATGTTATTAGAGTGAAGGCTTCTTTGTACTATTTACGTTTCGCAGTCGTGTAACAGGATTTTGCAGCAAGATATATCTTTCCTAATGCTAAGGATGAAAGGATCCTTTAGCTGCACCTATCCGACCTGGCAATTCCTCTGGTACTTGGAAAATTTCTTTCGGATCCACTCCTATTCTTAATGTACTACATTACCTCAAAATCTCATATTCCTTATTCCATAATCACGTACGCAATAACTGTAAAATTTCCTCTGATAAATTGCTTTTGGATAAAAATAAGCGAAAATTTGTTTTTTACCTAATTTAATTTACCGCCAAAAATATCGTAGAGCATATTTCGGTCACATTCGACTTTTCTTTTGTTCTTCAATATTCAATTTTTTTTTGCTTTTTTTTTCTTTATTTATGTGGTGCGAATTGATTCGTGTTTTTTTTTTTCAAGTTTTTACAATATTAAAATCTTCAAAGTTCAAAAAAATTTTATCAAAAATAAATATAATAATTAATAATAATACGGAAGAATCAAATAAAGAATTAATATTAAAATTAAAATTAAAATTAATATTAAAATTAAAATTAATATTAATATTAATAATTATAATATAAAATAATTTTGCTTAAGTGGTGCATTATTATTGAAATAAAATTAGTATTAATAAATTTCTTTTTCAAAAAAATTTTTTATTCATTAATTTAATTAGATTTAATTAATTAAATTAAATTTTTTTATAAAATTTTTATCGCATTTTTTTAAATCATATTTTAATAGATTTTAATAATATTTATGATTGTTTATGATTATTACTGCAGTTTTCTTAGATTTGCCTTATTAATTATTATTTTATTAGATTCGTCGCAGTATCATAATAAGCGTTCTTCGAATGCAATCTAGTTTAGGCATTTAGGCATGAAATGCAATGAATCATAAACGGATTGAGAGATATGGGTGGATTCGCAGCGCTCAAAAATCATACTTTTTATAACCGTCAAGAGGCAAGAATTGATTCCCATTTAGCTTCAATACAATTTAACGTGAAAATTTCAGCTCAACAGATGTGATCATAATTGGGTTTGATTCACAACTGAACGGGTAATTATCTATGTTTCGTGCGGTAGTGAAATATTCATTCTCGCGAAATAGAATACAAACAGTTCAAATATATGCATATAAACGGTTTCAAGCAATTGGCGAAAATGTCACTTATTCCACTTGAAAATAGCATTACTGGTGCAATGCCAGTAATTTTTTTTGAAGCGCAAATTCACGGACAATCGCAAAAAATTTTGATGGAAATTGGATTATCACTGGACACTGATCAGTGTAGCGTCGCTCTTCTCAGTGAGTATTTTATTATTTTATCGCTTTTTTTTTTTTATCAAAGTTTTAAATCAATTTTGTGTATCATCGAAATATCATTGCATATTCTTAGCAAAAAGAAGTTTATTGCTTATTTGATGTTTAATTATTTGTTTTCAACTCTTTGCTGATATTTATATTCCGTTCAAATGCAGTTGCACTTCAAATGCACTTATATATTATGAGCAGTATGGCAAGAATTTGCAAACAAAAAAAACATGATTCCGAGAAAAGTTGAGTTATTAGAGAACTACATATATAAATTTTGTCTTTTAATGCATTTTTAGCTTAAAGGTTAAATATCATTTAGAATTGGAAATAAATTTGTATAGAACGATTCAGTGGTTGCTTTAGGCAGTGCTCTAATCTGGAGAGTATAGGGTTTTACTCAGGGCGAGATCATGTGTTTTTTTCGAAAATTAAGGTGATGCTGGCAACCGATCTTTCGGTCGCCAACTAACTCTTTGGTAAAATTTGAATGGTTTGATAAATCGCTAGAGCGATCTTAAATCAAAATGATGGGAGCTTTTAGAAGAAAATAGTCATCTGGCATTAATACCACTAGTTAAAATGTTAAAAATTGATTTCTGGATAATATTTTCTAGTAGAAGATATTGAATTCGTAACATGGATTTAAATTTGGTTGATTTAGATTTTGGTCTCTTTTTGCAGGAATATATTTGAATTCGTCTAGGCTGATCTCTTCTTTTGGCAAAGGACCGAAACTGAAAAAGAATATATAATTGGTTGTTCTATTGTGAATTTTTGCCAATTTTCTGCCTTTTTTTGTTGATATTGTTTTTATCTTAGGGCATTTTTCTGGTATTTAAAAATTCATTTAAAATTTAAAATTATTTTTTAAAAATTTTGTTTATAGTTGTTCCGTTTGATTGATTGCCTTCGTATACTATTTGAGTCAAATTTTTTGTTCTGATTTAATCATTTAATATAAATTTCTTGGTTAAATTATATAGTTTCTTTCGATCTGTCAATGGAATAATTGAATTTCGCAATATCTTTTTCTTTTGTTTGAAAATGCTTTGTTCAGAATTTATTAGTTTCTGATCGATTGAAGCGGAAAATTCATGGAAGAAATAAAAGTATCTAAAACAGGAATATCCAGGCTTTTCACTTTCCTGGATCTGGTTGGGTAGAGAAGAAATTTTCACCACGCATAATATATGCAGTTCTTAATAGTATAAAGAGTGAAAAAATAAGTGAAAAAACATCTATATTTTGTGTTTTTTATTAAAAAATTAAAAAAGCGAATATTTTAATTTTGTAAAATATTGTATCAATTTCTGATTCGATATTCGTAGTTAATCCTCAAAGTGTTAGACATTTTTTTTTTGTTCTAATTTCATTCTTTAGATAGGCCACTTAAATAGTTCGGAAAAGAATCAAATTTTTCTTTAAGTTGGATGTAGCTGTATTACGTATTCCATTTGAAAATTCTCAGGTAATGCATTTATGTTGTTTGAATATAGAATGGCATATATTGCAAAATATTTCTGTATATCTTAATTGATAATATTGATAATATAATATTATCAACATTAAATTGATAATATTATCATAAGGTATAGAGAAATATTTTGTATATGCCATTCAGTATATGCCATTGATAATATTTCCTTAAATCTTAAAATTTTCTCATTCCTCCTGAAAATAAAGCGAAAAACAAGGCTGTATATTTTCACTAATTTGGTGGTTTGAAGCATAGCATTGATAAGATGGCTTTCATCGTGAAAATACACGATAGAACTGGTCTAATAAACGAGAAATACTAAATCTATGAATCTATTTTTTTATTAACAATTTTTGGTATAAATTTTCCTTTTTATTCCCCATAATTGACTTGATTTCATTTCACAAATAGCCCAAGTAAATGATTTCCTAATTCATCCTTTTCATAATATTCATATTTTTTAAGAATTCTTTTTGTTAGGCCACATTACCAACTTTCTGGATTTACGGTTCGGAAATCCTTTATCTAAATTATTCTCATTTATTATCAATGAAAATTTTTGTATTTGTACTCGATTGTATGCCTATGCTAGAATATGTATTCAATTTTTGGAAGAAATGCCTCGGGTTAAAAAGATATTTGCGAAAATTTTTCTTTGTTACACAGCGTAATCTAATGCGATGATTCTAAAATTACATCGATATGGTTCTCTTGGTTTTTTTTACTTTCTTTTTTTTTACTCAAAATCGTTTTTTCTCTTTTTGCTATTGGTTCATTGTTGGTTCTTATTTGAATGCTAAGTTTTGCCCCACACCTGCCATTTAATGAATTTTAAATCTGATTATCGCTTTTTAAGGATAACATAGTTTGAAATTTCTTTTGTATTAATAAGTATTAATAAATATTATAGTATAATTTTAACCCTTTTATGTTGAAGGTTTTGAAATAATGTAATATAATTGAATTTAATTTTGAGATTTCCTAATTTTTTGGCAATTTTATTATCAAATAATATTCCAATATTTCGATGTTTGTTGGTTTTGATATTAGCAATAAGTTTTTAAAATTCATTTGTTTTGTTCAATTAAATATTTATATAGGTAATTCCATGTGTTTAGCTAAGATTTTTTGCTTTATTTTTAGATTGAGTCTTGTTTTTTTATTAAGTTTTAAGGTAGAATTAATAAAATAAAAATTTCCAAATGCTCACATTTTTGCATTATAATAGATGAGTGAGAAAAATGAGTGGATGAAGTTTCAGAAGATTTAGAATAGAATGAACCTTAAAACTAATCAGCAACTAGCGTAAACAGTTACAAATTAACAAAATGAAATTGAAATCGATTTATGTTTATGGAAAATAGTTGAAGACGAAGATTGAATTTCAATTGTGTCTCCAAGGAGTGATAAATTTATTGAAATAGTAGCCTTATCCATGAAGCGATTTGCATGGATTTTATAAAAAATTTATACATATTTGAAAATAAAAGTTGAATTAAAAAATATTTTAATATTACTTATAATATTACATTTATTTATTGCATTTATAAGAAAAGTTATGAGTTAATTTCAATGTTTTAATTATTATTTATAACGAAATTGGGTGCTTTTACGAATAATTGCAAAAAAAAAAGTAATTTTTTTCAAAAGAAGTCAACAATTCTCACCTTTAAACATTTAGCGTTTTTCTTATAATTCGTTTTTTTTATTTGAGCTTATTTAATTGCAAACTGATTGCAAAAGTTGTGTTTTTTTAGCAAAATTTTTGATGGAAGTGAGAGGTGATATTTGATAAGGAAGTTGATATTTATAATCGGAAGATATGGTTTTAAGTGATCGTCAAATTTTCCTTCATTCATAGATAAGTAATACGGCGTGGAAAGTTAGAATAGCGCATGATTTATGATTTCTTAATTGCAAAATAATTTTTATTATATTTGTGTGGGGTATTTTTATTATATAACGAGCGATCTTATTTAACCGATTTGCAAATAAATAATAATTTTGCTTACGAATACGAATGAATATTAATTGTTGGAAAGGGTATAAAAAAAATTTTGATGCGATTTTCTTCCGACATATTTTTATTTGATTCTAATTTTCAGTTATAAATAATTTTAGAAAGACAAGTGATTAATTGTAATTGATTAAGGAAAATAAAATAAAAAAAATTTTTTTTTTATTTATTTATTAAATAATTGATAAATTTAGATAGCGGTTAAGCATGCATGAAATGCATGCAAATTAAATCCATGCAAAATTATTCAAAATTACCTGCAAAATACGATTTTTTCTCGGAATATTCTCTTTTTTTCAGTTGTAATAGGTGCATTTAATTGTTTAAGTCGAAAGATAACGTATAAATATTAGAAAAATATCGATCTTCATCATTGATCATCTTCATTGAATTTATTTTTTATTAAAATTTTTGATAATATAAATAAAAAAATAAAATCATTGCTTGATAAAATCATTTGCATAGATTTTTTTTTGAATTCCTCAACAAAACCATAATTTATTTAGTTTTTGAAATGCTAAAACTAATTAATTGATATTAGTGGTGATAATCGCAAAATGAAGGGAATTTAAGTGAAGGAATATCTGATTTAGTTGTCTCTTACAAATAGGGGTAATTTTTTAAAGAGAGATGCATTCACTGAAAAAATTCATTTTTCGCTATATCAGCTGTTATTGCCGATAGACGATGACATATTTTTAAACGAGGATTATTTGTTTTTGCAGTTTATATTTATATATTTTCTTTAAAAATTCATTTATATATGTTTAAAAATTTAATTATTTTCTAATAATACTCATTTCGAAGTTTAATTTATTCAAATTGATTTAATTAACAATTTAGAATTAAGAAATATTTATTTGAAATGTGTGATAAGTTTCGTTTTTCAATTGTTCATAGATATTCGATAACTTGTCGGCTAATTGGCCAGCTGTCGCGTGATAAATAATTTCTAATTTAAAAATGCCTAATAGGCTTATTAGACTATTAAGTAGTTTTTATTTGTATATAATTTCGCTTAATAGATAATTCGCGTTTAAAAAAAAAAAAAATGATTGATAATGATTTTTCCATGATAAATATTAAAACAGTTTTTCATGAAAAGAAATTTTTTGTTTTTTTTTCGCTTATTTTAGTTATTTGTTAAACGAATGAAATCGTTTTTAGTTTCACTGATTGTGATTTATAAGTACATCGAATCTTTTACTATTGGATTCTAAATTTTAACTTTTAAATTGGATTTTAAATTTAAATCGAATAAATTGCCTTTTTTTTGTCGTTCCACAATGGGAATAGTGAATAGTGCTGAAGGGTTGCTCGATTGCATTGTCATATAAGTGGCAATTTCTTCAAAAAAAAAAAAGAACACATCATATTTTAATCATTCAAAAAGACATGATTGTGTTATCAGTTAAGGCGAGAAAGTTATTAAAAGGAGATTGAAGAAGGCAGTTCTGCTTTTTACTTGAAATATATAATTAACGCGAATATTTTTCGTATTTCTGATTTCGCTCATTTATTTCAGATTTCTGAAGCCTTTCAGAGCTATAAAAGCTATAAATCTCTATTTTCTTCTTGCTTTTGTTTCTATATTTTAGTCTAAATTATGCTATATTGTATATTGTATACTTATACAAACTCACTTATACAAGGCAAATAATGCCTTGGAAAGAGCAATCTTCCATTCGAAAAAATGATATTTTGTTCAACTTTGAAGGAAATAATGTAATTTTCATCCTCTCCGCACCTACGGCACTCATCACAGGTTGTTGTCCCTCGTTTAAACATATTTTTAATCGTTTTATGTTGAATAAGATTTTTATTTTTTCATATTTTGTATTAACAAATTATTCATTTAATTTAATTCATTTGTTTATTTTTTATTATTTATTATTTTTATTATTATTTTTATTGTAATATGTAATTTTTTATTATTTTTTATTTTATAAATTATTCATTTAATTCGTTTGCTTATTTTTTATTATTTTTTACTCAAAAAATCGTCATAGAATTTTCGCATAAAATAATAAAATTATTTTTTAAAGGAGTTGTATTGTTGGATATCTTTTTAACTCCAATAGTATTGATTAAGAAAATAATCGTTTATCTTATCAGTAATGAAATTATTAAAATGATTATAGGAGAGAAATAGTTTTGAATTTTTTATTTTTATTTATTGCAAATAAAATAGCCTATTTTTTTTAGCTCGCGCAAGTGGGGTACTAATAGTAATGGGCGTTGGATCATATGTAATATATCGAATGTTTGTCCGATTATTAGGAAGAAATTTTCTGTGGAGAATTATCGATCAAGTTCGTCTCGATCTGTTGAATTTAAGTCGACAAGAATTGTATCTCCTACATTCTACACAGGTTTTTTTCATTTTTATATTTTCATTGGTAAATAAAATTTTAAAATTTTTATTTTTTATTAAATTTATGTCTCTTCATGTTGGTGATTTAATGGTTATTGCCTTTATATAAATTAGTTCTTAAATCCAGCGACACTTTGGCATGTTGCTCTTTTTTATTTCGAAGTCTAATTTTTAGATGCCCTAAGGGAAGTTTTTCACTGATGGATTAAAATAGGTAGAGGAGTGTAGTTTATTGAGTAATAACACTAATTGTTATTACCGTTTTAATATTACTTGGAGAATTTTCCAGGTGAATTTTGGTGTAGATCAGTCGTTGTTGGCTGTAGCTGGTGCAAATCGTTTATATGTGGATAATTGTTGTGAAGAATTCTCGAGACGTATTCTTTCTTCTGTTTGTTTTTGTTTTTTTTTTCTTATTTTTGCCTATTTCTTATATTTCTCACAAAATCATTTTTAACTGATTTATGTGAATAATTTTATTTGTATGGGCATAACTAATTTTTCATTTTTTGATTATTTTATAGTCCGAAAAAAAATTTATTGATATTAAATATTGCTCGCGCGCAAATTAGTGAGAGTAGGTAAAATTTTAGTTTGTATGATTTTTACATATTGTTTATAGGATGAATCGGAACGAAGAAGAAAGAAACGGTTTATCTCGAAGTACTCTTGCGATCGACAGTTTTCTTCAACATCTTTCTCATCATCATTTGCTGAACGGTAAAAAATTTTTTTTTCTTCCCACAGTAATTTTCAATTTAATATTTTTTTAGGTGGCAGCGTGATAAGGTGATAAGGCTAAGGTATGCATGTGCATATGGCCCAAGTGTAATTTCGTTTTGTCCTGTGCGCAAAGCGCATTTTCGTTATGTTACTACAAAAAATTATATCAAAGTATTAAAAATATTATAAATATTATTAGCTATTTATTTTTAAATTTTAACATTGCGAAAGATAAAAATAACTAATGAAAAGCATGCTCTGTGATGGATGTTAATTGAAAAACAATGCAAGTTCGTTGGAAAATATAGGTAACAGCTGAATTGAGCTGCGACTTGGCTATGTTTGCAAAAAATGTATAATAGGTTTTTCTTCGAAAATTATTTTGTTTGTTTTCATTTTGTTAGTTCGAATCCGTAATGTTAAAATTTAGAAATAAATAATTGACTATGTTTTCCATTTAATGAAAATAAGTTTTGCTCGCAGAACGAAAAAGTCGTAAAATAGGTTGCAAGAAAAGGAAGGGAAGGGAGTAAAGGAAGTCAGTTAAAATGGATCAACATTTTATTCAAGCAGTATTTAAAATTCATATGATTTTTATATGATTTAACTCTTAAGTGATGGTCATGCATCTTGCACATTTACTATATAAATGACATTTCTGGACTAATTTTTTTTTTACAGTTATCGAAATGGTCAGCATCCAAAATACCAAAATTCGTTAGTCTCGGAACAAGCGTCTCATCAACGTTCGTCGGAATTAACCGAAACAAGAAGTGAAAAATCTGCCTCATTGCGGCTTTTGTGGGATGATCCGGAATGGGATGATCAAATGGATTTTCCTGGTCAAGTTAATAGATCAATTAATACATCATTTACATCATGTACCATTTTATTTTTCTTCATAACTCTGCTGATTTTATGGAAGAAGAGGTTTTAAACTTAATCTGAAAAATCATTTTAATAAAAATTCATCGTATCAAAGTTATAATTGGGTTTTTTTTTTTTGCTATTCTTGAACCATTATAATCTTTGATATATATAATATAAGCATATAAGCACAATAAGCACATATTTCGATAACATTTCAATTTTTCTATTCATTAAATTTAAGCCATTATTTATAAGTTGATTGGTCTGTGGTTCTTTTAATTCTTTTAAATGGCTTAAAATTTTTAGTATGGATTGATTTTCGCCTCATTTTCAGATATGGTTCAATATGGCCGAAACTCTTCTCCATCAGATATGTCGGAAATGTCGGAATTTCTAGCAGCAAAAAAAGTTTTTGATGATGCGTCGTCTGTTAATAACTTATCCAAAGATAGTAATGATTTGTGCGGTGTTTCTTCGGATTCGCTGGTTAGTTTTATTTTTTTCATATGAAAAGTTTTATTAATCGGAATGATGACTCACAATCATTATCAATGCTTCCATAAAAATTAAGCATTATTTCTTAATTTTAGTAATATTTCCTTAAGGATAGTGCAGAACTAATAAGTTTGAAAAATTTTGCAACATATAGTTAATAATATTTTAGTCTGTTGAAACTAATGATTCGGTTATTGGCGCTCGCGATTTCATTCAACGCAACTGTATGACTGATTCGAAGCATTTGTATCAACTAGTCACTGAGTGAGTTTTTATTTAATTTTCATATTTTTTTAATTATGCATTGTGCGGTCTAAACTGTCATTTGACATGATTTCATTTCAAAAATAATTGCTTCCTTATAAAGCTGTGTTTATTTATTTAATAAAAAGCAAGTAAGGAATATAGCCTGTGGGCTTGAATTTATAACGTTATATAATGAAAAAGAAATTAAAACAATGTGAGATTTGTTTTTCACATTTAATGAAGCATTGAAAATCAAACAGTAGGTTCTGTTATAATTTTGGAGGCATCGTTAATATATATTAACATTATGAGGATTACGTGATGGTATAATTGCCATTTCATATTTGAGCGGGTGCAAGTAATAAAGAGATATGGATAGATAAGCTTGGAACCGATCACTTAATCTGATTCATTTATTTCACATATTATCACATTGTCCTAATTACTGATGCCAACAACTTACTATGTGATACAGTATCAAAAACTGTCGGATCGAAGTAGATAATTGTCCTATCAAACGCATAAAGATTAATCAGCTGCTATAAAGTGGCGATTTTTTTTCTCACAAGAACTACGCTGATAAGGATCATTCACTTCAAGATATCTATGCAAATCTAAAATCTAAAAGATTTGGTCGCTCTGATATTCTTTTGGTTGATACAAGTTAAACTTGTCTGTGTAAATATATATATATATATATATCCCTTTTCTTAAAAAGGGTACGTCGAAATATAGAAATGTAAAGTTTTCATGATATGGAAATAATTTGGTGTTTTGATGGTTTTTCTTGATGTTTGCATTTTATTTAACCTGTATTTATGAATAACCATTCTCCTATTGCTCTCATGGTGTGTTCTAAATTCAAGTGCATGAGTATTTGCACTGCTTGGTTTTTACCTAAATAAATAAACAGTTATTATAAATAAATGGCCTCCAGAATTTGAATTAACACAATATTTTAGAATATTCTCACAAAGGAAAAGTTGGAGAAACTATAAAATTATTAGATACTCTAAGATATTTTAAGCTGCTCTGCATTTACAAACAATATCTCAAACAGTAAATTAAGTGCTCCTATTTATTGAATGCAAATTTTTATTTATTGCTGGCCACTTTTTTGGGGAATAGAATGGCTCAGTTGGTTGTTGCTCAATTTGGGGCGCCGATGCTGTGGTTCTACTCCTCGCAGGAGTAAACCTGTCCAAAAATCCGGGTGATTCTGGCGACTCACCTGTCTTTCTATCTCCAAGGGACTCCCTAGCATATTAATGCGACAGGCCAGCGGAGCGAGTTTAACCAGTAATGATGAGGACTCTTAAAAAAAAAAAAACTTTTTTATAGTCTTATGAAGAATGATTGAAATTTCAAAACAATCCATTCGATTTCAAAAGAAAGTCAGTTTTTATTTGTCCATACTTTTTAGTTTTATGAGCTCAGATGCTGCATCACTTTGGAGCGGATGTAGCACTCGTTCGTTTCGTTCGCTGAGGTATTGCGCTGCAGTGAATAGTAATGGGTTGGATATTTTGTGCAGAAATTGTTTCAAGTTTTATTTCCTTCCATAGGATACCACATTTTAAATACAATACTACGTTTTTACTTTAGCAGTGACTTATTGAAAATATTAGAGTAATAATGCTTAGACGAAATTTATAATATTAAGTAATATAAATGAAAGGGTTAAAGGAAAAAAAACAAAAACATTTTACTTTATATAGGTTGTTTGTTGGAGAAGAAGGAGAACGGAATGAGAATTATCGTTAGACGCCAACTGTTTAGATCGAAGGCGATGACGAAGCATTTTAAGCATAGGAAATTTCATTTTTTGACCCTAGCTTATAGTTTGAAAATATTGAAGTACTCGTTTAGATTACTCGGTGTGACTCAGATTCTCTCTCATACTACTCATCCAAAATGTGACATTTTCTCGAATTCAATGACAGACAGTGGAATAAGTCGTGGTACAACTGCAACATCAGTCTACTGCTCTCGTGACAGGTCTTCTTAGTGTTTTTGTCCATGCTTGTTGCAAATCTATAGATATATAGATATATATATTTGTAATATAAAAATACAAAAAAATCTTTATCGCATTGCAGATCCTTAATTTTCGATTCGATGACCAGTTCAAAGTTTGTTCCTGCTGAAGATGAGGCGTGCTGCTCAGGCCTTGCTAAGGCATTTATTATTAACTCAACATCGTGCGATCTGAAAAACGAGTCTATTATCAGGTACTATAATTTTTTGTGCGCTTCAAGCTTTTCTCTTTTATGAAATAATGGAGCCTTTTATAGATTTTTCTAACTGTTCGATGATCTTTTATTCTAATTGGCTTTTCAAATCCCTTTCTTGAATTCTTTTCTTAGATAAAGAATAAAGATAGAAGAGATAATTTATTACGAAGTTCTGTTCCCTGTAGGAGTAAGTCTATTCAAAAGTCCGAATGATGCTGGCAGCTCTCCTGTACTTCTTCGCCAAGGGGCTTCTGGCATCTTTGTTTCAGCTGACATGTAGTTTATACTGAGGTCATAGGTTTGGTCTCTTTCTCTTGAACAAACCTGTCATTAAATATGAGGTCTTGGTGATACTAGACTCCACTTGTATTTCTACTGATAAGTGATGCTTTTAAAAAGGCCTCAATTTATTAGTCAGTGCGGCCAGCCAAAACAAAATAAAAATTGTTGTTTGAAAGGAAAGTTTTCTAAGCATAACGTTTTTATTATTCGCAGATAAATTGCATTTACTTTATATTTCAGGCGTTCAGTCTTAATTGATGAAGATCAACAGTCATTGACGCAGACTCAGCGCAGTTTAGAATGGGATGAAGAATTCGAGGAATGTGATGATTCGAGGAATGTAATCGTTGAAAATTTAGATAATTTTAAGGATTCCAAGAACTCAAACACAGAACATAATTCGGTTTGTTAATGTGCTAAATATTTTATGAATTTAATGGTTAAATTTGGTTATTGGTAGATAATATTTGTAAATTCACTTTAGTTCATTATGTCTTTAGAAGATTAATAGGAGAGCAGAATAGCCGATCAGTTTAGTAATTGTTTAGAAACTTAGATTCGTATTGAGAGTGAATGATTCGACTTCTTCTCTAGACACGAGTAAACCTGTTATTAAAGAATACGGGTGGGGCTGGCAGCTCGCGTATACTTGTATAGTCAAGCGATTCCCTAACAAAAATTTCAATTTTTAATTTCATTTTTATTATTCGATTTTTTTCTACTTATGTGAGTTGAATTAAAGATATTGCTAGTCCCTAGCTGGAAGATTTTGGGTTATACTGTTGATGTTAGTGGCGTTTGTTCTTAAATAATGATTTTTAGTGTAAAGTGTCTTCGGGAAAATGTTTGAGAAAAACGAGAGATTTAATGGTTTGGGCTCATCAGAATTATCCACTGGATCAAGTTCGATTAAAAGTATATAATTTTTTTTCGTTTCGTTCCTTTTTTAAATTTCTCTCTAAAAAGAGAGTTTTAAAATTTATTGCATTTTCTGAGATTACTGTGTGAAGTGATTAAAGGATCCAAAAAAAAAATGAAGAATCGTTTAAATGAATCCCTTATGATTAATTGAGATGACTGAAAATATGAATTGACTGATGATTTAGTGTAATTACAATTTTCGTAAAATCTGTATGCACCGCTTTTGCGCATATCAATCATTTTTATTTTTTAGCCGCAAGTCGGAGTCGAAATTGGTTCTAAAATCTTATAATTACCAGATTTGCAGTAGTTTTGCTCTTTTCCATGGTTTTATTTAATCAGTTACATGATTACTAATGAGGAAAAAGAATGATCATCATTTACCCTATATCATATGAAGAAGATCTTTTAAATTCCTTCTCTTTAACGATCTTCTATGAATCGATCTTTAAGATAGCATGAAGAGCTAAAATATAGAACTCATTTTCCAGTATTTTAAATCGAACTTTCGTTTAAGAAACCAGTCTGTCTTTTCAGTTATTTTTTATAGCTATCTAGGTATTTTTATTTCGATAAGTACTAATTAATATTTTTGGCACTTTTTTAGTTTTGTTATTTGTAGTCTTATTGATTTTTAAATTTATGCTGGATTTTTTTGATAAAAATTAAAGCTCCTTTATCATCTATTATTTACGTCCACAAAGTATTAAATCAAAACTTAAAGCGTGGTGAAAATTTTTAAACTTGAAAAATAAAAAATAAAAATAAAAATTTATACAATAGCTTTATTAAATAATTAAATAATTTATTATTGAGCACATTGCACTTTTAATTGTTAGTGCAATTTAATTTTAATTATTTATTATATTTACATTGCAATAATTATTGCTTTAAAAGAACAAATAAAAATGCCTTTCACGAGGTGAGATGGTGAGACTTATCATGCCTGGGGCAATTATTTGTTTACCAAGAAATTTTTCTTTATTCGTCTTTCTTTGAAAAATTTAATATACTGTCTTTTTGTTATGCTATATTTATGAAAAAAAATTGCGATATTATTTTTATGGAAAAAGTGAAAAAAGTTGCATTGCATGACACAAAAAGTCGAGTATTAGATTGGATATAAAATATTTCACTTTTATTAGTGATGATGACGAGAATGATGATGACGTTCCTAATGTGCTAAAAGTGATATAATAGCAACCATGCCGATTTAACGAGGAATATTTATTCATTTCACGAAAGGGATTTTCATGCCTTAGGCGTCTTTATCAAATACGATTAAATTCAATATAAAGTAAAATGTTTTCTTCGATATGTTTATCGGATATTTATCGTGATTTTCGTGAAAGCTTAGTATTTAATATGAAAATGTACGCTCGACTTGATAATTTTTTATACAAATTAGAGATTTACACGAATAATGAATGAGAAAGATGATGGTGATGATGAATTATAATAGTAAAAAGTAATAATTTTTTCTTCAAAAGCATTTATCATTTCTCGACTCGTTTGAGACAATTTCGCCACGGATTCACTTAGCAAAGAATAGAAATACGGATGAGTCGTTGGATTTGTGATGGATTTACTCGTACTGGAAGTAGATCAACAATGCTAACGCTGCTCCGATTTGAGAGTAAAAACTCACTGATCCATACAATTTCCAATAATAATAATAATAATAACAATAATAATAATAATAACAATAATAATAATAATAAGTTTAATATCGTTTTTAGTGTGTTTAATTCGTAATTCAAATTAATATAGGTGCGATTAAATCTTTCTTAAAACAATTCGCTTTATTTTTTTTTCTTTTTTTCATTTTTTCATTTTTCATTCTCTTGATAAGTGCCATTCTTCTTTAAATATTAAACTTTATTCTCATTTTTTTTTTCAATTTATTTATTTTTATATTGAATTGGACGAATGAGAGAAAATGAGATAAATTTGAAAACTTTCTTCTTCATAAATAAAATTTTAAAATTAAATGAAATTATGATTTTTATATATTTATATTTTTATATATATATATATATATTATATATTATATTTTTATATATACATTTTGGAAAGTAAAAAAAAAAATTTGTAAATTTTTCTTTTTTTTTTTATTTATAAATAGAATGAAATTAAGAATTTTGCTATAATTTTATGGCTATAATTTTGTAAGTATTATAAACAATTAGAAAATTCGCGCAGATAAATAAAAAATTTTTTCATCGAATAACGAATAATGATAATAGTGCATTGAGCGAATACGATTCTTGAAGATATCCAGAATTATCATTGATAAAACTGAAAGATATTTAAATCACAAAACAACTCTATAAATAATACGTACAATATGTTTATTCGACCACTTTTTTAAAATCAACTTCTGAGGCTTCTGAGGTTTATCGTTTTTATCAATTTCTGAGGCTTTCTCTGCATCTTTTATCAACTTCTGATCTACCGTTTTTATCTATTTTTGAGGTCTGCTTCAACGTTTTATTAGGTTATTACTTTATGTAGTTTATTGAACAAATCTTTTAAGTTTTTTTTTTCAGTAAGAATTAAATAAAATGAGAAATGCATTGGTCTATTTAAAGAATTTTCTAAATTAAAGCAGATTAATTAAATTTTTTTTTTCTTGCAAAAATTTTACTTTTGAATTATTAATAGAGGGAATTGATTTCCTTTTTTTTTTTTTTTTTTCAGGTGTTCCGAGAATTATATTCTTTACGAGGTTTTAAAAGAATTGGCGTTGAACGAAACGGAAATATCAATGAAAATTTTTTAGCATCTGTATTACACATTATGCTTGCTCATAAAGTTTCATTTTTTTCTCGTCATAATCTAACGAATGCTCAAAAGGTTGGTTTTTAAAAATATCAAAATTTTCTTTTATTTATAAATTTATAATTTGTTTGTTTTATTATGATCAGAATTTTAAGAAATTTTCTCAAATTAATGAGCATTTTCAAAAAATTTTCTTATTTTTCATTTTTTTATCTTTTTTCTTATCATTTTATCAATTATTTTTTATTATAACAATTTTTATAAATATCTCTGAATTTTTCTTGTTGAATTTTTCTGCTTTCTATATTTTCTTTTTGTAAAAAACTTTGTTGAGAATATATTTCTTTGAAAAAAATTGAAAGAAAAGCATTAGCAGAAGCGAGAAAATGCAACAATAGCAGTGGTTAACAAAATATTGATGCAAGAAAATGAAAAACAAGTGTATTCATTATATTCTTTAGAAAATAGGGCTGCAGAACGAAATATAGTTGCTGTAAGTCAAATAAGAAGCCTTTGTTAAATGCATTTTTTTCTGGATTTATCTGGATGACAAAGTAACGTAGTTTTCATCCATTATATTGCTGAGATATTTTGAGAAATTCGTTGCGCTGTTGCAAAGATCGTAATTGCATACGCATCGAAACATATATTCAGGTGTATCGACTCTATCGTGCTCATTCGGTGTCATAAAGCCAAAATTATATTTCTGAATAAGGCTCGTCATACTTATTGTGCTTAGTCCTAATTAATGGATTGTATATTTCGAGATTTTCAATGAAAAAAGAGAGAAAAATTTTCAAAAAAAAAAAAAAACTTTCGCGAACAATGAAGATAGCAAAAAGAATCTTGATGAATTGTAGAATTTTGAAATTAAGAAATACTTAACTTTTTTTCGGTTTTTTAGGATTTTATGATATTTTCTTAAAATTTAGAAAATCGTTGCCTGGAAAAACTAAACGTTTTCAATTGATAGAACTGGAATTTAGTGAAGAATCATTAATTGAAAAACTTACTTCTAGTAGACATAGTGTCAAGATTTTATACACATTGTCTGATATACCAAATGCATTGTCATATGCTTTGGTCCAGTCAGCGTCTGGGCCAACACCAAAGAGTCTTCCTTGTTCTTGACGAACCGACGATGAAGGTATGATCACGCAATAATCCCATGTACTATTTGAAACTTCATACATTTCCCCCTATAAAATCTTTTTTTTCCTCTCGCAAAATAACATCGTTTAGATAAATCTAAAGATGAATCTTGCAAATACAGTTATTCGCAGTAATAATAGTTGATTTTGATAAAATCTAATTATTTACTCACTTCTAAATGAAAATTATTTATTGAAAATTTCTTTTCGGAATTGAATAAAATACATGTAAGAGAGATGACAGTATATTCCTTCCTTCTCCTTACTTTCCTTCTCCTTCTCCTTTATTCCTTCTCGTTTAAATTATAAAATTTATTCTAATTTCTAGTTTCTGTGTTATTCTAATTTTTTTGAGTAAATTACTTGAGATTTATAGAAAAGAACGATATGAAGTAATTTAGAAAACGAAATTATAAATTATTTATATTATGGTTTCTATTTCTTTCCATTAATGTAAGTAAATCTTTCAATAAAAAGAAACAGAAAGAATGTGATATAACTTTCAAAATGAACTGGCTGATAAGTAACAGATTTTTTCATTTCCAACTAATAATTTGTTATTTAGAATTGACAACAATTTAGAACAATTTAGAATTGTTAAGTTCAAATTTTCAAATAAAAATGGCAATGAAAAAAGTTTTTTATCTAAATATTATTCTAAATTATTCTGAAATAGCAAAAAATTATTATTTTTTACATTTTTTTTTTTTTCATCACCTTTATATGCGATTAGAAGATGGAGGACGATGGAGGATCATTAAACAGTCTAAATTCATTGTCCAAATTATTTTCTAAATGAGAAAGTGTTAGGATTCAAAACTGTTTTACTAAAGGAGTCGTCGTATTTTAAAATTCAAAATTGTGGCACTAAAAAGTCATCGTATATATTATTTTTTTTGGCTAAGGATAAACATGAATTCGATTTTTGTTTCATTTTCATAAAAATTTTTATTAAAAATTTTCGAGTAAATTTTTTATTAAAAATAATCAAAAAGAACTGAGTTACGCACCTTTTAAATAATTATCTATCAATCGAAACACTATAATTTTAAAATTTTATTAAATTTAATTTAATTCTATTCTATAAGAAATTTTTAGAGTTTTTAGAAGAGCAACGCAACTTAATTCTTTTAATTTAATTTGATTTTAATTGATTAATTTTAATTTAAAATTTAATTTTTATTTAATATATTTATTTAATATAAAATTTAATTTAAAACGTTCTTAAAATTTAAAACTTACATTTTCATTATTTTCATAACAAATTAAAGCGTGAGATGGTTGATAGAATGCGAGTAGAACGAAGATGATGATGGTGCATGAAAGTTGATGGAATGAGATTCGATGCGCTGCAGAATTCATTGTTGCAATTTTTTCACTAACACACACGCTGATGCTCTTGCTGTAACTAATTTTAATAGATTGATATATAAGTTGATATATAAAATCTAAAATGTAACTGTCGTTATTGCACTATTCGTTTAAGTCGAATTACGATTAAGGACTACGATTTTCTAAGTTCAGTAAATAAGGAAATGGAGAAGCACTTGTCGACTAGGTAACAAGTAACAAGTAATTTCTTTCTGAAATGGAATGATTTTTAAAAGGAGACAACTGGCTATTGGGGCGGAGTCGTTTTTGATAGCATTATTGGCATTTGCTGTTAGCACTTTTCTACATAATTATATTTTTCTTATGAATTGAGTTCGCGTAACTGATTTGGAAGATTTAGTTTTTTACTATGAAAATGATGAAATTTTTTAAAAAGAAAATGAAAAAAAAAAAAGATTATTGAATAGAAAAAATATTTAATTAAAAAATTCAGGAAAATTTTCGTTTTTTATTAGGGAAATATCCTTCGACTTTTGTCCGGAAAATATCTTTCGACTTTTATTCGGAAAATATCCTTCGACTTTTGTCCAGAAAACATCCTTCGACTTTTGTCCAGAAAATATCTTCCGACTTTTATCCGGAAAATATCCTTCGACTTTTATTCAGAAAACATTCTTCTTTTTTTATTCAGAAAATATTCTTCGACTTTTATTCACAAAATATTCTTCGATTTCTATCCAGAAAATATTCTTCGACTTTCATTCGGAAATTATCCTTCGACTTTTATCAAAAATTTTTGTTATTGTAAAGGAAATAGAAACAACTACAATTCACATGGGAATAATTTAAAAATTCACTAAAAGCACGAAATTGCAAAAAAAGTTTACATGTTTCTCCTTGTTCATCTGTTGAATTATAGTTGTTACTATAAAATTTTATATGAGAGAAGTTGGCAGTTTAATTATCAAATAAATAATATCGTAATTTTTTTTTTATCGAAAAATGGTAATTTCATAGGGCTAACTAAATGATTAAATAAAGTATATAAGAATATATAAGAACTTTTCGAAAAAATTTTATCAATTATCAAAATCCTATAATATAAACATTTGATTTTATTTTAGGACAAAAAAAAAATTAAATTTAATTAAATTGATTCAAAAAAAAAAAAAATTTAGATTTAATTTAATTTCGAAACTAAGAAATAGTGAAAAAAGCTTATGAACGACTGAATGATTTTTAGCAATAATAGTTAAAGGCTTTTTTGAGGCAATTATGATATATTAAAATTCGAGTGGTAAATATTTTAGTGTTTAAGGAAATTATTTATTATTCAAATCAATCTTAAAATTTCCTAAAGTGCACAATAACTCAATAATTTATGCATCGAAACATTGGCGTGTCAAAATATTTTCGCAACAATTTTTATCGCTTCTAAAATGAAAAATACCCTATTTTTTTTATTTATCTAAATTTCACTTATCACTAAACGACCATCTTTTTTTTTTATGATCTTTTAGTTATTAGTTATCTTTTAGTTAATAGAGGTGATAAAAATTCATTCAGTTAAATACTTTCATGCAAAATTATTTTTCTTTTATATTCCTACTTATGTGTATACTCTAAAATATTCTTTTAGAAAATGAATTTTAACAAACCATTAAAGATATTCGTATTTAAGAGCTCTTACTTAGGGAAATAGTTAAGGCGAAATGCAGTTTTTTTTTCTCTTCCATTATTTTTCCTATGCACAATATTTGCCCAATTATAGATCATCAAGAAAAATTTATTTGTTTTTTGAATAAATTTAATTAAAAAATTTTTTGTTCTAACAACAAAGTCAGACGTTTTTTAGGTTTTATATTGTAGAATTTTTTTTCTTATATACTTTACTTAGTTAACACATGAATTAACTTCTAACGGCGAAAAAACAATGGAAAATGGAATGGCTCAATGGGTTGTTGCTCAAATTCGGAGCGCCATTGCTGAGGTTCTACTCCCGGCAGGAATAAATAAATCTGTCTTTCAAAAATTTGAGTCTTGCTAGCGGCTCACCTGTAGTTTTCTATCAAAAAATGGTTTATATATATATTCTTTTTCTTCTACTAACAACTCTCACCATTATTGGATATATTGGTTCCGCTGGCTACAAGGTTAAGACGTCTCCAAGTCTCTCAGTCCTATGCCACATCGTTAGTAGCAATAGAAGCCATTCCCTTTTCCATCGTCTATTATATTGTTGGTTCCTCTATACATTCAAATTCTTTCCTGGCTGTCCAGTCTTGATTGGCCCATCTCGCTTTTGACGCCATCTATCAGGTTAGCGGGTTAGCAAGTAACGAAATATGTGACAACTCTTGTGGTGGACTATGGAGACTATGTATATATATATATATATATATATTAAATATTTTTATATGTTTTTATCAGAAATAGTATTTAAATATGTATTTCTTGATATATTGTAAAATACTATTTTTTATTATTTAAATTATTGAGTTATTGTGCACTTTAGGAAATTTCGAAATTGATTTGAATAAATAATTTCCATATGCTCTAATATATTTACCACTCAAACATTTACATCATATTTGCTTCTGACAATATTTTCTGATTTTTTCCCTCTCATTCATAGCATTTAATATTAATTGAATCGTTCTCGATATACTGCTTACTCTCTATTCTATATTCAATTCTAAATTTAATTCAAAAAAAAAATGTTTTTTTATCCATTTTTGATTTGATGGAGATTAATGGATTTGTTTAATTATATTATGAATTTATTATATGAATCCACTAAAACTGGACGGTTTTCCATTACTTTGGTTTCATAGAGGATTTTAGGATTTTAGAGTCCTCAAAAAACTCTTAGGTAAAAATTTAGACCTTATCTTCTAATCACATTTCAAAAGATTAAATGATAAGAATAAAGTCCATGATTTCTCAATTCGAGAAATCCATGATTCGAGCAATAGGACTGAAGGATTGTTTGCATGTGTGCTTCGTGTGCGTTATATTACTGAATTTCAGGCTCTTACAGTTGCGTTTTCGAGATTTGATTTTCTCAAGCAATGGCAATTTTCGCGAGATATCAGTCAGAGATTCATGGTTAATCAAACACCAATTGATGATGAGAAATCGATTGCAATTGAAACATTAAAAGTTCTATGGGAAGTAGTGAGTATTAACTCATTAAAATATTATCAGTTTTAATAGGTGCTTTAAAAATCTGAAATACCTGTGTCGGATTGAGCAATGGCAATTTTTACCATCATTCAAAAATTTTGAAAAATTTAAAAAACCAGTTAAGTAAAATTATCCACGATTGCAACAAAAGTTGAATTCAACGTCAGTGTAAATAAAGGAAAGTCTTTTCGTTTTATATGGCTGACTGTGGTAAAATGCCTATTTTATCATTTTATCAAGGGTTGGAGAAGTAGCAAAATTTTAAATTCTTTTTTGAATCCACTCATGCACGAAATATCCAAGCGAAAGGCGAAACTACACCGGGGATAACAGCTAAAAATATATTCTTTCATCGGCGAAATCATTATGGAATCATCGCCGCAAAATCACCATCAAAAATTCTATCTGGCAGTGCCATCACTGCTGTTACATTGCTGCGAAGCATGGCCAGTGAGAGCTTAAGATGTTAAATTTTCTACCTTTAACCACTCTAAAGTAGATTTTATTGTGTTCGCAGACGAAATCCCATGTGGCTGCATTTATCTTCGCTCAAACATTTTATATATTACATGCATTCAAAGTTTCGTCACAGATTGTCGGTTCCGCCGTGTTCTTCGCCTTACATCGCAGGAATTGATCTTGCTACTTGTTAAACCTTTTAATATATGGCATTAAAAACGAGTGAGACCAATAAAGACCTGGGCCGGCATACTCAGAAGAGATTTTGAATGGGAGTGGCCCAGCGATATATGGGCTTAGATGATGGAAAGAGGAATGGTTCTATCTCAGACATGGCATGGATCGAGGTCTTATCTTTGCAGCCAGTGAAGTTAGCCTAATCAGTAATGATGAGAGGTGTTAGAAGAAGATAAATAAGTTAAAAATAGTAATTTGATAAATGACTGTTGGAATTCATAGCTAGTAAACTTACTTTCGGCACTTTTTGCTGAAACAAAGAATGAAGACGGCTAAGTGTTTTACAAAGTAGAATTTTATTTTTATGTGTAAAGATAACGAATTTATGTTATCATTAATAAGTTGATTCATATGTATGTTCGAAAGCATTCTTTTCAGGAACAACAGAAAGATGTGTTAGGATCTAATATAGAAGGATATTGTATTGAAGCAATTAGGCTTTTATTGGTATTGAGGATGACAAACGCTTTTGATGCTTATCAAAGGAACCATCTTTCACCATCTTCCTTCTATTACAAAGTCTTTATCAAATATGATCCTCGATTTATTGCCAAAAAACTTCGCGAAGCAGCTTATGAGCAGGTATTTTAGTTTTGATCGAAATGTGATTGATCAACGACCTTAAAAAGGAATGAAGCAGATTCTTTATTATTCAAAATTGCAGGAAGAGCTGTATATTTTGGTGGATACTTTTAATATTGATCTCGAAATAATCGATACCGTTTTAATGGTTGGCTCACATGAAACTTCATCTAATTATTGCTATTCCGTTGACGAGATGTTTCTTATTACGGATAATAATGTCGACAATAAGCTTTCCTCAGCTTCAAATGCTAGCCCCTCATTACGCTCAAAAAAGCCTTTATTATCATTCCTAAAAGTCAGACCTCATAAGCTTTATCCACTATTTCATAGTCTTGAATAGACTGATCTAAAGGAACTAATTTATGTTTAATTTGAGTTCTAGTTTTCCATTTCATGAGAATTTTGTGGATTTATTGCATTTTACATAGAGTGCTGATAACGAGAGATGTAAATTTAATTATAAATGCTTTTATTCCATACCTTTAGGTAAAACTTTTGCAAACTAAAAAGTTAAAAAATGAAGAAATAAAGAAAAAAGAACACGAGGAATTTATCAATCTTAGCAAAAATTTTTTATTCGATCGAAAGGATTATTGTTGATTATTGGTTAAATTTAGTTTTTAGCCAGCTTCAGTGAACTCAAATAAAATAACTCAAGTGAAATGATGAGTAAAAAAGAATTTATCTGATAAAATTATTTGAATTTTTAATAATTATAATAAATTTAAATAAAAATTTCGGTTATTGCTTATTTTACTTTAATCTTTTAGTAATAATTTTTGGGTATTATTTTCTGTCCGCTTATTTCTTGTAATATGTAATTCTCCTTCAGTATTGTCTTTAGTACAATTGAAGAATTGCTGGTCTTTTTTATTTATGTATATATGTGCTTAAAAATTTTTTTATCATATTGTATTATTATTTTTTTATTCGTTTAATGCTTTCGTCAAATATTATTAGATGATCTTTGTAAATTTTTGTGTTCCAATTTTTTGTATTGGAATAGTTTTTTCTATTTATGAATTTTCTTTTTAACAATAAGTTTCACTGTAGTAGAAATATCGTTATCATATGATTAAGTTGATTATATTTTTTTATTCATTTATTTAATGAAAAAAAAAAAGAAAGATACAATTTTCTTCCTCTGAATTTTTTGGATGACGTCGCAAAGGCTTTTCATTACAATTAACGAATTATTCTCAGTAAAATAAATGTGAAAGACGCTTATTATCACTGTTTAATTGATTTTTTTTTTCCTAATTTTACTTCATAATTAAAGCTATTCAAGAGGCTATTCAGTGTATTTGTAACTAAGAATTAAAAATAATTTAGACTGAATTTTATTGCAAAAAAAATTTAAGGGATAAAAATATAATAAAAATTTAAAGATTTGATTTTGAACCTTATTTGTGTCAAATTTTTAGCGTAAAGTTCTTAGATATATTGTTCATGGATATATGTCTAATGTCTAATTAAATCTGTAATTTTCTCTTTTAAGCTATCTGAATTGAGATAAAATTTAGCCTTTTTAATATTCGCAATAATATAATTGATAATTGATATTTGATATTTGATATTTGCTGATTTGATAATTTGTAATTTAATACTGTTTTTTTTTTCGAATTTTATGCATATTTTTGCTCAAAATCGCTTTATGGTGTTTGTTTTTTGCTCTTAACACAATCTTAATATAGTTTTATTTGTATGAAGACCTCAGCGACTAAAAAATAGAATATTGTACGAAAGCGAATAAATTGTTCAATCTATTTTAGCACATATAAATTTGTATTTGGTGCGAAATGATTGCAAATCATCACATTTTGTCTATATTTTTGAAAATGCATCTGGATAGAAATAAATCTTAATAAGTAATCGTACTGGGTTGCAAAAAAATGAACAATGTCGTAATTATTCATAGAATCGAAGAATCAAAGAATCGAAGAAACCATGAAGGCTTATTTATTATTCTAGAAAAATGTTTTGAATTTTTGAATTCTTATAAGCAGTAATGATTGTTAGGCGTAAATCAGTCATCAAAAGTGAATTGTGTGGTGACTACTTTGGGTCCAACTACACGTCTAGCACCAAGTAATATCTCAAAAAGAAACAAATTAAAGCCAGTGTAACGAGAAAAAATATATGCTATTTGAAGAAAAATGATTATTTTAAATTTTAATTTAATTTTTATGTTTTTCATTAATATTATCTGCTTTAATGATAAATTCCAAATAAAATAAAATGATTTTGTAGAAAAGAAGATGAAAAGAAAAAGGAATATCTCGCATTAGAAAATAAAATTTCCATAAATACATATACACTGATAATGATAATTTATTAATTGATTTGCGATAAATTTTTCCGATAAAAATTTTTATTGTTTAAATTTCATTTTTTGTTTAAATTTACATCAAAATCTATGGCAGTGATTTGTCGGTGAAAAAATGAATTTCAAATAATTTGTCAAATTCAGAAAAGTATGAAGTCAAGTCGGAAAAAAAAAATGCGAAAAAGATTATTGGAAAACGAAGAAATTCGAAAAAATTGGAAATTTTTCCGACAAAGTGAAAATCTAAAAGAAAATTTTTAAGAATTTTTTAAACAATGCTAATTACAGGTGCTTATAATTCTAAATTGCTATTAGCGTTTAAATGAGCTGAAAAAAGTCAGTCATTTGAAAATAGAGACAAAAATTCGCCTCCGTAGCCACTCCAATTTTACATTCAGTAGCAGTGAATGGCAGTACAGTGATTTCTATCAAGGAAAACAAATGGAATCCCCTACTGTTTATGTGTTAACGAATTATAATATAATAGAATTGGCATCATCATCATCATTTTCTAACACCTCTCACCATTGTTGTTTTGCCTGTCTGTTCTGGCGATCACGAACCGTTTAGGCCCATATATCGCTTGGCGATTAATTTAAAATCCCTTTTGACCGAATCATCCCAGATCTTGATTGGTCTTCTCTTTTGAAATCATCTTCTGGACTGGTTTGTTTGCAAGCAAGTAGCAAGTACCATAACTCAGTCTATTTACATAGCTGAAAATTGCAGATAAACTGCTCCAAATGTTAATTGCTGAAAAGTTTTATATAATTAAACGTAGTCGTTATGCCGAAAGCATATATTGGTAGCAAAAGTTCATGTTCCTTAGCAAAGCAAGGAAAAAACGCTCTACGTTACGTAACAGAAGAAAATTAAGTATTACGCATATTACGCACCACGTAGAAATTCTAATCCTCAACTATATCGGTTTAGTGAGAGATGAATTTTAACAGATCAATCTGCGCAAAATCTAACAAAAAAGCGAAACATTGATGAACTGCTTCGAAACGAATATAGACTATCCGATTATTAACGATTGGATCTGATCTTATAGTTTCATATATGAGAATAACAGCTCTCCCTATTTTTCCATGATTTGTCAAAAACATCACTGCAATTATTAATTCTTATCCAAACCAAATTTAATTACTGCTCAGAATTGGGGAGAGGATTTCCAATTGAGCGATATCTGGAATGATTATCGCATGATTACTGCAGTCATGATTTTCATGTGTGCATATAGAGGCTGACATTTGTTTCTTTTTTCATTGGACAATCTTATTTCCTTGTTTTTAGAACTAGCAAACTAGCTTTTAGAACATGATTACTCTTACTCTTGAATCATCGTGGAATCACCATAAAGACGAAAATCCGCTTCCATATAGCTGCAATTCGTTCAATCTTGCAAAACATGACCAATGACAGTGGGAGATATTAAGAAGTTATTAGCCTTTGACCACGCATGTCTAAGGTACATTTTACGGATTCGTCGAACAGATAAAATCGCACATGATTGTAAACATCTTCTCTTAAATACCACCTATATTAATAATGTTATCACAGAGCGTCGCCTTCGCTGGTTAGGACACGTTTTCCATCGTCCACCACAAGAGTTGCCGCATATTTCGTTACTTGCTAAACCGTGTGATGGACGGCGTTAAAATCGAGGTGGGCCAATCAAGATCTGGACTAATACGATTAGGAAAGATTTTGAATTTATAGGGGGACCAGCGATATGTGGGCTTAGACAGTGGAAAATGGAATGGCTTATACTATTACTATTCTATTATTTCTAGGATGACGTCGGATTGAGCAGCTTGAAGATGTTTTTCTTACTCTTATAGCCAGCGAAGCCAGCCTAACCAGTAATGATGAGAGCTGTTAGAAGTACCATCACGCTAGAGATACCATGCAACTTTTAATCTTCTCGCCACAGTGTCTCTTGGGAATTAAAATGCAGCTGGACATCTAATAGCCACACAAATTTGAATTGAATTACAGGTTCATTCCAACCAAAGCAAATAACGAAATAATTTCGCGACTACGATAACTAGGAAAATATAAAGAGAAAAATTAAGGAGAAATAATTCATTATTTTTTTTTGATTTTAATTCTTTTTTGAACCATTAGAAAAGTTAAATTGTTAAAATAAAAAAGAAACAGACCAAAAAAAAAATAACGACGACTATTTGCGGCACTTAACAAGTCGAAAAATCCACAGTAAAGTGATAAGTGATAACAAAAGCAATTAAGAGAACACGTAAATATATTATCTCTGCCTCATTAATGTGAAATGAACTATTAATTTTTTTGACTTAAGAATGTTTTTTCTTACATTATTAAATTGAAACAATGCAACTTGCGATTTTTTAAATAAATATTTAATAAATTTTTTAAAATTTTTAATATTACAAAAAATTTTATTTATTGATTAGGAATTTAGTTAGATAAAATATAAAAATAATTTTTCATGAATTTCGAACAGCTTTTGCCATTTGCATATCGAATTTAATATTATAAAAATTTTAGAAAATTTTTATTGGAGAAAAAACTTAAGAAAAATGTAATAGCGTATTTCATTTAGTGCAAGTCATTAATAAATAAACTACAAAATAAATCATTGGCAGTAATTGAGATTTTTTAGTGGATTTGTTATTGGAAATTTAAACAATCGTGTAAAAAAAAAAAAAAAAAAAAATTTCAGGGAATTCTCTTTTTTTTTTAAATTTAAAAAATTAAATATTAGTTTTGATTAGAAAATAATTTTATTAGAAATTCATTTTCGATGAATAAGTTATGTATTAGTTGCATATTTTTATTATTTTATATATTTATTGTTATATATATATGTTGTTTCATCCAGTTTTTCATTAACCGTCTGAAATTTTTTTGAATAGTCGAAATTAATAAGTCTCGTTCGCTACATATTTAACTTTAATTATTCATATTTATTATGAATATTTGGAAAGAATTTATCTTATGAAATGAGCAAGATTTAGTTAAGCTTTAAGTAGAACGAATAAAAAATTTATCTTATCTTATCAAAGCGAGAATCATAATAGTTACACTTGCGATTTCTTATTCTAATGCCCGTAAATACTCACAAATATGTTAATATTCAGGAATTATTGAATATTTTTAAATATATTGAAAATATACAATGATAACTATAGTAACTATAGTATATTATTGCGCTTTTTATTGGAAAAAAAATTTCGTACAACAGTTCATAAATGATGAAATGATTATGGTACCATCATGCCCCTAGGTAGGTTACATTAATCACTATTGGTCGTATATTGTTGAATCAGTAAACTCGTCGTTTTCTTCATTAATAGTGAAACCGAATGCATAAGGTGCAAAGATTTTAGATATGCCACAGTCTGATGGACAATAAGATGCAGGTATACCAGCTTCACCAGGCGTTCCCCAAGGCCCATGCTCACCATAGTCACCAAGCTAGAGAAAAAATAAGAATAAAAATTCGAAAAGCACGTTTTTAATGGTCGCTTGAAACTGGAGATAACTTTAAATGAATTTGGATTTTCGTTAATATTTTTCCTTAAATAAAAAATTCCTTAAATAAAAAAAAGGAAAAATTATCATTTAATTTAAATTTACTGAGAAAATGGAAAAAAGAAAGATTAATAGATGGGAGAAAAAAGCAAAAAATTTGCTGGATGTTTGCTTGATACCAATGCATAGTGAACGAAATCCTTTTACTATGGTATTTACTTTCAGTTATTGTATTTTTCAAAATAGTGATAGAAAGCTTAGTTCAAAATTTAGTTTTTCACAGAAATGATAGTTGAGAGAGAACGAATCAGTTGGAATAAGTAAGCCTTAGGGGACAAAACAAGAAAATTGATTTTTGGGTCCTCCAAACATGATACATTATAATTATAATTGAGCCTACGATAACCATAAAATAACGATTCCAGCGCGTTCACTCGGTTTGATATTTCATTTTGATCTCTTTCTTATGCGAGTAAGCAGTTAATTCTATCTTATATTTTGTCCCTTTATCTCCCTCCAATCGTAATTTTTTTAAAGAAATTTTGTCGTTAAAATGAGAAAGACCTATAGAAAAACTTTTTTAAGCCGCCAGCAAGTTCTTCATGGACTTAAGAATTTGATCGTTAAATCGTAAAGTTGTTTTATTTGCTTACAAATAATAATACAAATGAGAAATATGTAGAAAAATAAAAATAATCGGTCACCTTTCCTTCTGGTCCAGGTGGTCCGATTTTTCCCGGTTTTCCAGCAACTCCAGGTGTGTTCGAAGGACGGCCTGGCAGTCCAATAGGGCCTTTCGGTCCTCTTGCACCAATAGGACCTTTTGGTCCCTTGGATCCGGTTCCTCCTTAAGCAGAAATGTTTTAATGATGGTGATTTTCAACAATATGATCTAATTTCGTCTCCATTTGAAAATTTTCACCAATGCTTACCTATAACAGCGTCACCGACTGGCCCTTTTGACCCATCTGGACCAGGTTGTCCTTTGTCTCCTTTTGCACCAGGTTTTCCTATAGGCCCTTCTTCACCGTTGACGCCAGGGCGACCTGCAATCAACTACTAAGGAATCAAGAGTAAATAAACTACATATTAAATTAAAAATTAGTGCATACCTGGTAATCCAGGAATGCCTTCAGCACCTTCCATTCCTCTTTCTCCTTGAAACCCTCGTCGTCCTGGTGGACCAGAAGGACATATTGTACATGGGAAATTAGGCATAATATCGAGCATAACTTCATTTCCGTCCAAGCCAGGTTTACCCATTTTTCCTGGTGCTCCAGGAACACCATCTAGTCCAGGGGGTCCTGTTGGTCCTGCTTGCCCCATTGGACATGCTAGTCGTACACATTCTGTGCAAAAAAAATTCTTCGAATCTTATATAAAATTAATATACTTGAATTGAATTGAATTTTGAAACTTGATTTCGATACCATTTTGTTTCACAAAGTCGAGAAAATAAATTATTGGTATAAAAAGTGGTCGAGAAAATAAATTATTGGTATAAAAATTAAAATAAATTTGCTTCGAATTAGAGCAGTTTATTGAGATACTATTAGTTTTTCTTCTATAGTCTACAATGTTCAATAATTAATTAACGTTTAAAAATTTATACGTCCACATTTTTCCGCCAATTTTCGAAGAGGACTCGGATTTTGACGTACAAAGCGACCGTTTGAATTATGCATTTTTATTAATTGTATCCAAAGCATTGAGCTTCTCTGCTGAAATATTTTCGCATTCGCTTAATTCTTTCTGGATTAAAAGTTTTGTTTGAAGATAAAAATTTAGATTTTATGACTTAATAGCTTAATATATTTCGTTATGGACTTCTTTCATTTCTTCTTTTTCTAACAGCTCTCACCATTGTTGCGCTGACTACAAGGGTCTTCAAACTGCTCGATCCGCTCGTCGACAGAAGTCATTCCCTTTTCCAAATCTAAGTTCATATGTCGTTGGTCTTCCTATACGTTTGGAATCTTTCCAGTATGGATTTTTAGAAGTCGCCTTAGCAATTTTATTAAAATCTGTTGCAACCGACATTTTAAATTATTTTCCTAACAAAGAATCTTTCTTTATTTCCATCATTTTGTTTTCCAGATCTTCTAAAAACATTCAATATTTTTACTTTGACTAATCACTGCTATGGTGAGATCATTTCACCAAGGAATGAAATTGGGATAGAGCTATAAGCAACACTCGGATTACTCTTTTAATGATAATTTGACTCCAATCAAAGGCAGTATCGAACATGTCGAGCATTACCTAATATACCATTGTATGCGAAAGTTCTAGCGACAAGTTCTATTTTGGATTCATCAAGGCACAAAAAATGCGGCGTCAGAAAGTTTATGGATGTTGGGACTCGAGTACTGTATAAACTCGACAAAAATATCACGAGGATACCACTTGCTTTTCTTATCGAAATACCGTTTTTTTCACTCTAGGTCTCGAGCATTTATGGTGCTCAGCTCGCGAAGATATTGGTTGTATCATAGTGACGCATAATTCGAAATGAAAAGATGTGGCTCATAGCTACATGAATTTGATCAACAGAATCTATCCCGTCTTAATCATGATCGGGTGAGATGCACGCGTACTAGACGTCATACTATTCTTCTGAGCGCCTGAAGTGCCAATAAAAAACATTTTTATCGCTTCGCTAATAGTATGAGCCTTTTGGTACCAATACATATTTTCAACGCCGGATAAGCCATTTAATTACCATGAAAAAAAGACCCCACATTTCTCCGCCCATACTATTAATAAAGACCCCATACTAGAGATCTTCGGCCAGATTAATTCTGGTCAATCGCCGGTGATAGAATTCCGTAGATGTTTTTATCGCTGTAACTGGCACTTCAAGGATCATGTTATAGACTAATCCAACATCCACAACCGATGACAACCAATCTAATCTAATTCGATCCAAAATCTTTGGATTATCTGAACCCAGCAAATTCGGACATAGTTAGTTTTGGATCGAATTATTAAAGGCTCTCGATGATCTGAACATCAGTAACATCTCTAAAACAGCCGATGATTGCAGATTACAGTTGAACGCTTATCTCTTAAAATCGACCAAATCCATTTTATTAGGATACACCACTTGGAAATGAACTATTTGGGTCTCGAAAGAAACAATCCAATTGTCCAAAAGCACCAACAGAGCTGGCACATCAATGGAGTCTATTTTTCTAACCTTATGAAGGTATAGTACAACACAAGCATCCCTGAATATGGTGACGATTTCTCCAGTGGGTTCGAAAATTATTTCGATACCTTCGCAATCATAACGCGGTAAAATCCAAAATAAAGATGAAATGTTATTTGGAGCTCCCAGCACTCATCGTTAATGAAGGACAGAATTCTTTGAGACCACTTTTAGTTGCTCATCGAATAGAATGTCATTCATATATATATATTATATATTTTTTCTCATTTTTCTCATATATCGAACATGAATATCATCTATCATCTACATTGATAATATCGTTAAAGAGCGCTGATTGCGCTGGTTAAGCCATGTTTTTCGCCTCATGTTGCATAATTGATAAATCTGGCTAGCTGCTGAGCCTTGTGATTGATGATATCAAAAGCGAGGAGAACCAGTGAAGATTTCGATTGATATGTTTAGGTGAGATACATCGACAGTCCATCGGTAGTCGAATTTAGAAAAAAGTGGCTTTTTAAACAATAGCATCGGTGATTTGGCACGGTTTTTTAGCCAACAAAGAAAAAGATGGATATAAATTTTACAAATTTACAATCTACACATTTATTCCTTTAGATTCATGATAGTTATTTCTTTCGATAATTCTTACCTTATAGAAATCGCTTTTTATTTCCACTTCGAATTGCATACTTTTTGCTTCTTGATAAATTATCAGCATTGCTCCTAGTAGTGTGACGAGAGTAATTATTGAAATTAAAACTGCAAGAAGTCCATAGGCGAAGTATCGATCGCTTCTGCTATTTTTATTCTTAATAAACAGATATATATTTATATATTTTATAAGCATATATTTAACTGATTATTGATAATGAACATGATTGATTTATGATAGTATTTATCACTTAGAATCGCAGTTAATCGCAGTTTTTAAATCTCTAAAATTCTCTGTAATTTGTTTTTTCCCGACATTAATCACAGCATCATTCGTGCAAAATTTTTATTCAAATAATGTTAACCAACTTATTTGATTGAAAAGAAAATTTGATTGATTTAATAAAAAATTAAAATTTTAGCGTTAGATTTTGATTTGAATTTTATTTTTATCGAATAATAAAATTTTTAATTTTCATAAAAATCAATCTGAAAATTATAAATTCTGAAAATTAGATGTGTTCTGAGGATTACACATTTTTCCATGCTAAATTCATGCTAAAAATAAGATTAACGCACTGCATGGAAAATTTTCACAATGCATTTTAATTATAAAATACGAGGGAAACACCAGAGAATGTGGAAATTTAATCAAGCATCTCATTTAATAAAAATCATTTATTTTATTCTCAATCTCCTTACCATAGGCCTGAGAGATTGAGAATAAGGCAGGTAAATTTTCAGAGAACTTCATCCAAGAGTCCTTATCGGCAAGGTAGAAAGGAATGGCTACGGTTCGAACCGTTGCTACAATTGTTGCATTAATTAGCCATGAAATCTGATAAATTTTACTAGAAAAATTTAGCTTATATGAAAAAGATTCGTTAACTACGCAGTTGTCTATTTTTTCGAATAACTTCATTTTTTTTTTTGAAAACAGTCACCATTGCTGGTTTGCTTGTCCGGCTTGTCGCAACAGACAAAGGGGTTATGGAGTCCCTTGTCGATAGAAATGCAAGCGAATCACCAGCATCACCTGGATTGATACCCTCTTTAGCCAAATTTTAAATGATTTATATTTTAGGCTTAAAGAGAATAAGAATAATGAGACTCTCGAGATGACGAAAGATATAGCGATGAATTTAGTGAAAATAAATTTCGAAATTTCTTACCTGTGGAAATGAGTACTGGTCATTCATTGCTGATAGATTTCTCAAATATCGACTATTCTCTGACCAGTTGTGACCAACGACCCAATTATTAGATCACCATTCCTGGCATTGCTATTTCGCATACTTTTATGAAGGCCAAACTGGTATACATGAACTAAATTGTTTAAATGATAAACAGATACGAGGGATCGGTCATAGTGCATTTCTAATTCACAATTCCTATAACCTTAATGTTAAGGAATTTACCATATAATTTTTTTTTGTTCACTTTTCATTGCTTTTGATTCTACTATCTCATTGATTCTACTAAACTTATCCATATGGCTAGTTGGGAAATTCTGTCAATTACTGGTACTTTAGTGATAAGCCAGAATTAATAAACATTGCCTTTAATAGTTTAATATTTCAATGAAAGGTTTTTTTAACACTAGCTTTTCACAATTTTCTAATTTTTATTTACAATTTTACAATTTTTAATTTTTTATCTGTTTTTTATCATTTCATTAGAAAAACGGCTGAATCAATCTTTCAGCTCACATTAGCTTCTTCTAATGGAAATTTGGAAATTGAGCTTAATATAACCTTTCATAGTCCCTACATTCATTTATAATATTTATTTATGACGAGAATAAGAACAATAATAAATAAATAGTAACAATAATAATAAATAATAGCTTAGAAAAACTACGGAAGCGACAATCTTCATCGGAAGTCTTTAGGCCATTAAAAGAAGCCTTAAAATCAAATTATTTGCTTTAAAAAGGGAAAAAAGCTCTCTTTAAATCTCTTTACTCATAGTATAACACTATTTTTTTGCAACCCATAAACCTTTTTATGATAAAGTTTCAGATATGTAAGTACATAATCATTTGGATAACAATAAATAAAATTTTAGAAATATACTCAAATTAAAGCAAATGAAGCAATTTTAAAAAATTTTTGCAGAACTCTTCCTCCTATGCCGTAATTTGATCGCTTTCATCGTCTTGGCCGGAAGCAAACTTTTTTTTAAAGAGGTCGAATGTATCGCAAAAAAAGTAGATTTAAGAATTTCGCAAAGAATATTTGATTTAACTAATTATTTATTGACCTCAGCAATTTGATCGGCTATAATGTTTACTTTTAGAACATAAAATGTAGTTATTTTTTTTTTCAAATATTTTCGCCAAAAATTTCATTGTTTCTATTGTTTGTACTGTTTTATATTTGCTATTTTTGTATATTCGTCACTTGATATTCATTTTATGATGTCCATGGAAAAATTGGATCCACATCACATTTTTGCTGAAATAACTCTTTAATTATTATTCTAAAAAATTTATATTTTTCATCATAAAATTTAAAAATTTTAAAATTTTAAAGATTCATCTGCCATATTTTAAAAAATTCACTTAAACGTAGATTCGTATGCAATTCTATTTATATTCTAAATATTTAAAAGGCTTCTTTCAGCTGAATTTTTTCATATCATTAAGCGCATAAAAGCGCGAAATACAATAAAATATTATTAAGTATTAAATATTATTATTAAATATTAATAAATATTATTATAATATTATGAATTACACTAAGAAGATTTTACGATGAATTTTTTTTTACTTTATAGTTATATTAATTTTTTTTACTGGAAAAGTTTTTTATAGTAAGGAAAAATGAATAATCAAAAGATAAATGATCAATTTAGTTCATGTATACCAGTTTTTGGCCTTCATAAAATGATAAATGATAGTGTTTTGGCAAACATTTACACGGAAATCTTTTAGCTGTCCAATAGAGAAAAAGAGATTTTTAGCACGAGATCTAATTTTTCTTGTAAGCTTACAACCTGCCATATGCAAAATTTTTCGTCTAAAAGTTTACAAAAAATGTGCTCTTTTATAAAATAAAATTCTGCAATGAAATTTAGCATTAATCTTAATTTATGCACAGCATAAGCAGTGAATATCCAATAATTTCTGCAAACTTTATCCAAAAGTCCTCTGAATTTTGATTGTTCCAACGAGCTTCTAAAATAAAATTCAAAATTTTTTCATTTATGGAGAAAAAACTGAACTACCTGGAAAAAGTTGATGAAATCTGTAACTTCGATAAATTCATCATTTTTACGATCAAGTCTCTGAAATTTCTTTTAATTTTCCATGTAATCTAGATTTTTCATCATTTTGTATTTTTTGATATTATTAATACTTCTACTTAATACTTTTACCATTAATACTTTTCATTACTTTATTACTTTTATTATTTTACTGCTTTTTTTATTTATTGCTTTTTATTATTTATTTTTATTTATTACTTCTAATTCTTTTTATTAATACTTTTTCGTCATTGTCGTTAAAATAAAGTGGATTAAATTGATTTCAATGGTTCCATCTTTGACTGCTCTAGTCGAGGCTACTTAAGTTATGGGCTATGTCAAACAATTGTTTCACAACTTCTACTGGTAAAGTAAGTAAGCATTCAACCGGATCAATTTTCTTCACATAATCTGTATTAAAGTATTGTATAATCTTTATTAAATAAAAAATGTGTCTCACTTCTAGTGTCTCACTAACTATACGTTCCACAGAAGGTAAAAATTGGCGATGACTGCTTGATGCACGAAAATTGCGCGCCTCATCCAAAATAGATAAGATACAACACACGAATTTTGTTAAATCCTGTAAGCGTATCATTTTTTACTGATTTTTTAATTTCACCAAGTAGAAGAATGAAAACAAAAACTTATAATTTTGTAAATTATAATTATTTTCGTGAAAAATTTTCAATCTTTCTGAAAAAAATTTACAGATTAGGTTCTGTGAAGCAAGCATAACGAAAGGCCGCTGCTGGCTATGTTGATATTAATATGTTATCATTTATTATCACAGTTGTTACTAATATTGCTGTTATCTATTATTATTTCCATTTCTGCTATTTACTAATTATTTCTGCTTTTGCTATTTATTATTCAGTTATTACTATCATTATTTCTTTAATATTATTTATTATTAAATTATTACTATTATTATTATTATACTTCTTAATATTAATATTATCAATTTATTTTTGTTTTAAATTATATTATTGTTTACTCCATTCCGAATCATTTTATTGCCTACTGATGGCGATTCTCTAAATTTCTTACAACTTACGTATTAAAGAAAATTTATAAATAACCTGATGGGTAGGTACATTTTCGCGCTTTTAATAACAAGTTGTAAAGTAATAGAACACAAAAATAAATATTTTGTTAGATTTCCGATTCAGCACAAGTTTTCAATGTAAATTGTTAGGGCTATAAATTAGAGTGCTTTTTCAAAGCACAAGGCTTCTTTTTGATTCCGACAACTTTAGGATAATTTTAGCTCGTTGCAATCAATTATCAAATTTTATCTGATACAACTTTGTGTGATAACCTTGACGTCGATTTTGCTGGCTTCTTTTCCTTTTATCATCCTTATTGTCCATGCCGCATACAATTCTGGGCGAGGTGAACAAAGTGAAGACAATGATTCCATGAGATCCTGAATCATTTTTATAGCTTTAAATGAAATTACTAAGCTCCGCTTCTCTGTTATGATCTTACACAGACTTTGGATGCCATCAAACCAGTCAAATCGTGTACTTCTTTTACTGGGCAATTTTTTATTAAGTGTATGTAATATATGTAATTCTCATAGAAATTTGATATGCTCAATTCATGGTCATTTTTGCATGCATTAAAGGAAAGATAAGCAATTTTTAAAATTTTCGAAAATTTTTAACCTGAAAAGTGATAAAATTTTTGCCGTTTGCAAATGCATTAAATAATCTCTTATAATATTCTCCCTTGAAATAGCGTGGTAGATAATTTTCGAACATCGCATTGAATTCATCTTGGTACATTTTCCCACTTGGGCATCTCTATAGAAAATCATTCGGTTGATCACTGAGTTGATTTTTAATTTTTAATTTTTAAAAATCGCCTAATAGAAATATATGAGAAAACTCTCTTTAATATATTTAATGTATTTGTTGCTTGCCTTTCTTAAAGCTTCTTTTTAAAGATTTAACTAAAGCACGAGAAACAAAAGTGAAGTGAGTTAAAGCATTTGTAAATTGGTTGCTTCTGCAGCCACAGATAACGACCGTAAGAAATGATGCTTCATATTACTCAAAAGTCGCACTAACCAAAAATTTTCGCTATTTAGTACAATTAATCTGACATTTAAAGGTGAAAAAATATCAACGAATTTTATATTTTAACGCACATTTTTAAAACATCTAAAAGCAAATTTAATATATTTTTTGCTGAAGATTCTGTTAGTGCATTTTTGAAGTTCATCGATAGTGGGTGGTTGAATGGGTAACTCATAATTTTGCAGATCCAGTAAATTTTCGTCCTCCGTTCCTGAAAATTTCTAGGAGTTCTAAAATTTCTAGAAAAATAAAAATTAAAGATATTCTAACTAAAAAATAGAGAATTCCCAATTCGTTGAAATATTCGCTTAAAAAACAAATTTATAAGTTTTTTATCAATTTTATTTGTTATTGATAGAAACAATGTTTTTTTTTGAATATTTTTCTTCAATTTCACGAAAATGCCAGGTGATAAGTGACTTTGATAAGAAATATAATACGTGAATTAATGTGGTAGTACTGTAGGTGCTCTAATTTAAGTAAAACGTATAAGAACGTAATTTAATCTATCTGATCGATAAATTGCCTACCGGAGCTCTTATAAAACATTTTAAACTGCATCGCTCGAAAATTGAAGTAGATTGTTCCAAATAAATTTGCAACAGTTTTATTTTTTGAAATCAGAGGTGGCGCGTAATTCTTTCGGACAAATTCGTTTATCTAAATTTTACGATATTTTTTCATTCACTACGTAATCAAACACAATCATGGTTTTTTTAAAATCTCGCTTTTAGTTTTCCAATGTTTTCATTTTAATGATGTATTTGGGTTTTGCACCTTCGAATGGACCCGTTACATACTTAAAGATTTCTACCTACAAATTTTATTTTCAGAGATTTCGATTGATGATTCGAGTGATTTGATTTTGGACTCATTCATATATTAAATTGCTTAACGAAAGATGAAATTTCAGATGTTAGTAATTAGGAATGTTTCTTTCCCCTTGTAAAAAACGCTTCAAAGGAGTGGCTTACGTCACTCCCGGATATGGTACTGCATCGAATAGCTTGGAAATATTCTGCTTTTGTGACCAGTGGAGTTAACTTAGGTAGTAAACGGTTGAAAGAAGATGAAGAAGAATTGTTGAAAACATTCCTTAACGCTAAATATTTAAATGCATTCAAAATAAATCATTAATGAAATTTCATTATCTGAAAAAATCATTTATTTCTATCTAAACCAGAGTTATCCAAGAAAAATTTCGCATGTAAAACTTTTGATAAGATCATCTGTTTATACTTTTAAATTTTTAGAAATAAATTAAGTTTACCTGCAATTCTCGACTTTTCGATAATTTTGATTTGAATCTCTTTTCATAACTATTATTTCCAATGAACATATTTTTTTTTTGATAAAAAATCTTTATTGAATCACAATCACTAAATCACTGCGATATTCATTCACTGAAGATATACGATACCTTGTATTTGTATTTGAGCGAATTAATTCTTTTACTTAATGGATAAGCCATTTATCGCGAAAAATTCTTAGTTACGGTTCTTCGTTTGATTACATTAGTAATAAAATAAATATCTTTTTTTCATATCTTTAAAATCTATACAAATCTATACAAAATGATGAAAAATTTTGTATTAATATGAATATGAATAATATAAATAAAAAAATAATAAGAACTTATTTATTAAAGGGTAAAAAGAAAAAAGTATAAAGAGAAAAGAGGAATTTTGAAGAGCCAAAGCGAAAGATCCATAAAATTCGTCTAGAAAAGCGCATCCCTACTTAATTTATATTCAAGCATGCTTGGCAAAGCGAATTATTCATGGCTCGTACAAATTAAAGTTTCTATTTTTTTGCGATATTTCTATCGCTGCTTGATTCATATTTTACCGTCAATAAGCTATTTCGCTTTAGTTATATTTCTATATAACAACAAAATAATTCAGCAAAAAGATTCCATTCTTGGCAAAAATCACGTTGATTTGGACAAGAAATAAAATTTCTGGATAATTGCATTCAAATACTGAATACATTGTGCCTTAAAATCAGATATTTTCGCCTGATGATGATATTTCGCCTAAGGAATTAGGCCACCATAGGCTCAATTTTTTCCTTGAAGTAAATCTATTATTAAAACCGAAATATGAGTGATAATCCACCTGCACTCCTGCTCTATTCCTTAAGTAATTCTCTGGCTAACTGTGATAATATTAGAGAAGCTAACCAAACTAGCCAAATGATGAGCATTTTTAGAATAAAAAAAAAGGAAGCTCTAGCTAGAAAATCATTCGATAATTTTCAAGAGCATTCAATAGCACTCTATTGAAATTTGCTTTAAAAAAACAACAAATTTGATTTGATTTGCTTGACTAGCTTTCGTTATAAAATTGGACAAAGAAACATGTATAGGAATTTTATTTCAGTGGTTAAATGATTGCGAAGTGGGAAAATTTGAATTACTTTTAAAAGAATAAAATAATTTAAACGTTTAAAAGGTTTGTTTTTTTAATATGAATTTATATGAAGTTTCAATTAAATATTTTATTTAAATAAATTAAGCAAATTTTAATATTTACAGTAAATTTTATGAATATTTATGAAATTTTTTTGATTGTAACATATTATTTATATATATATATATGTGATCGCCTTAGCGGAAGAAGCTTAGCCAATAATGGTGCGAGTTGGTGAATAAACTATGGTTCATGAAGTTCAAGGTAAACTTGGTAGAATGGCTGAGCAGAACAATAAGATTATAAAATTTCATACAATATACCAAGATTTGCATAGTTCATTTTTTTAAATTCATCTTTAATCACACTGATAACACAAATCGCAGATTGATGCTGGCTGGAAATTCTAAATATTAACCGGCTTAGACGATGGAAAAAGGAATGGTTTCTATTATTGTCAGCGATGATATCGAATTAAACAGCTTGGAAACGTCCTATCACTGTAGTCAGCGCAGCCAGTCTAAGCCGTATGAGAGTTGTTAGAAAAAAGAAGTATAAATAGAGGAAATATAAGAGTGAGCGAAATTTAAAATTTGAAACTATGCAATTATTAGAAATTTATCCAAAAAAGGGATTTAGAAATTTATCCATTAAAAAACCTTCGTTAATTTAAAACTAGGAAATGTTTCACTTTGTTGTATTTTATTGGTTTGGCTTTTTATTTAACAATGTAATCATCCTTATTCCTTATTTCCACAACTTAAAAAACCTCTTTTCCATAGTCTTTATTTATGAACTTTAAAAATCCTTTTCCTAACTCTCTTATTCCTTATTTCCGTGTTATATATTTCTTATTTAAACTTGTAGAGCGCTTATCGTCTTATTTTATATTTTTTCATATTCATTGGCAAATTTTATTTTTTCCTATAATAAATTAATCTGATTAATTTTATGCATAAATCTTATAACATGAATTTCTTTTTATTTGAATCGAGTCAAAAATTGATTTGAAAGAAAAATTAAGAGTACAAATTTAGAAAATTGTACAAATTCGATATATTTTTAGAAGTTGAAGCCATCCTACTTTAAATTATTATACGAGGTAGAGAAATACGAGCCTTGGCTTGTGAATTGAATATGGAGAGATAGAAATCCTTGCGAATCAATAAATTTACCACCTGCCAGATTTAAAGAATGATTGCAAAACTTGCTTAAAGTTGATTGTAGAGCGTGAAGTGTTGTTATTTCTCATCATTCACATCTGCTTTGCCATAAATCTGATGTGCTAGATTTTATTGATTGTCCTCGCCCTTAATCATGGACAATTTATCATGGCTTTAAAGATTTTTAGATTTTTTATTTTTTTTTATTGATTAAACAATTTAATCCAATCTATTTCATTAATCAGCAATTTTTATGAATATTTTTTACGAATATTCTGCCAGCTTAAACATTCTAATTTTTTTTAAATCAAAAATTGCTTTCAAAAATATTAGCGCTGAAAATAAGAGAAAATAAAACCGGTGGGATAGCAGTTAAATGTTTAATAAAACGTATCCTTTTTGGTTTAGGCACAGAATGGCTCAGTGCGTTGTTGCTCAGTTTGGAGCGCCAATGCTGAGGTTCGATTCCTCGCAGCATTAAACCTGTACAAGAATCCGGGTGATGCTGGCGATTGCCAATGCTGAGGTTCGATTCCTCGCAGCATTAAACCTGTACAAGAATCCTGGTGATGCTGGCGATTCACCTGTATTTCTACTGCTAAGAGACTCCCTAGCATATTACCCAATGCGACAAGCCAGAGTGAGTTTAACTAGAGATGGTGAGGATTCTTATAAAAAAAAAATCCTTTCTAGTTTGGCCAACTTCATTGACTAATTGAGATGAGATGTTTAAAATTTTCCGGTCATATCTAAAATTAGTTGAAGCACAGTTGAAGCGAAATTCGAGTTAGTGTTCGGAACCTATTTGTGCTTTAATCCTTATTTTTTCCCTATTTTTGCGCTAGAAACCTTCATCCAAATAGCTAATAGGAATAGTCAAACCAGATATGATTAGTGCTATTAGAAAATGAGGAACAAAGAATTCTTGCCAAGTTTATTTTTATTTTTCATTCTTTTATTTCTTCTTTCTTGCTCGGCTTATATATTATTCCTATATAAATTCTCCATATATTTTTTTCTCTATAAATTTTACGATAAAATTAGTTAAATAAAAAAAATTCGATTTCGCAGCGATCAACAAGCTTTTTATCTTATTAAATTGCTCTTATAATATCGACAATCTTTATTTCTAAATATTTTTTAAGGGCAGTTTCACTTGCTTTATTTTATTTAAATTCATTAAATATAAATTTTATTGGCTTTGTTTTCTAAGAATTTTAATGTTATATTCAAGTGGAACTTTATTGCTTAGCCCAACAATTTGCCCATATTCGCGCTTTTGTCATTTTTTGATAAACACATCTCTTATCCTATATTACAATAAGGAGGCATAAGGGAACATAATCCACTGTTTCTTCTAAAACTTTTTTTCTATCATTCTGATGACTGATATAAAAATTTGACCATTTGCGATTTCAGTTACCTGCAGGATATGTGAACCATGAGCAGTTCAGCACGTCTAAGGTCAAGGCAAAATTTTCGTACTCCTGAGAAATGCACAGAATATGCGAAGCAGAAGAAAAAGAAGTAAGAGATACTCTTAAAAAACATAATTTTAGAAAAAATGGATTAAATTGGCCATTTTAGCGAAATTTTCTTTCTTATCTTTATATGGATTTCGTTCACGCATAATCCTCACATATCCTGAGTTCATTTCGTTAATAACTATTACGGATTTATGGATGCAATTTTCCCAAATATTGAATGCTGGGGAGGGTCTTCCGTTGTAAAATCTGAGTCTTCGATGAGATTCATGATGAAAGTGAATAATAATGATCGAAATTTAAGGTGGACACGATTTTTAACAGTTCTTGGATATTTATTTTTTGTATTGCTACCTGCAACCACTCTTAGCATCTATTATATCTTTATTTGGGATCCTTTCTATATATTACAGGTAATTGTCCATTCTCCATGACAAGACTGTTAATTTAAGACGATCAGTTTACTAATAATATTTGTTATAAATTATTAATAAAAATATCGTTATCATCACAATTATCATTATTATTAATATAGCATCAAATTGGAAATTCTTCAACAACAACAAAAACTTATGATGATGGTCAATTAAAAATCGCAAGCAATTTCAGCCAAAGTCCTCAAATCTTGTTTCTCGAAACTTCGCCATAAATTTAATGAAAAAATGATGATAATTTTCTTGTGATAAACTTCTGTAATATTCACTGATCTAGTTTTATTCATTAAGCCAAATTCTTGTTTATTTTCCTTTTCTATGGTAAATTGTATTTCTTAGTGTTAAATTAAAATTAGGAAATAAGTTGGGCTTACTGCTATTCACTTGTAGGATAGCTTAAGGCTAAAAATAAGGCTAAAATTATGAGATTAGATTTCCAAGGTCAATACTCTGTACATTTGCAATTGTACAATTATTACTTAGCATACCATGAAATTAATTTTTGTTTTGTAATGTTTTCTTTGAAATTTTTTCATTAATCTATCCAATAATGATCTAAAAATAAGGCTAAGGAGAAAACCTTGAAAAATTTTTATACGCTCCTTGACGAACGAAGTTTGATTGTCTAATAGCTTTCCTGTTTTATTCGATTAAATTCAATTTGATGCTAGAAATGAAGGGGGAATGCTACTAATGCTATTCGGGAAAATACTATTCCGATTTTTAAAAGATAGGTTCACTTTTGCCAAATATTTTAACTAAAACATATACTATAAAATTTGTTGAAGTATATTGTATATATTGTTTAACCAATTGTCACTATTAATAGCTTTTAGGTCTTTGTCACTGGTTTTAAAAGTATTTAATAGTTTTACATTTTTTTTAGCAATTTATCCTTTTTTTTGCAACCTAGTTTTAATGAAATTAAGTAGATCGTCCCAATGTGTTGCTCTCATTTTCAAGCGCCGATGCCCGACATTCGGTAGAAGTAAATCTATCTTTAAAAAATCCCAATAGTGCTAGCATCCCCACTTCATTTCTATTACCAAATGACTTCCTAGCAAAATTTTTATGGTACAACAAACCAGAAATGGCGAGCGTTTTTAGAAAGAAAATAAAATAAATTGGTCATTTTTCGCCTTGAAAATTTGAATTTGGTTCAGAAAAGTCTAATTTTTTTTTCTTTGCAATATGCTAATTGAATAAAAAATTATGCAATTATCCTTTTGGCGACAATTTTTTTGTCATATTCAATATTCGGTTATATGCACTATGTTAGTAAGGTGTGACTCTTCTTTTACCCTTCCTTAAAGATAATGTAGAAACTATGGTAACAGTTGGATTTTTGAGGTGAATGATTCAGTCAGGGGTAACAGGTCATCGTAAACTAATCAGGAAAAGTAGCCCAGTTGTTTGGAAACTTAATCTAAGTTTCTTGACCATTCATTGATAGCTGTATATAAATACTATCAAATTTGTTAGATAGTTGTTGCAGGCAATATTAAGGTTTTTATATTTCAAAAAAGAAAACGAATAGCTGGATAATTATTTGCTTCAAGGAATTTGTGATCCACAATTGTTGAAGTAAAGAAGACGTGTGTTTAGAATAAGAAAAACTTTGCTACACGGTCATCTGAAGTAACTCACGTATCGGTGTAGAAATATTGGAGCGACAGATGAAAGAAACAGAAAGATTTTAAGACTGCAAGGCAATAGGTTACTTTGGAGATTACTATGATGAAGCTATTCGTATTTAATGTGGATCAATTAATTATAACTTAGGTTCATTCGCATCATTTTAGCACAAAATTTGACGAGAATGAATGAATGCTTGATTAGCTTAACTCCTTATGTTTGCTTGAATGCATGTGGAAATATCAGCCAATAGATATATCAGCCAACTTTATTCAAAGCATTTGATAAAATATCATTAATGAATCAAATATTAATGGATTCAATGAAATTGATTCAAATAAAAAAATTAAAAATTTTAAAAATATAAAATTGATCAACCTATTCCATAAATATTAAAATGAGAAAGAAATTTGACGTAAAATTAAGAAATAAGGAATAAAGGAAAATTGAAGCATTTAAGAGGAAACTTATCAGCTAAAAAGATTAAATAAAAGACGGAGAAAAGTTGTGGGATAATCATTCGAGCTGATCTAAAACTAAAACTAGTCGTTAATTAGTACGACACTATAAACCAAAAGAAACCGTACTATTCTGATTTATTTTTTTTATAAGGGATAACAAATTATTTTTCAGAATTAGAAAAAAATACATGGTTCTACTACTCGTCGAGTAAAGTATGAAAATGGTTCGAAAAATATTTTTCGAGTCATATTTTTACTTTGGCAAAGACCAAAGTGACCAATACCAACACCACTATAAATTCATATGTCGTATGATACAGATAAGGTTATCATTCAAAATAAATTGAAGTGGTGCTGAGAATCCATTTATTCTTAATTAACTGCCTGACAAAAGGATCCTATCTCAACAAGCCAAACGAGAGGAATAGTGAGTATCCCCCGAAAAAGAATCTCCTCTAGCTACATTCTTTCTTTGTTTTTCAAAAGAATTCTTGATCGCAAAAATTAATGGTTATCCTCAAGCGTCGAATTTTATAAAAATTTCACAACCTACGGAAAACTTAGAGATATTAGAACAATCATAGTTTAAGGCATTGTTAAAGACCTATCTTAATGGTTATAAATTTAAACAATTATTGTTACCAATTATTGTTAATTATTGCTGCAAATTGGAAAGTTTGCAAAAACGGTATGAACAGTATGATCTTTTCTTTGGGAAAATTTCTTGAATTTTCTCGCACGCCATCGACTGAATTTTCAAGACAGTGTCTCTTCACTTAAAATGAAAAATTATAGGTAAAAGTTATAATTAATTTTATTCTTATCAAACTTTTTTCAAGAAATAAGTGTAATAGAAGAGCAATTCTTAAATAAGCTCTGATATAAGGACCAATTTGCACTGTGATAATTATCGAATTATTTTTTAATTTATAAAATAGTATAATTATTTTTCATTTTAATCGCCGTTAGGCTTTTATAATATTCATAGTTTACGGCTTAATCGACTTGACATTTCCTTCTAATCAGACATGACTTTAATTGATAAATCCAAGAGAATTTGTCGGGGGGTATGAACCAATAAAATAACGAAAAACTCGTTCCAACGTATTGTGATTGAAGCAAATATTCAGTATAAAATTCTTTCGCATTCTTCGATCATTTTCTCAACCAGCGATTTGATTTGATTTATCCTTTTTCCAATTTTTATTCAACAATTACGTCTAATTTACTCTAACCAGTTTGTTTTTCAGCTCAGTTCAGTAAACATATTCCAACGCTATCATATATTTAAGTGATGTTTCCGGCAAACTTATAGTTAAATCATAAAATTTAAAGAAAAATGATAAATCGTTAGGAAGCTAAGCCTTAGCACATGTTTTATCAAAATCCTTTTTTCATAAATTAGTAAATTATAGTAAGTTTGAATATATAAGTACTTCGAATTTTTTATGCATTTCCTTATAATCTTTACTAAAAGCTTTTCCAAAATCACTGCGAGGCATTCATTTTAAAAATACGAAAAGCGAAGTGAGGATCATCAAAATATAACGGAATATAGCAAAACAATAGAGAGATTTAGTTGAAGCATGAAAGTTTTCTGATATAGCTCATTCTCATTAGCCATGTTTCGCAGCCATATAACAAAGAGCGCAGAGCGTACTGCAGTTAGATAGATACGAACTTTCGTCTAATTTTGCTGATAATCCATAGAGACCTCCTTTCTCAAGAGATTTTTTCATATTGTTGTCAATAAATCATTATATCATTATACAATGATTGCGTAACATAACAAAGCTTCATGGAATAGTTTTATTTGTTATCGTACAATTTTCAGACAATTATTAATGTTGGATTATACATTTCGTTGTGATGCTCAGTTTTTCCTAAAAATGGGTCAGTGTCGTACATTTTTAGTCTTTAACATTGCAAAGTGCAAAGTCGGTACACATAAACCTGAATTGATCAGACTTTTAAGGTCGTTTGTTGTGAAACGATTCAAAAAGCTGTTTTTTAAATAACTTTTCCTTTAATTTTCAATTAGTGTTGATAACAATGAAGATTCATAGTTGTGATTTGATCAATTGTTTCATCTTTGTAAATTAACATTCATTCACATGACTGAAAAAAAAAAAAGAAAATTGTCGAAAGATGTAATGCATGATATTCTAGTAGCTGTGGATTTCAGGCATGAGAAGTGTCGCAGTCGTTATTTTTATATTGCCATTTGTAACACTTGATGAAACACTTAATCAAAAATGTCGCAAATTGCTTTTGTGCTCTATCAAAAAAGATTGTGTTAATGTTAGTCATTTTTTCGTTAATAAAATTTTATTATGGCCAAACTAAATGCCTAAATATGAGTTAACATTTTATATTTATTGAAACTAAAGTAATTTTTATAAGTAATCAAAAATCTGCATCCAGAATTGCAATCACTGCCAGAGTACTGCAAAACTAAAATAATTTTATAAGTAATCAAAAATCTGCATCCAGAATTGCAATCACTGCCAGAATACTGCAAAACTAAAATAATTTTATAAGTAATCAAAAATCTGCATCCAGAATTGCAATTACTGCCAGAATCGTGCAGAGGAGATTTTAAGTAATCGTATAAAATAACGATATTATTTCAATAAGTAAGATAGAAAAATTTTTAGCTGCGTTATCTTGTTGAGAAATTTAACGGTGCTGTGATTAACAAACGATTATATTCGGATCTCGATTCATCGATCGATTATGGATGTATTTTTACTTCAGGATGTTCCGATGAATGTAATAATTGTCCACTTTGCTTAACAAGTAAGGAACAACTTGTTGATGTGCTATCAGGGACAAGGCGGGCTCTAAATGGTTAGTTTTTTCCATATTTCAATATAGATCAATAAAACAGCTCAATGGGTTACAGCTCAATTCGAACACTGAGGTTCTACTCTCCGCGGGAGTGAATTTGTCCAAAAATCCGAGTTTTGCAGGTATCTCCCTTGTACTTCTATCACCAAGGTACTTCCTGGCATATTTGTCCAGTGCGATAAACCAGCCGAACGAATCGAACCAGTAATGGTGAGGGCTCTTTAAAAAAAATCTTTAAAAGAGGCAATTAGGCTTGCATTTTGTTTAAATTTGATTTCCGGTCTATATCTATTACATACAATTGTCATTATTTTTAAAGAATTTTAGATTTTTGCAATTTGTGATGAATTACTAAATTTCGAATTTTCATTGTCATTTTTCATTTATTTTAGTCAATCGAACAATCGATTCTAAATCATCTTATTGCTATCATAATTTTTTTTTTCAATTTAAAAAGTAATCCGACTTATAAAATTAGTATTGCAATTAATGCAATACCATTAAGGTACCATTTTTATCGCGATTTGTTAAACGATATCTTATCTTAGACATTTTCTAAATGAAAAATCTTCCAAACTGGTTCATAACAAAAATTAATAATTTAATTTAATTTTGAAGAATGGCATTCAAACTAATGATAAAATATTATATGATAAGATATTTCAAATTTTTTAGAATATTTATATATGAAATATTATAATTTAATTTTTGAGATTTTCCTAAGCAACAATTAATATAAAGGCATTCCTTCTAATTCATAATCTATAATATTTTATAAAAACTTTCATCACTTATAGCTGATTTTAAATTCATTTCCTAAAATGTTCTTATCGCCAAATTTATTGATAAATTTTTCATGAAAAATTTAAACTCGTTCTGTTATAATACTGGTCTTTAGAAAAGTTATAATGAATTTCTTGAACGCCGCGATATTATTTATATTTATTGCGATAGCTAAATATATATAAAAAAAAGTACAAAAATCATAACGATAGCCTAGCATTAGCACTCTAAAATTTTCAAAAAAAAAAAGAAAAATTCCTAAAAAAAAATTGAGAAGATATGTATCTAACATGTGTATATAAACGTATTTACTGTGTGTATGTAGTTTATGCAGTGGAACCAAACATTGGAACTGGTAAATTGTAATTGCGAAATCCGTAAAGCCTGTTAAATAATATATCGCTACGAAAAGTTTGATAAGAACATGCAACAATTGTTAAAAAGATTTAAGGAAGCGATGAAATAAATATTTCATGACTTAAAATCCACTTTTTTCATTTGAAAACTTTTCAGTTAGTGATAAAATGAGTAAAAGCAATTGAAAATCAAGAGAGAAATTCATAAATTTGTGATATCTGATAATTAATTAAGCAATAAATAATTTCTTTACCAATCTTCTTCTTTTAACAGCTTTAGGCTAGCTCCACTGGCTACAAGAGTAAGACGTCTCCAAGTTACGCGGTCCAACGCCATCGCTAGTAATAATAGAAGCCATTCCTTTTTCCATCGTCTAAGTCCATATATTGTTGGCACTTATGCGTCCAAAATCTTTCCCAACCGTATCACTCCAGGTCTTGATTGGCCCGCCTCGATTTTGACGCCATCCATCACACGATTTAGCAAGTAACGAAAATGCGTCAACTCCTGTGGTGGACGATGGAGAACGTGTCCTAACCAGCGAAGGCGACGTTCTGTTATAGTATTATTGAAATAGGTGATATTTGAGCGAAGATGGATACAATCATATGCGATTTTATCTGTTCGACGTATCCGTAAAATGTACCTTAGACATGAGTGGTCAAAGGCTAATAGTTTCTTAATATCTTCCACTCTCATTGGCCATGTTTTGCGGCCATATAGCAAGATCGAACGAACTGCAGCGTTATGGACGCGGATTATCGTCTTTAGTTTCTTTCGTAGTAATGGAAATTTATGAAAAAATTTTTTTCCTCTCAAAGTCTTTGCTGTGTTTCTAATACAAATAATGAAAGATATTTGCAACTGTTTGGTTATTTCTATTTAGGCAACGTTGCTTTTTAGATTTTAGATTAAATATTAATTTTGACATTTAATTTTTTCATTTATTCCTCTTTTCCTTTTTTTTTCATTTAAATCTTTGAAAAAAATAACTTTTTTGTATACAAATATTCGTTGAATAATGAGCACAGTTGAATATGTTCTAAAAAATTTCAAGAATTCCATTTATTGTATTTTTGAGAGAAAAAATTTTTTTAAAGCTAGAATTGGTAAATAATTTATTGTTAACGATGGATGAACAACATTTGCTTTATCGTTCATTATTGTTCAGAAAATTCACTATTTTTTGATTAGCCTAGCTCCGACCTATTGGCCATTGGTACCATTAAAAATCTTTGTTATGAAGTCGCTAGGCTAAAGAAATATAAATGGATCCACAAGCATTCTTCGGATTTCTTCATAATAGATTTTTCTTAGGCTAAGAGCCGAACATTTGCCTCTCGATACTTTGAATTGCTATCCGCTCCATTGTCCTGTCGTTCCATAACTTTCATGGAATTAATTATGTGCTGTAAAAAGATAACGCAAACTAAACATGCCATCAAAAAAATTTAAATAAAACCTTTTTGCAACTTTTTATGCCGTAAATGCAATGATAAATTTTGTTATATCTCGTGTATTATCCTTTTTTTTTAAGAATCCTCACCATTACTGGTTAAACTCGTTCCGCTGGCTTGTCGCACTGAACAAATATACCAGGGAGTCCTTTTGCGATAGAAAGACAGGTGAGTCGCCAGAATCACCCGCATTTTTGGACAGGTTTACTCCTGCGAGGAGTAGAACCTCAGCATTGGCCGCTCCGAATTGAGCAACAATCCACCGAGCCATTCAACCCATATCATTTGCTTTCAAGAAATAAATTACAGGTGAATGCTCGACACTTGTAAATTGTGCGACAGATTGTGTCGCTCAGTCAAATGCCAATTTCACAACAATAAATTATTGCCTGCGACATTTATGCGCTTTTCACTGTTTTGATGGTAGTTGCAACAAATGTAGTGCATTTGTTACAAGATTATTTAATCAAATATGTGTTAGTGCTGGCTTTAGACGAATGGTAAAACAATTCGACGTAAGTTTCAGTATTATTTCATTGTTATTAGTCATGGTTCAACTATTTACTATATCACAAAAAAATTTCTTAAATGCTAAAAAAATCATTCATCGAAACTAAACAATGGATGCTATGATAAGCCTAGTCGAGCAAATTGTAATATTGTAATACAACGTTATAAATTAATAAATCAGAAAAAATCTGATGTTCATGAAGATTGAGTTGAAATAAGTGGAGTAAGTCGGTACGTCTCCTCCGGGAAAGTCTCGTTGAACATTTCATCGAATTAGCTGGCTATTCGTATATGGATTTAAGTTTTTTTTGAGCTCGAAATGAATTGAACCTTCCTAGATTTTCCTTAAAATTAATTTACATTCCATCATAACACTAAATTTCTTGTGATGTGCAAGCAAAAATAAAAATTTCAATGATTTTTTATAAGCAAATTAACATCACTTGAAATAAATGCATATAATTGTTCAGTTTTTTTTTTAAAAATTTTTTAAGAATTTTTTTTTCATCTTAATTAATTTCTTAAAAAACGATTCATCTTAATTTTTATCTTAATTTGTTTCTAATTTTTCAGGGACAATGTTATGAACTATTTAAGCAAATAGTTTATAGCAAATTCAAAGAACAATTTAAGAGAAATGGTAAACAGCCAGCAATCGGTGTTCACCAGCATTCTTGATTATTCCATAAATCAGGTGATACCGCTGATTAGCTGATATTTATAAACATGGTGACATTTTGGTGAATAAATCGAATAAAGACAATCGCACTGAATCGTTCGAAATGAAAGAATATATTCATAGAAATAAGAAGCAATTTAAGAATTATTACTAAAGTTCAATGATATTTATATATATATATTTATTTATTTAATTTTTTTGCATAAATTTACCTGTATAACCTGAAATGATATGACATTATGAAATTTTTGATTTTCTTGTTACCCCAATACATATTTTCTGGATAGTAGAATGGTTGAATGGGTTTTAGCTTTTAGCTCCGAATGTCAATTCTGGGATTCTACTCTCGGAAATAATAAACCCAAAAATCTGGATGATGTTGGCGACTCACTTTTATTTCTATTGACATGTCCCTCTCCCTGGCTAAATTCATTTGGCCGACAAGCCAGCGGAGCAAGCCTAACGCGAAATGGTGAGCGCATTTAAGAAAAAACTACTTTTCGCTAAGAAAAATAAATCATGATATTAGAGAAAAGAAAAATACGCAAATTTCGGTACATTTCGGTACCTCACTGTGGATTTCTTGAAAAAAACCAAAATCACTTATTGCATTGATTATTTGAAATAATCTGCTAACTGCTATTATCATTTGCAATCGTTTTCCTTTAGCTTTGCAGCGAACAATCAAAAACGATCAAAACTCGTTTATCCGACATCCCGATCGTTCATCTTTTTATGGGAAAGGATAGCCGAATGGATATTAGCTGAGAGTGACGATGTCAAGAGTTCGACTCCTATTCCCGACAAAAGTAAACCCATCATTAAAAACATTCGCCTGGTGATGACTACCCATCTAAATTTCACTTTTATATTTATTATCAACTAATGAAGCTAGTCTAACCGAAAACGATGGACGCTAACCACTTATTTGGTTCCGCAAATTATCCAGTAGGCCGTTATTATTTTCGTTCATATTTTAAAAGAAAAAACATGAAAACTCTCAGCTTCTTTTATTAGTTAACGACAAAAAAATACTGGATTCTCGATGAAATATATCATTTTTTTCGCTCATCTAAAAAAGAAAAAGTTATTCGAAGAATGAAAAGATTTCTGAATTTTTTTATCAATTTTTTTTTTTTTTTTTTCATCAATAGCAAAATATTTCTAAAAAAAAATTTTTATAATAAAAAATATTATTATAATGAATGAAAAAGAAAGCAGAAATGTAAATTTAAAATCGCTTTTGCGAAATTCAAAGTATATGTATACTATTCGAATTCTGAGTACCAATACGTGGCACCTACATTCGAGCAGCACTGGTACTTACGTCGTATTTCAAATATCTCATTCTCTTCCTTCCTATTTCCATCAGTACTAATCAGTAATAATAAAATAATTCTGGATCGAAACTGTTTGAACATAAAACCAACCCTTTGCTTGATCTTCTAATCTAGCATAGGGCCATAACTAAATTTTACTAACCGAGATTCATTCCTACCCCATCCTCCCGATAGCCTGTCCCTCTCACATGATCCGATTAGTTCTTACCATAAGTTTCATGCAAAATTTTTTTTTTATCAATATTCACTGGTATATTTTGAGAATTATGGAGTTAATTTAAAAATATTTTTTATTTAAATATAACATAAACGAAGTAGGAGACATAAAGCCAACTCTTCGACGGATGACGCCATTTGTCGCCGATTAGTCGTCAAATTAAGCGAATTCATCAAAAATAGCGAATATCCGTGGTATGGCAATTCGTAAGCATTGCTTGGCTCTTTTTATAAATAAAAAACACCAATTAGCGGATAGAAAAATTACGCCGAAGTTTAATATTTATCTAAAGGAATAGATTTACTATTATTAGAAATAATTTTTTTTTCATTCATAAATGATAAAATTCTATTCCGTTTGTCACCTTTGACCTCAAAAAAGAAAAAATTTTGAGATTTTGGCGCCAACAATAGACCTTTTAGAATTGTTATTTCGAAATATCTTGTTTTCGATCTAATTTATCGATTTCCTAAAAGATACTTTCAAAAAATACACTAAATCTTGGACTTCTTCTTCACATCTGTGAACTTTTTTTATTAGGGCGCTGATTGAGGAGGTCAGCTTAGGCCCGTTTCTCCCAGATTAGTCCAGCCTAGGCCGGCTTACTGAGGCCAACTGAAGTCGGAAGAAACGATTTACTTACTTACTGAATTCATCTTTTCTGAATGAATGACCTCAAAAATTGCTTCCTAAAGCGGTCGCATGGATTGTTAAACGCTGCATGTTTAAGTGCACGCATCTATATGGATAGTGAATGTGTACAGTGTGTGTGTGTGTGTGTGCATGTATAGTGATAATGAATGTCTGATAATGAATGCGATAATGAATGCGATGTCGTTTGATAATCAATTTTTTATTAAATAATTAAATGATAATAATTAAAATAAAACTAATAAAAATAAATTAAATTAAATTAATAAAAAATGAAATAAAATTTTAAATTTTTCGAGAAGAAAATTTTTTGCCAAAAATATAAAAAAATTTGGAAAGAAATTTCCCCATTTTAATTGTATTTTTGTAAAATTTAATTTTTTTCAATAAAATTAAAAATTCTTTTTTTTTTTTGTTATTTTTTAAAATCATTTTATATTATTTTCGTATAATTTGTGTCAAAATAATATTTAGAAAAAGGAAAAGAATTTTTTTTCTTGAAAAATTTCATTTATTATAATTTTATAAAATAATTAGATCAGCAAAAAAATTATGATTCAGTCGAATCAATATTTTTATTTTCTCATCAGTTTTAATTAATCAAGCGAAACTGATAATTTTATAGCTTTAAACAATCGATTCGAGCGATAAATGCTTGAATGATTGAGAAAGAATCTCTCGTGTTTTTTGATAAACGTGGGTAAAGGAAGGGAAGGGGGGAAGGAGAGGGGGCGAAGGACGACAACCCAGGTCGTAAGGCGATTGCCAAGCTACTTAATGCTCCGTGGTTGAGCTATTAGTAGCTATAAGTTATAAGTTAAAATTTAATATTTTTAATTTTGGCGGGAAGAAAACTGTTTGTTTATTGGGCAAATATGCGTTGAGGAGGAGGTACCTTTATGCAAATTCTGCTATAAAAGGATGAGAAAAATGGTGCACATTTTGTTGGTATAACCGTTGGTTAACGTAGAATCCGGATATGAGGTGGGAGGGGGGGAGGCTTAGGTGAATGGATGGGCAGGGGGTGGTGGTTGCAAGATGATTGGAGGGGATTGGCCTGGATGGTTCGTTTAAGTGAAGTGGAGTGGATTAAATAATATGATTGAAGATGGAGGAATTGAAGCAAGATGGGCCGGAGATCGTCAAATATTTTCTCTGTATCTGTATCGTTGTACGCAAGTCTAATGTTCTATAAAAGCGGTTGGCAAGTTGCGGGTTGTGTGTCTATGTCGTGTTTTACTAGGGCTTCATGACTATAGACGGACACAATCGGTAATTAATGCCGCGGAGCTTCTATCAATATTTGGTGGTATGTGCTGTTGCTTGTTGGTCATTGCTATGGTATAACGCTGTCTGAAGGAATTCGTAAATTTGAACAAAGCAGTTACGGAGAATTGAATGAATGCGATTTGCAGGTGAGAGGAGTTTTGCATGCGACTGAAGGATTGCCACTGGGTTTTTTTCAGCATCTTTTACGAGGTGAATAAGTTTATATTTTTGCAATTCTCTTTTTTCGCACGTATTCGTCTACTATTCCACCAGCGGTTTGCCTCCTGCTTGTTCGTGCCAAAGTTCTTGTGATAGACTGTTTTATGGTTCTCTATCACAGTTCTTAGGCGCAGATATACAGAGATGCGTAACATTTTATATTTTCTTTCTTAACCATAATTTATCTTAATCTGCGCCACTATTGGACAAGGTGAGATCGTGGTAGATTCGAATCTTTTTAGTGTGAAGCATTTTAACCGACTTGGTCTGAAAAATTTTTGTCGCATTTTAGAAAAGCTCAAAATTGTATTATATATTATAGGATAGAAATGAGAATAAAGTCAGTTTTGCAAGGGTGAAAGGAAAATCGCTACGAAAATAGAAGACACAAATTTTGAATGAGGAATTGAGGATTTAGGTAATTGGAATGGGAATCAGAGGAATTACTTATGCGACAGGCAAAATAGACGAAATCATAACACCAATTCCTTCCTTTCAGTTATAATCTGATTTCGAAGCACCGATGCTGGGGTTCTGGTGCAGGCAGCAGTGAATCTGTACTTTCAAAAGTCTCGTCAGTATTTCTTTCACCAAATGATTTCTTGGCTAAATCGTCTGATCTAGTAAGCCAGTATAGAAAACCCAATCAGAAATGATGAGGGCTTTTAGAAAAAATTTGGTTTTATTTCTATTTATTCGTGATAATGAATAGAACAATAGTACTAATAATTATGAAAATAAAAGAATATCAGAAGAAGACTGGTTTACATAAAGAACTGCTCATTATACAATTAAATTGATAATGTTAAATGGAACGACCTTATGAGCGTGACCTTAGGAGCATGACCTTAAGGGCATGACCTTATTTCATTCGCTCAACTGAATTACAATAGAATTTCTTTTCATGCGGTTGAAATATTAAAAGAATCAGCAAAATAAAAATTTAGGTTCAAGTCCTTTCACCCAATTTGGCTTATATTTTCATTCTTGTTGCAACCACTTATCACTGTATCACTGACTGTGCAATAGGCGCAACAGCCAATATTTTATTTTGCTTACCCTTCGTTGAACATGCACAAAAACGCAGCTTTGGACACAATTTACGAACATCTTGATTAAATACAACCAAAATTATTCTGAAACGGTATTTATCAGTCAGTCTAACTAGATTAATCAATTAATTTTAATAAAAGTTGACCTAAAATTTTTCACCATTAAGAGAATTTTTTTATGCCAAAATCTAATAGTAGAAATGGGCAGTGCTTACCCATCAACTGTATGAAATGATTCCCATCCCATGGTGTTAGCGGCAAATTTTGTCCACTTTGAATTGGCCAATATGACGATTCCATAGAAGGTGAAAATTGCACAAAAATAAAGACCCTGTGAGGTGCAAGCCTAGAAATTTATTTGAAATTATTTTTGCATAGAGGTACCTTTCATTTATATATCACTTTTCGTTTATTTTCCTGGAAAGGGTAAATCTATCTAATGCAAAGTTTATCCTTAGATAGTTAGGTCTGTTTGTACTTAATTTAAACTGTGAAGGCTTTAGGTTTAGGCTTAAGAAGGCAGAAGAAAACTATATTAAATGCGGTGATATAGCGCAAAGGGGCTTCCGTTATTTTGATAGCTTATCTTTATGCTTAGATTAGATCAATAGATGAACTGCTGAGGACGAGGCTTCAGAAAAAGGCAATTTTTCTGCTATATGCCTATCGTTATATCGCCTCTTAATTCACTTATTACCTGCACAAAAAATCGTATTTCTCGCCTCCTTCGTTGTTGCCATTCTGCATTAGATATTGCACGCGATCCGTTTTGATTTAATTTCTAAAAATTACTTCCTCAAATTTTCCAATTTTCTTTAAGAAGCATCGTCATTACCGGTTAGACTCGCTCAACTGGCTTATCACAAGTATGCCAGGGAGTTTCTTGGCGATGGAAGTGCTGTTGCGTTACCCGGATTTTCAGATTTCTGTGGAGAATAACCTTAACATAGGCGCTCTGAATTGAGCAATCCACTGTGCCATTCTATATCTTTCAGATAAAAAAACATTTACTTTATCAATTATGCATTATTCATTTGCAGTGTAACTGATAAACGTACCTTGGACATCATAGTTAACTTAATAAATATGTATAAATCAAGGACGAGAATTGTGGTTGCAGCTAAAATATTAATGATGAACTCAAAATAGGATGCAATGATCATTCCGCATTTGCTATTGGAATAAGTCCACATATAAATGCTTCCATCAAAATTAAAGTGGCAACCAGCTTAAAATTATCGAATAATTACAATTTATCTAATATTTATTCGAAAAAAAATTCGAATTTCATAAAATTTTTTAAAATAAATACGACGATTTATGAAATAATTTCAAAAATTTTAGGCTTGGAAATATAGAAGTTTTAATTTTAAAAATATTTTGATTATTCGCGTTGATTTTCGATACTTTTTTTTTGCTTTCTTTAAATATAAGATTTGCAATTTAAAAAAATTCCCCATTATGTTCACAGAAGGTAAGAAAAAAATTTTTTCATAGAAGGTATGAGAAATTTTTTTTTTTTTTTAAAAAGTTTTTGCAAATATTTTTGTACTCTCCAAGATTTGCTTGAAACTTAACGAATTATAATTTAGTTTAGCGCTAAATCGATATAGAAATCGTTTCATACGTATTTGATAAATGCAGCTTTGAAGAAACGAAATACTCCAAACAAGCATAATCCATCGGATTGTCATTTGTGGATCAAAATATTTATTATATAAACTTGGCCAGTTGATAACGAAAAGTCGATTGATCGTTATCAAAACATTTGTATATATACCGCCATAATAGAAAAAAATGGTCAGCTGACCGGCTGTATTCGATATTATAATGAATACTCGTGAATTATTATCGAATAGATGTTGCCTAAAATTTTTAACTTTTTAGTGGAACATTTTACTATATTCTATGAGAAGTTCATTATTTTATTGCTAAATATGGCTATTTTTAAGTTTTTTTTCATATATTGATAAGCGATATTCAAAAGAAGGAAAATTACTGTATATTATTAGAAATTATCAGTAGTTTCAATGAAACTAACGCAATTAGTAAAGGAGCAGCCCAAAAAGCAAATATTAGTAGCACTCCAATGTTGCCGGCTGCGTGAGTCGCACAAGAGTATCCGAATGCATTCCTCAGGTGATCAGCTTTGAAAACGACAAAAGCTGATATGCCATTAGTTGATAAGCCAATCATAGCCACCTAAATGAAGGATTAGCGAAGTAATAATCGAAGAAATAAACTGAATTACTTAGTAACAATTGTGTTCACTCATTCGTATACTTCCCATTTTTATAACAAATCTTATTTTTATATAGAAAGTACTCGTATTTTTACGTGGAAATTACTAAAAAAATTACCACGAAAACGAGTGTCGTCGCTATCACATCGTCATAGCTGCTTCTAGGATCCGTCAAATTTACTGGATATGAAGAATTGCCCTTAAAAAAACATTCATTATAGTCATTATCATTATCATTACATTATCAGTGGACTTCTAGACTTCTTACATAAGTGAAACTGATACAATTTTAATATAATTTGATAATAAAATATCAGAAAAATGAGTAAAAGAATTTACAATCTTAAAATATTTAATGCTGAATTAATAGAAAATTGTTTTTCCGAGGCAAAATTGAGAAAATGGAAAGCAAAGAAGAAGGCTTTGTTCTTTTTGGGGGACCACGTAATAGAAATTTTTAGGCTTTATGGGGCCAAGACAGTGAGTATTTTGTAAAACAAAAGTATATAGGTACTTATAAAACAAAAACACTTCTTTCTTCCACAAATCCTCCATTGTTAACGAGTTTCAATTTATTTTTACAGTGAGTGCAATTTCTCGTAAAACTGTTCCACTAATGAGATGAATGAAAATCTTTCTTCTTCGATAATATCTCTCTTAATTACGGTTGAAAGTTAGTGTCTTAGTGTCGCCTATTAGGAGAAAATTGATGGAGAATGTTCATCCATTAGTGCCGATCTGTATATTTGTGAGAATATATACGTTTTTGTAGATAGCTTTTCAGAAGAATAGATATTTGTATGATACGAAAAATAGAATGTTTCAGTGGCTTGTTGCTCGGTTTAGAGTGTCAATGCTGAGGTTCTACTCCCCACAGGAGTAAACCGATCTAAAAATCTGTGTTATGCTAGCGACTCACCCGCAATTCACCAAAGGACTCTATGGCATATTTATCAAGTGCGACAAGCCAGCGGAGCGAGTCTAAACAGTGATGGTGAGGGCTCTTAAAAAAAATACTCATATATGCTGATATACTAATATCATATATTCACAAGCATAATTTTGACTGTGTAATTTATCACTTGAAAGATAATTCTAGTAATTTTATAATATTAGAATTTTCTCTTGATTTATACTACATCGTCCAGTTGAAGTTTGAGCCCATTTGCAGAATTTACCATCGGTAAGACTTTGCTTTTTTGGCTAACCAATTTTGGTTAAATAGCTCACAAATGGTTAACAGAACTCTTAATTGTAACTTACTTAGTTAGTTGCATTCTCATTTGCCTTTGTATTTTGCATTTTTGCTGTTATGAAATCTTACGCTTTTATTTTTTCCTTCCCCTTCCTCCTAGTTATTAATATTTCACTGATTTTTTAAGCTTACCCATTTCAGTCCACCTTTCTTTTTCTTTGCTTATTTTGATATACACTGGTGAAATGCAAAGTTAATGAAATCGAACAGAAAATATAATCATTATAATCATTATCAGTAATCTATTATCAGAAGAAAAAATAGCGTTGAATGGGGATGGCTTCACCGCTGTCGATACGAATTCAGTTGGCTGGTTGTAGTTTGCTGACCCCTTGTTTAAATTGCAAAATCATTTTTTCAAACACATATACCTCATCAATCATTGCCAATCTTCTTTACAAATAGATTTCTCTTAAAACGGTTGGTATTGTAACAGTCGTTCGTTCTTTGTCGTTTATATTCTTTAACTCTTTATTATATAAAATAGATGGAACGAATCTGCAAATTTCGTTAACTAATTTATGAAAAAGTTATTTTTATTTTTATATTTTTATTTCTATATTTTTATTTACTATTTTTGGTTTCACTGTGATTTATCTTTTCAATGAACATTGATGGTCAGCGTAATTCGGAGTTTGCAGGTTTATTTCTATTAAGGAACAGCATTAAAATCCACGGTCTTTAGTTAATCGAAGAAACATATCACATCCGTTCTTAATTTTGACGACATTTTTAAAAAATTATACTAATAGCTGAATCACAATTATATTGAACTGAATGTTCTAAGTTCAAGATTTTCAGTAGAAACGATGTAGACCACTTTGGAGAGCCTGAAAGAGTTCTGCAGACTTCGAGAGGCCAATGGAGTATTGACGGATAAGTAGAAGCAGGACTATCTTTAATCAGATAAGCACCAAAAATTATTTCTTGGATTTCAAAAAATATATTAAGTTAAATCTTAAAAACTTGTTTTCTTGCAAACTTATCTAAAGATAATATGCGATAAGGTGATAAAAATAATAAATCTTCGTGAATAACAAAAATTCTAATAGGTTCAGTTTTTTTTTTATTGTTTGTTTAGAAAAAGATTGGAAACCCATGAACTAAACAATATTGTGCTTTTTTTGTTGCTCTGTTGCTCGTGTCTGAATAAGGCGACGTGCAAGGTGAATAGATTTAGTTACGACGAAAGTACTATTAATCAAATTATTGATGGACTGTATTCGGAATCATCCATCGTAGTTGTAGGAATCCAGTGATCCTGTGACTTTATGATTCATAATCAGTCACTCAAGTAGCAATGGCTGCTTTAGACATAACAACACAACAGTTTCCGACTGTAATTATGTAAATAAGATGAGGCAAGTTATTAGTGTTTATCACTTCTGGTTAGGTTCGTTCAACCGGCTAGTAGAAATTTACATCAAAGTGTCACTTGGAGAAAGAAATAAATTCCCAGCACCATGGAGCATATTCTACCGGATTTGAACTTTGATGCTTAAGGCAACAACCATTCGGCTACATATTACGAATAAAATTTATAAAATATATTTGCTATATGGCACAAAGACTGATACACATAAAAATGATTAAATCTCTTGAGAGAGACAATTGGAAAATGCTTCGCTGTACAATACATTGGATTTTTTCATTTCCTCAAATATCCTCCAGAATATCACCCCAATATCCTTCAGAATCAAATATCCTCCAGAAAGCGCTAATAATTTATGAAACACTGTCTAAGAAGATGCCTTTGGCGTACACAAAACGAGTTATTTTTTTTAAGTAAGAAGAACTAACCATAAAATGATAACTCAAATATTGGTCAATATAGCAAAAATGAAAAGCGAAAACTTAGTAAAACAGTCGCTGGCTAATATGGAATAAAAAATAGAGAGACGAAATTTCTTTCTGATAATTTATTCATCACCACCTGCTCGATTGATCGCGAGAACAACGCTCATTTAAGTATTATTTCAAAAATTTCAAACATTGACATGCATCATTTTATTAAAATCTGTTTCAATCGTTCAGTTACTAGAATTTTTGAGTAAGGTACATATAGAAAAAATTCTTATTAGCTCATAGAAGCAAAAAATAAATTTCTGGAAAAATTCAAACACATTGTAGAAATAATCGCGAAACAAAGTAATCTTGAAAAAAACGAAAACGGATAATTAGGCGAAAATAGACAATTAAGCGAAAGTCAACAATTGAGCGAAAATGCACAAATGGTATGGCGATGATCCAGTAAATGTACATGTGGATTGCGTAATCACTCTGTAAAATATATTTAACTAGAGCTTACTAAAAATGAAATTAACATTAAAAGTTTCCATCAAAATCCAAAAAAAAAAACGACAGGCTAACAGAAAATTTTAGTAGACTGTAAGTTCATACATTTATAAGTAATTTTTTTGTTTTTAATGATGCAGATGTTTGAATCCTTGAAATCATACGCAGATGTTTTAATTTTTTGAACGCTCACAAGTAATTTTTATTAATAAGGCGATCAATAAAAGTTTTTTACCTATTTAGATTATTTTATTATCAATATTTCTCTTTTAGCCTGGAGCTTGATAATATTATATGATAATATTACATGATAATGTCCCATAATATTATATAATATCTTGCGATAATATTACATAATAATATAATATTGATAATATTGTATGATTTATGATAATCTTGCATGATTATATTTTATGACAATAGTGTATGATAATATTATATGAGTTTTTATAATCCATTCAAAAAAAATAATTGCAATCTTGTAAATTGATCGTAATTCGTCACTTTATATTATCCTATCTTTGAATTTCTTTCCAGCATTATCTTTGCATTACTTATTGCCCGAATCAAGCATTTTGCTACAGTAATGCATGAGAATTTTTTTATAAAGTCAAATAAAATGATCATTTAAATAGCAAATTTTACTTTTTTAAATATATTTAGACCTGAATTTATTCACAGTTGCAAAATTATTATTCCAATATTTAATTTAATTCAACAATAATAAAAATGTGGTAACATTAATAGAGTTAGAATAAATGATCAAAGTCGACAAGCATCGATAACTTCGCAGATTTAATTAATTAATATAAAGATAATTAAAGTGGAGCATTCTGAATTTTTTCTTCATTCTGCTACTGCAAAAAAGTGTACCACATTGAATTGCTGCATTTTCACTGCATTTTTCAGACCAAAAATTGGAATCTGTAAAAAATTTAAGCTTAATTTATAAATTTAATAATTTAATAAATTTAAAATTTATTTATAAAATTTAAAAATTTTATAATTTAATTCATAAAAAAAAACGATTTTGTGGAATATGTTTGGCTAAAAATATCCGAAAGCATAAATCGCTTAAAAATATCTCAAAACCATGTACTCCTGTCGCGTTTTCTGAATACTTCCTGAAATCTTGCAGATTATTTTTGCAGTGGTCATAATCAATAATTATAATATTGCAAAAGGCAGTATAGGGGTTGTCGAAGAGGACGCATATTTTTACTATTAAACAAAAATTCATCAGCATGATCAAGCTTATAGAAAAAAAAATCCTTTGCCTTTAATTATTGTAGCTGCTAACAGTGAGGTCTCAAAATTAAAATCAAGGAATTCCAGATTTCGAAAGTTTATCTTGAAGCATAAACTTCTGTGGCTGAACAACGACACAAGCTTTACATTATAGCAATTTTAGGTGAAATTTTGAAAATTTCTCTCAGAAAACTCAAATAATGCGAAAGCAATGCGAGAAAAATTTTACGCCAGAATTTGCAATGCCTCTTTTTGCTCAAAAATATAAGATTTTTCAGTAATCGATGCTGGCAAAGTCGAACTTTAAAAATAAATACTGAACTTCTAAAAAGTATCTGAATTAATACTATTTTAGCCCATAGAACGACTAAAGATGAACTGATACACGGTAGTTGTTGTTAATGGATTTTTCCTAGAAAATCTTGAAAATCTGTCCTATTAAATATCCTTTATTTTGAGTTACTATAAAGCAGATGGACGAATAAATATGGAAATTAATTTTAATAAATACAGTTGCAAAATTTTTTATTAATTTCATTATTTATCTTTCAAGCGGCCTGTTTAATCAATTCTTTTGCAGAACGGTTAATCACTTTCACAGAAAACTCAAAGAAGTTTATTATTTATTAATTAGGTCATATTATAGAGGAATGGTATATTATATATGTATATATATATATGTATTAAATGAGGAAGATGACAATCGTATGCAATAAAAAACAATAGGTAGCTTCATCAAAGACGGCAAAAATTTGATTTTAGCGTCAATTTTACGAAGAGCTGTGCTTTTGAACAACATGAAATATCTATTAGTGGATGAAATAGATATGGCTGCAATAATTGAAGATACTAAATATTGTGGCCAAATACGTCGTAAAAATATCGAGCGCATCTTCCACGGTTTTTCTCTTCCTTTTTTTAATTGCAGCAATATTCGAAGAAAAAAGTGAGAAAAATTAAGCACAAAAATAAAAATTTAAAGGATTTAAAAAAAAAACAACATTAATCATTTTTTTTTCTTTAGTTCCAAAGATTCATGTTCCGGCTGAACTAGCGCAGCTTCTTCATCAACGGCGCAAAAAAATATTGATGACGAATAATTTAATCATTTTGGATAGAAATGCTAAAAACATGCAAATATCTATCTCAGTTCCAAGCGAGGATAGTACACCTAAAGCAATAAATGGTCATTTTTGCAGAAAAATAATGATTTTTAAAAGCAAATAAAAATAAAAATAAAAATTTGAAAATATAAAAATACAGTTTTAATGCGATAATAATAAAAATAATAATAATTTGAAATAATAATAAAAAAAAATAATTTCAGTGAAAAAACGAAAAAAAAACAAGAAAATGAATTTTACCAATGAATTTTATCAAAAATTAACAATCAAAGAAGAAAACGAAACGAAAATGGAATTTAATGAAAAAGCTAAAGCAATAACTGATCAGTGAAAGTTTTTTTAAAATTTTTTATAAAACAATATTCTATTTTCTTATAAAATCGATGCTTTTTCATTTGTATTTTGGAAATAATTTTTCTAATTGTTTTTTATTTGTAGATCTTACAAAATATTTTCGAAAATTTGCTGAATAATTTTAATTAAATATAATGAATAAATGATTCAATTTATCATTTATTTTTGTCTCTAATGCGACCTAAAATTTTTTTATGCTAAATGGAACTTCTCAAAATCTGATATAATTATGATGAATAACTATAAAATAAAAAAAAAATACTATTTCATAGATATTTATTCATGCGAAATCGAATATATTTGTTAAATTACAAAAATTATTTAAAAAATTTAAAAAATTAATTTATAATTTTCTTATAAAAATTTTATCATTCGTATTTTTGAAAAGATAGCAAAAAATAAGAACAATATTTTTGAGCCTTTAAATCACGAATTCTTTTAATATCAATTAAGGTGCAAAGTAGTCGAAGCATCATGTCGGATATAACACCAAATCGATTCCCATATTTCGTTCCTGTTGCAGCATAAGCCTATGAAAAGCCTATCTCGCATAATTTATGCGTGGTAAAAGTGCGGTACAAATAATATTTTACTGAGTGTAAATTCTATGTTCCTATCGTCAAATAGTTCAGTGGCAAAATTTTTAATTAACCATCAGCTAGAAGTGTTTAACTAGAAACTGAGAGTTATTTATTTATTTTCACAACTATTAGGTTGGCAAACGCTAATCTAATTTTCTTCTAAAAACAATGGCATTCCATACAAAATGGTAATTTTCGGAAAGGTGAAAATTTGATAAAATAAAAGTGTTAGAAGAAAAATGATAAAATTTTCATGTGATTTTTTGTATATTTCGCCATATTTATTGCACAACTTCATTCTTTCACAATTGTAACATATTTAAGCGTTTTCCTCGGAACTTTAATATTCTACGAGTTATCAATAAATAAAATTTTGACTTTAATTTTATTCATTTTTTATAAATTCTTATTCACTTAAATTCAAAAAACAAACGGATTTGCTTTTCAAGAAGCGTAAATAAATAAAAAACGAAATATGTACGAAATATTCAAGTTTCAATGAGTTCCTTGACCTCATCACCAGATTGCGCAACGGAAATCGTCAAGCTTAGTCCCAGTTTGCCTTTTGCTAAACTCTTACTCTATGGCACAAAGCATGCCGCATTGAGATTCGTCAACGAAACTGGCAATTACTAAAGTAGGGAACGATTTGTCATAGCCTAACCGCTCAGAGCAAGCCGAAAATTTATGAGTGGAAGCACGGGAGAAAATTGAGATAAAAAATGATGAGGGGTTAATAGTTATGAATAGCTGAGATGTTTGGGAATAAATGAATTTTTAATTTGTTTTAATTTTTAATTTTTAATGAAATTTGTTTTTTTTTACTTTATGGTTAGTTATTAGTGTTCGTATTCTAATTTTGAGCAAAATTTTAATTTTGCGTTTGGCGTAATTGTCCTAGATTGAGTATTGTTCATTTTCATGCTTATCGTTTCGTCGTTTGTAGATTGGAAAAAAAATTGAAATTATCGTTCACGAACTGAGAGTAAAAGAGTTCACCTATTAAAATGCAAACCAAAATATGGTAACAGTTATTTGAATTTCGAGTCTAGATGTGCTGAAAATAAAGACGAATCTCCTTACGCACAACTAATAAAATACTTGCAAACATTTATTTGCTCAGGAGGTACTTTTGTTTCCTCATTCAATAGCCTCACCACCAGAACCAATCATGTCGAATACCAACCAAAAAATATGTTAAAAAATATATTTTTTTTTCCTAAGATATGGTGAAATATCGGTGAAAAATCTATACATAAAATGATTACATTTCTTAAAACTAAAAATGAAAATGCAACAGAGCCAATTTATCCCGTAATTATTGTCGAATTATACTTAAAGACAGACCGTAATTAAACCATTAGTTAAGGTGCTATATCAAAGTTATCAAATATCATTGTTCCGCTTCGTAGAGCATTCATCTTTCCTACGAACTTAGAAAATGAATCTGATTACTTCGTCATCTTCAATTTTACAGTGAATATTCATTGCAAACGAATGAGTCTAATTGATGTCAAAACTCATTGTGTTTAACTTTCTGTTTGTTATGGATTAAGTAGTACTATCGAGAAAACTATGCTATGCTACAAATATCTGCAAATGTGCACACCCTCAATTCGGAGCTCCTAATTCCCGGAGAAGTGAGCCTACCCAAAAATCCTGATGATGCTGGCTACCGATTTGTACTGCTACCACCAAGAGAGTCCCTGGCATTTGTTTAGTGCAACAAGCCAGTGGAGTCTAACCAGTAAGGATGAGGGCTCTAAAAATAAATTTTATGCATAAATCTAACATATGGAAATTTCCAGTCAATAGATATAGTGATATATCCATTATTTTGGGGAATAATTATTTCATGAAATGTACACATAGCACTACTGACTCGATTTAAAAAAAAATACTACAAAACGTAAAAATAAGTTGGGAGAAATGTACTGACGATCTGCATCTTGAAACATGAAACACCAACACCAACAATCGCTATATTTTGCATATATATCTCATCTAATTAAAATCGTGGCTACAAATTCAAAAATTACTCGGCCATTTCAGTTTAAAATAAAATTTTATGCAGTGAAATGAGCAATAACTTATTTTTGTCATATACCGAGATAAGATGACTATCTAGAATTTCGTAATGAATGAATTAATATTTTTTGTCGCTTCTTGACTATTTATCACAGAACTTTACTGAATATTTGATAAATTTATCATGGCTAATATGATATGAATATTTGGCTGATATTGTTTTAAGCTTCAGCAAATCAATTTATCATTGCAAGCATAAAAATTTTGCAAAAAATTCTTAATGCGAATAATAAAATTTTATTCATTAGTAAAAAAATTTAAATTCTGGCTATCCACAATTAATAAGTTCTTTCTTAAATAGATTATTCCTTATATGAATTTTTATTAGAAATAAGTTCTAAAATACACGAAAACGTTTTGGCATAATTTTTCGTAACATTTGCTTGATTAGCAATCATCTCTTTTACAATATTCTCCAAACCCTAATGAAAATAGTTTTTGGCTTCGAAAGCTAAAGCCAGTTCATTGCAAATAAATATGAAGACTTAACTGGTGATTCTGATTTGAAGCAGAAGTATAAAAAAATTATATAAAACAATCTTTAGGCTAACTCAAAAAAAAAAAATATTGGGCCAAATTAGGCCATTCAAATATTATTACCTTTTTCCATATCCTATTTATGCGAGGCAAAATTTTCATATAATGCTGCAGCATTAGCGAGATAAGGGTTAATGCTAATAACTTATATGAGGAGACTATCTAGTGGTATCTACTTAAAAAAAAGTCGAAAGTACTTGTGGCTTAGAGGCCCAGAAGTATCGTTCTTACATATCTTATCGAAAATACTATATTTTTATAAATATATTATATTGAAACAAAGGTACATAATAAGTTTTTCGCTCGAGAAACAATATTTATTTGTTTTTAAACTACAAATTTAATGTTCCGTTTTTTCTCAGATTTTCCATAAATCCATAAATCGTGAAATGTCCGATGACAAAAAAAAATTTTTTTTCGATACGTTATCGCCTTTTTTAAAAGACAATAACTGTGGTATTTCATGGAATTCCTTAAAAAATGAAAAAAAACTGGCAATAATTTTATAAAGTAATTTGATGACTATAAAATAAGCCGTTAGGCACTTTAATTAAGACGAATTTTAGTGTTAACAAATAAGATATTTTTATGACTTTGCTAGTTCTTTTTAAATCAAATTAAAATATTGAAATCTGCTAATCAGCGGTAAACTTCAAAGCAAACAAATAGGTAGGGTTATCACATACATAATCAGATAGATGAAAAACATTAGTCTACGAAATATATAAAGTTGTTGTGCAACATGGTTAAATTCAACGCTCTCAGAACTATTCGTCTCAATATTAATTTCTTCATTGAGTGGAGGATTAGATGAAAGAGTTTTGTCAGCCTCCCTTACTACATTACTTGCACTCTCTTGCTGCAGCGCCATTGCATTTCCACCGTTCTCGTGTTCTTCAGATACCTCAGAACTATGATTTAATATACTTTCATCGAAATCTCCAGAAAAAAGACTGAAATTTCCTAGTGTAATGCAAAAGTGCAACAAAAATTCAACAGGTATCGCAGAAAAAAATTATCGCTGATATTCCAGTGATTTAAAAGTTAAGAAAAAAAATGCATACGTCTGTGGGTCAAAAGATAATCCCTTGATATTAAATGTTCGTATCTGTCGCAGGCTCTCCGTTATATTTGTTATCTAAAAAAGAATATGACACTTAAAAATGAAAATATGAAAGATATAAAAAAAGCTTTTATTAACTGAAGTTGTAATTCTTTAACTTTAAAGTGGTTTTTAATCAAATGAATTTAAATGATAAAGGAATATAAAATGCTCAGATAAAATCATATCTGCCTATGACATTCCAAAAAGATCGCTAAAATTTTTAAGTATAAAACCAGTTCAAATATTACGACAGTTAGCGGAATTATGCTTTCTACGGACCAATAAAAATTAGATTCCAAAAATTCGATTTGACACTTCTCAAGTAAACATACGAATTGTATCCAACAAAAAATAATTATTTAATAATAGATTTAAAATAGTTTCAAAAAAACGAACCTTAAAAGGCAATTCGATATTTTTTGGAAGAATATTTTCTAGATATAAAATCATGACATGTAGAATAAATGTGATAGCCGTTAACGAAAGGTTGAAACCATAAAATGAAACTGAAATAATTTATATGATAATTATGATATGATAATTTAATTCGCTAGTATAGTATAGTATAGTTTTAAATAATAAACGTAAAGGGAAAAACATCCTGTTAAAAAAAAAAAAAATTTGTAGTTTAAGGTACTAAAAATTTGAGTTCAATTTATAGTTGGACTTTTTAACGAGATTATCTCTTTTGTTCAGTGATGTATATAAGCTATATTATATTTGCCAAGGTGCACCATAAATATATGTGGTATTAATTGAAATGGATAAATTTGCAGTTTACCATAAAATAGTTCATTTCTGAAAGAATATTTGGAAAATTAACCAATCTTGGGTACGCGGCCATTGCCTGGTGGTAAACCTTTTATAAGATCCCATCCGAATAAAGCCTGTAACACAATATTCAATACCGACATGGGTATAGCCAAGGAAAACGTATCGATCCAGAAAATTGATAGCGTAAGTGCACTTGTGACTAGCTGCAATTTAATTGATAATAAATTTGTACCCTTTCCTTTCGTTTAAAACATTCTTTATAATATTTCATGCACTATTCATACTTTTTTTGTGATTTAAAACTTAAGAAAGTCCATTATCATATTATTAGCCACAAATGCATAAGCTGAGGTTGGAAATGTCGACTAATTATTTCTACTTTACTAATCTCAAAAATGACAATTGTGTTCGTTACATGAATCTCTTTAATTTTGTACATGTTTAACATAAATATTTCAAAGTTCGAAAAAGGTTTATTTATAGTTTTAATGATTTTTTTTGCAATTTTAAGTTGAAAAGTTCAAAAATATAGAAATTGTAGAAAAAAACAAAAAATCCCTTTATATTCACTTATTAAATTCCTCTATGGCTAATAGTGATTTCAGGGAAAATTTTCGCTCATATTCAAATACAAAAGCTGATTATTTTTAAAAGGTTTAAAAAAAAAATTTTTTTTAGAAATATAAAAATAATCGCAAAAATTCTATAAGAAAAAAATTTAAATATATTAAATATATTAATTAAATATATAATAATTTAAATATATTATTATATTAAATATATAGTAAAAATTTATATCAAATATTTAAAAAATCACATACACTAGGTAGGATAATTGTTGTTCCAAAATATGGTACTTGCCTTTTTATTCTGATACCAAACTCGATCAATGACCAAAACCATTCCGGCTAAAATATTTTAAGAAACAGTGAAATTATGCTAATCTTTTTCTATATTTATTTAAAATTTAAAATTTATTTAAATTTTAAATTATGAATGATCCAAATAGAAAATAGTTATTCTATGAGAATTGGTAAATTTCATGAGCAAAGGTAGAAAATCATTCGCAAATGATTTTATGAGTATGATTGATCAATTGAAGCAAATTTCTAGAGATTCTGAGAAACGGCGTAGGATTACAGGATAGTGTTTAAAAATATGCTTCCCAATAGTAGGTCAGTGGAGCCAAGCAGAATGCCATTAGAAAAAGCAAAGTCGAGAAAGAAAAACATATGTGGAAAAATTAGCGAATTGAATTTTTTCCACAAAGATTTCGCTTCTTAGAATCCAACATCGCTGTTTGCATTTTCGAAATACTTTTATTATCCTTATTCATTTTCCACTTTTGGTCATTAAAGATGAAAATAATAAAAAAACAAGCTTTGATTTACCTGTCCTTCAGGTATTTCGTCTTTGCAACCAGATGGTCCCCAGTAGCACTGTCTTCGCCATGTATCTTTAACTTCCCAACCTTTAAAGCAATTAACTCCGAACAAATTTTCAAAAAGCAACACAAATAGTTTTACTAAATTATGGAAATTAGAAATGCCTAAAGTCCTCTTGAAAATAGAAAAATAAGAAAAGAACTCGTGAATTATTTTAGGAAAACCAAGAAGTTCGGCTGAAAACTAATTAATTATAAGTTGGTTAATTTCTAAACTGATTACCGGCTACGTGTTTCTTTGGACTGCTATTGTTCAAGGGATCATAGTTTAGTTTTACGGCGGGTTTATTCCACGGAGTGTTACCGAACGCATCGGAAAGATTCACTTTTGAAAGGTCGTAAATCCAGTCGGCGATAACTATTGGGCATTCCTGTAAATCATTTGATATGCTAGGGTGCTTTTTCCTGTGGTCTACGAAAGTGTTAAAAGTGTTATGTATTACGTGCTTTAATGTATTTATATGCAGAATCTGCATTAAAGAACTATTCAGCGCCAAACAAAATTTTTTGTGGCCTTCATAACTTTTTACATTAAAATTCTAAATTTACCATAAATTATTTATTTATTTTTTTTTAAGAGTTTTCACCATTACTGATTAAACTCGCTCCATTGGCTTGTCGCATTGGGTAAGATAGAAATACAGGTAAGTCGCTAGCATATTTTTGTACAGGTTTATTCCTGCGAGGAACCGAACCTCAGCATCAGCGCTCTAAATTGAGCAAAAATCCACTAAGCTCTTCTTTTACCAATTAGCTTATTACTAAATAAAATGTATTTTCATTATTAGCGACTGTTTGAAAGCACTGCATCCATCTGTTTCAGTTTGCAATGTTCTATTTTATTGCGAAACAAAATATTTTGAAGTTAAAAATAGCCAAAAAATTAATTTTTTGCGACCAAAATGCAATGCTATAAGTAAATTAGTAATTTGCAAAAAGGGAAATTTTCATATGAAAAATGAAAATTTCACGATCTTTTAGCTTAGAACTAGAATGATATGCTTGTCGAATTTCCATTCGCTAGCAAAAATTATTCCCAACACTACCAACTAAATAATTCCTAATTTGGTGTAGGTTAAATATTAAAAAATTGGGATGCATTATAGTTCACATTAATTCAAACCGTAAATTTTTGCTTTTTATTCTTGCGGTTTTCATAAAAAAAATTCACCAAATATCTGCTATTCGCTACCAAAAACTATTCCCAACACTGCTTAAATAAGTAATTCCTAATTTAGCCGTCTTTAATAATTTGGAAACATTTTTAATTGAAAGCAATATTAGATGAATGCTGTAAAAATTAATTAATTATAAAATGAAGTATTTTATTATTTTATTTATTATTTTAAGTGCTGGCAAGAGATTCGCTAGAAATGACTTCCAAAGCGTAAATTAATTAAATATTAAAATAACTTTGTAAATATTTTGATTTGTGTTGTTTTTCATTTATATTTTTAAATCACCTGTTCATCATATGGATAATCGGTGAAATCAAAAAGGCACGTCACATGGAAGCTGAAAGAACCTGACGCCCAAACTTTTCCATCATTGCCCACTGAAGCTGGAAGTCCCTCCATATGTAAATACCATGAATTTCCGCGAGCGCTAGACAATTTACAATTTAAAATGTTGTGAGAAGAACATTCATATTTTTCGCTTTAGCCTAAATACAGCTGTTCATCAACTTCAACTTTGTACAAATATGCTCAAATACCAGACTAGAACCTTTCTTTCTTATTTTATTATTAGTATTTATGGGTTAATATTTCTTTGCAAATTCGCACCTATTATAGAGTGCCAACGCTGGTTGCCAGATTTTCCAACTTTCAATAGCAATTCTCTTTGTATTATTGTATTTACTTGGATCCCATTGTAGATATTCATCAGTCCATGTTGCCCATAACAATCCGTGCAACAGCATCGTTTGCTCGCGCTCATCCTTAATAATATGCATAGTAGTGAACAAAATAAGCATTGAACGATATCACTTTGGTATAAAAAATACGAATAATATTAATAATTAAGACTTTTCAATAATAAAAATAATAACTAATGAATTTGCAATAAAAAAATTCGCATAAAAAAAGCATGTTCTCACCACTTTTTCAATATGACCAATCAACAAATATATTTGAATTTGCACCGTCGTTGATTCTTTTTTAACGGGTCTATGCTTTCGGTTATACGACTTAAGAAGGGTCTCTTCCAGGTGTTTATTGTATTCTGAGATCCATGTATAAGCACTCATAATTAACAAAACTAAAATATAATATTTAGAAATAAAAATTTCTCGTTGAACATATCGCCAATTATGCATATTATTTTATATAATATATGGTAGAACTCATAAAAATTTTATAACTTATATTATAAATTATATAAATTATATAACATCTATAAATTCTATAAATTATATATAAATTATATAACATCAAATAATTAGTTTATCTTATCTTATCTTGTCTTAACGATTTCATTACATAAAAGCCAATTAATTCTGATAAATTTTTTAAAATCACTGATTACAATTGAATTTATATTCTGTAATATATTAGTAATATAGTAATAAAATTCAAAATTCATTGAAATAAAAAAATATTGCATTAGGAAAAAAAATAGAAAAAAAAATCACCAAAATAGGCGAAAAATAACCATAATCGGTTTGCCATTCAACAACTAATCGCAGCTTCACTGAATAATTATCAAGCAATTCCGTGAATATCGCTATAGCCTGAAATATGATATAAACATTGAATGGACTGCAATTCGATATCAAATACAATCAAATAAACATTTTAGCAAATTCTTGCATTATTACGTTAATGTCTCACCTTATAGCTGTAGTCTCAGATTTTGAAGTTTTGAAGCAATGTCTAAGTTGCAATTTTTTTGTTTTACTGAAAAAAAAAAGTTTTAGAAGCAAAAAAAATATTTATGCTATATTTCTATTGAATTATTATATAATGCGAAATTAATAGAGAAAAATCTGTCTTGATAACTGAAAAAATATTTATATAAAAGTACGAAGAAACAATAATAAAACTACAAAAAATAAGTTGCTATATAAAAAAAAGGTTAAATAAGGTGAAATAGAAGGAAATGCCTCAAGCGATATTCAGCTTATTTTATCAAACTGATTTAAGCTTCAAACATACAAATTAGTTTATTTTTCAGATTCACAAAAGTAATTATAAGTAATTATAATTATAAGCTATTTGGTTTCAAAAAAGGAATATTTAGAAGAAACAAAAATTTTAGTGTTGCTTATTATAATATTACAATATTAATGCTTTTAGTTATAGCCAAAATCGTTTCTTATCCGAAAACAAGATTTAAAATTAAACCAAAAGAATGATTTTTATGATGAATGAAGAATGACATTGAAATGTTTTAAAGATATGTTGTAAATGTTAGCTTAAAGTTGCATATTTTACAAGGGGAAAACTGTTGGTAGAGAGGCTTGGTACTAAATAAATTCCAATTATTCACAATGCACGACACTTCAAATCAGAATTCATGAACAAGAAGCGTAGGTATAATTTGCATAATAAATTAAAGGATCAAGTTTATAGGATTTTTTAAAGCTTAAAGGTGATAAAGCTGGAGTTTTGTACCAAATAAAGTCTTTTTATATGTATTTTATCTGTATAAGTCGGTATTTTTTATCAAATCTTTTTGATAATATTGTTCATAAAAAATGAACATTTTGGCTGCCCACCTTTTTCCTAACTTTTTTCCTATGATATTTTACCAAATGTCGTTTTTTAATTCTCTATATTGTAATTGTATTTGAGAGCATTCTTCATCCTACGGCACCTATTATTTCTAATTTCACTATCTCACTATGATGAGATCTTTTCGTCATTTGACTATCGAATTACAGATGACAAATCTTGAGTATCTGCTGGATTGCTCTTTTAATGACCGATTTACTCCTATAAATGGAAAAAACTTCAACCCTCGTTGCTTAACCTCAATCCAAACAATATTCCATTCGACTATCCGCCTCGTGTGTTGTAAATATCAGATTGTTGAATTAAATATTATTCGTCAAGATCTTTCAAATGCAGACTTAAGTAAGATAACACAACAAGTAGCAAAAAAAATTTTTGCACTTTTCATCAGTGTCATATCATTAGAATTATTGCTAAAATTTTTTCAAAAGCATAAGTACTTCAAATTCGTAGCATATTAAAGATTTGTTATTCTAAAATTTTCGTGATTTAATTCATAGTGGAAAAAGCATTCAGTAAATTTTTTAGGTAAATAATGAATTTATCATTATATTCATCATTAATTATAATGAAGGAAAATCATTTATTACGATTTATACTTTTAGTAATTATTTTAATAAAAATTTTCTTAAAGTCTGAATTCTGCAATTCTATAGAAATAAAGAAGAACTTCAATGGCTTTGACGAGGCATCAAACTCGCGATTAATGTAATTGATTAACTTAATCTTAGAGAATAAAAATAAAACGCTATATTTATTCTAAGTGATAAAGAACAAAATGCCTTACTGATAATGAAAAATATTGACTTATTCCTGAAAATAATGTGTGAGTAATGTAAAATATTGGTAAATATGTCTTTCTATAAGTGTATTTAGAAAAATATCGTCGCATATTTGCTATGGCTCATTTCAAGAATAGTTGCAGCTTTAATATGATGCGAATTTGAAGATGCAAGGAAAAACATTTCTCTATTGCCAATTTTTTTTAAATTACTGTATTTTTTCATAAAATAATTTATTATGCTTTCATAAAATTTAAAGCCTCTCTACTTTATCGGAAGTGGAAATGCGTTGCATAATCAACAGAGAAAACTTTAGTGAACCTTAATTCCCTCATTCTATAATATATATTTTACAGCTTAATTAATCATTTCAGTTCTAATGAAAGCCAAGTGAGATTATAATACGCTTTGAAGTGAAAATAATTGGCCTTTATTATCAATAAATAAAGAAGCAATTCACTAACCAATGTAAAAAATCTGTGTAAAAAATTCAACAAAAAAATTTAGAAACGAAAATGACGATTTCATTCATTATTATCACTAATATTTGAATAAAATCAGTACTAAACATGGATTTTTTGAAAAAACAATACTTCCTTTCTAATCGCTTTGGTATTACTATTGACATCAAAACTAATGGATTTCGGGGATAATTTCATGACTTTTGATTAATTTGTGGTTGTCGCTTATCGATAAGCCCCTAATAGGTAGACGAATATACTTCTTTTTAGTTTCACATAAAAGTATTCTTTTCTTCCTTTAGTAGCACTTATCATTTCTGATTTTATCACCTTTAGGTGATTTCTAATGCACGAATCCTTCTTCAAAGAGTTATTATTGGGATTTAAATATGTACGGTTGGATCTACGAAAGGAAAAAGAATAGGGACGATTGCATGATGATTAACCTCAATCGTATTATTCTGCAATCCTAATTCTTTTTTGTTATAATAATAATAATAATAATAATTGCGAATTTAGAATTCAATCTTACTTCACTCAGATTAGTTAAATTAGCCTTCTTCGTAATTACTTTAAAAAATTTTTGAATATTCATTACATAAAGGCGTGGTCTGAATATATTCTCCTCGAATATAAATTTAATACAAGATTTTATTCATATTGCAATAAATTCGTTGTCAAAAATGCTTGTGCTATCATCGAACCTATGTATTATAACAACGATAGCTATGGCTTATACTTTATTTGTTACAATCAATTCTCTACCATCGCCAAAACTTGATAAACAACCAATGATGAACAGGTAAAATTCATTTTATATAAAAAATATAACCATTTAAAAAAAAAAAGACTAATATTCGATTAATTTTTAATTAATCTCATTCTAAAAGTGATTGGAACCACTGATTATATGAATTATCACTGATTATTAGATTTCTTCGGCAATGAATTATTTAGAGTGATAGAAGAAAAACAGATCATCACTGTAAACCAGTTTTACTCATAATGGTGCATTTGCTTTTGTTGGAGGAGAAGGAATAAATCCATGCTACTTCGACCTCAGTGGACTCTTTTTCATGAAATTTGCCTATATTCTCAGAGCTACATTGAATTAAATTCAACTATAGCCAATGGAAACAGAGAATATTCTTAATGCAACTTTTGATATCATTTTTAAAATTCTATTTCCTTAAATTTAAATGTTTATGGCGATCAATTCACAGAAATTCTTACAAAAAGCAGAACTAATGGAAAATATTTTTGAAGACATTTGCATCTAATAGCTTAATGAATTTCGAGAACAATGGTATCGTAATCAAACAAACAATTTTATGCCCTTAAATCAAAAAAAAAAAAGACTAAAGACTAAGGCTTGAAGGTATCAAAAAGAAAAAACTGTTTGGAGACATCTTAGACGTGTGACCAGGGGGACCAATCAGAAATGGTGAAAAGTGTTAGAAGTTTAAACGAACGAATATGATTCTTATGCATAAATATCTCGAGGAGTGCTTTCAGTCTTTCGAAATGATGATGAAAAGGGCAATTCGATTTCTTTCATTTCATTAAAAATTCTATCAAAAAAAAATTCCATTATGCTCTTGAAATTTGTTACAAAAATCCATTTAGCTTTAATTCTATCCAATTAAATATATTTAGTGGCGATAAAGCTATATCGTCACCGAAATGAACAAATTTTCGCCGTTAGCTCCCGTGGACATGCTCGTTTATCGCATTCTTATTTCTTTGTCGCTATTTTATACTTTTAATTAACCAAATTTTCTTATACGATGGGAATTTTTAATACAAATCCACGATATGTTCATTCATTCAAAAATATTTTTGATTATTCTTTTTCTTAATGAAAATTAAATTCGTTGAAAAAAAAAAAATTATTTTTCTAAGATTATTTTCTAAATTCAACGAATGATTTACTTAAATTGTAGCAAAAAAAAAATCGAAAAAGAAAAATCATTGCTTTCTTCATTTTAAGAAATCAAAAACAACTGAGTTTATCGCATTAATCATTGAAAATAAATTGAATGATCGAATTTTTTCATGAATATCGACTTTTATTACTACAAGAACCACTTTTATATAAATGGCTATTTGCTTATAAATAGCAAAAATAGGTAAAAATTAAAAAAAAAAGATAAGTGGAGAGTAGAAATAAAGATGTGCGCATTATTCTCTCTTTCCAACTGAATTTCCGAATTCTTTGTCAAAAAATGGATCGCAAAAAATTCTATCTGAAAATGATAATATTTCATTATTAGCATCAATTATAATAGAATTTTTCAATGATAAATTTGCAGATTTCACTTGTTGAAACGATTCCAATACGATATTTCTAATTGTATCAACGGATTTTTTAAAATTATTTTTTTTTAAAACTCATAGTTTTCAGAAACGATATACGATTAAAGAAATGGTATGATTGGAATGACGAATATCTTGTTGATAAGAAATGGTATATTGATTATCACAAATATAATGACAAAATTATTATGAAAAAAAATCATATCATCTATTATTTTGATAATCTTTAATAATTAGACTGGGAAGAAAATCATTAACAATTCTCGAGACTAATTTTTTATAGCGAAGCATCGCAAATGATATCCATTAATTTTTTAAAGCCATTTGTAAGGATTAAAAGGGAAAAATAAATACTTTTAATTTTAATCTCTCAATTTAAGTGGTATTTCTCGATTTAAAAATTTAAAGAACAGTTTCTTATCAAACTGATTTGGATAGTGAAGTCACAAATACACAAACATGTAAGATCGAACGACTCCATATAGTGGTGAAATAATATCAGACTAAATTTCAGGTACGACTGGCAAGATGTAAGGAAACGTCTAAACGGAAAGATTGACCTACCAAGTGAAGAGTTCTCATTTGATCCAAACAGCAGATTCGAATGGAACTTTCATCGACTTTAAATAAACTAAGAAACTTTTGGATATTACCGTTATTTTGATGAAATTCAATCCGATGTTATGTTATTGTTCATGAATTTCATGAATTTTTATAAATTTGGTGGTTTTCTTGGCACATATTCAAAAATTTTTGGGCAAAAAATTTTTTTCAATAAATGGTTTGAAAAAACCGAGATTATAATGCATAATGCATATATATATTGTTAAAAAAATTCCTACTCTCCTATTGTATATTTTCGTGTTAATTGATAATGCAAATTTATTTTAATTACATAGATTAATACAACAAATGAAATTACTTAAGAATTTAAAAGGTAAATTAGGCAATCTAAGTTATATCCTAAAATTAATTAAAGGTTAAGAAGATGCAAAAATTGATTCATAATTATAAAATTAACAATATGAATGGCAGTCAACAACATTTTATAGAATTATTAGCCTAATTCCATTCGAAATTAGCTTCGTATAAATATCACTTCGAATCGTTTTGTCAGCATTTCACATCAAATCATCATTATTCATAACCATTGCTCCAGCAAATTTCTTCAGTATTTTTACAAGCTATAGACTGGCGTCGAATTTTAAAATTTTAAATTTCATTCTTAATTTATTAATTCAATGTTTTACTAACATTTTAAAATTTATGCTCACTTGCTTTTTAACTAAATTTAACATTTTTCAAAATAATCCTCCAAAAGAATTCCATTTATTTAGACATATACTATCTGTTTGGTAGTGAGCTTTGATTTCTTGAAGTAGTGTAAAATAGAAATTAAATTGATTTGAAAGATTTCCATGGAAATAACCAAATCAGCGTTAAAATTCGGTGTTAAAGTTACCTTTTGAAGTCACCAATTCAATTGCGAATTCTTTACGCGATAAAAACCGCATTTCCTGCAATTTTTTTCAGTTATCGCAATGCGTTTGATAGATTTATTGCCAGTGATTTCTGAATATCGAAAACGCTATGGAAATTCATCTCTTGTTCTATGGATAGAATCCATTCGGTTTCAGGCAAATGATAAAAATGACAATAAACACGGTAGTGTGAAAGATAAATGCTTGTTGAACTATACATTTGCTGATGGAAAAGTTATATCTGTAGTTTTCAAAGAAGTTCAAGTTATGAGCTTTGATTCAGCTATTTCATTACTAAACTTGCTAAAGCGCTTTGAGCAGTTAAAGCAGTTAAATAATACAGAAGATAATAGAGAAAACATAAAAATCGAGGTATGGCAATGTTATAAAACTTCTGAAAATTTATTTATAGTTGATGTTACTGATAACGTGAATTTATCAGATTCGGATTTTCTAAAAATTCTTGATATAATCTTCAATTTTCAATCTAATTCAAAACAATATACAACTGTGCAATCAATAAAGAAAATTATTTTACCTTTAAGCATTTATGGCAAACTGTATATTCACTTTGAATATGTTGGTGAATGCATTAATCTCAAAATTTATGACCGATTTGGCGTACCGATTGGTGAATTCCTGGATATTTGCTTAAGAAGATGGAAGGAAGATTATGGTGGGGAAAATGATATCCAAAGAAACAATCACTATTCAAACGAAAAAATTAGCGATAAATTCATGGAAGTCATTGAGCATAGAGACTCAAATTCTTTTAAAACTAACGATGAAAAAAATGTTATCGATACGACAAAAGAAGAGCAAATGGACATATCAGCTGATTGTAGGAAATTCTGCAAATTTAAAACCAATATGCAAACTGATATTTTTGCAGAAACTGGATGCATGGAAAACCAAGTTCTTCCACAAGACGATTTCGATGTTGTGAACGATACATTTGCTGATAGTACCATATACGACAATCGAAACCAACAGTTGCACAATGGAACGCCAACTTCTTTCTCGCTTGTAAAAATAAATACGGAGGGAGCCACAGAAATAAAGGAGATAGAAGAAATTATTTCCAATACACTAAAAAAATTTATAGCAAAAAATTTTCAGGAAGAAACTAAATTTGTTTCAATTGGAATGGACTCAATAAAGTTAGCATTATTTGAAGACGCCTTAAGGCGAGTGTTGTTTAATAAAATTGAGGTTCCAAACGGTTGTGTATATCAGCATTCGAATATCAGATCCTTAGCGATCTTCTTAAATAATCTTAGAAATAAATTGCGAAGCATAAAACTTCAGATTCAACCATCGGAAAGAAAATTAGAAAAACCATTGGTGAATAAGAAAAACCATAATTTTATGAACGAATTTGAGCGAGAAAGATATGATGAAATCATTGGCGATCTGGAAAATCTTTTAAAAAATGATGAAACTATTCCACTTACATCAGCTCAAAAACGTTTCATTTTTATCAATGAATTGTGGCCCAACTGTGAAAAATTACAATTTCAAGAGAAAATCATTATCAAATTAGAGAATGCTAATATTAAACAACTCGAAAAAGCCATAAATAGTCTTATAGGTAGACAAAAAATATTGCGAACAAAGTACCAACGATATTATCAACAAGTCCTTAGCCTTACTGAATCTTTTTTTGCAATTAAAAATCGATCTATTAGAGTCGAAAATAGTTATTCTGTGAATATTTTTGATGACATACCACTCGTTATAATAATCGAATCTGATTTATCAATTTCTAATCATTTTATCCTTCAAATCTTACTTCATCATATATCAACTGATGGCCATTCAATGGCTATTCTAGCGAATGAACTGTGTGCACTTTATAAAGGTGAAATACTGAATCAATTAGCCATTCATTATGTTCATTATGCATTAATCGAAAAGAGGCGCATGGAAGACGACGCAAATCTCGAGGCTAATTCAAGTTATTGGAAACAGCAGTTCCAAGGATTTCGTGCATCAAAATTTCCAATTGATAAGCCTGTGAAAATAGATGAAGAATTTCGTAAAAGCTCTTTAGAATACAAATTTCTTCAGCAAACAATTCATAAAATCAACAGTCTCGTCGATCGTTTTGCTAAAACTGAGTTTAAAGTCATTTTATCAATCTATTTTATCTTGATCAGTAAAGAATACTGTATTTCCGATTGTTGTACAGGAATTCTCATAAGCAACCGATCAACTGCTGAGCTACAAAATATCATTGGATGTTTCGTCAATCCACTTCCACTCCGTGTTCAATTAACCAATTCAACATATAATTTTTCGACACTTCTCGATTTAATTTCACAATCGCTTGACAATGGCATCAAACATCAGCTACCATTTGATGATATTGTAAATGTTGTGAATATTGAGCGCAATTATACAACTATTCCTCTCTTCCACACTTTGCTCGTTATGGATACAATTAATAATTTTATTAACAATAAAAATTCATCGTTAAACTGGAAAATTATTGAATACAACTCGACCGGTGGATTTTATGATCAAATTTGGTATTTTATTAAAGAAAATGAAAATGAACTAATAATTCGAGTTGAATATAATGAAAATATTTATTATAAACAATCTATTGAACGACTTATTAATAAATTTTTAATTTTAATTGATCAAATTTACGAAAATCCCAATCGCATTTTAGAAAATATATCAATGGAAAGACGAATTGATCTACTAAAATCGTTTAGAAGAAAAGCGATGAACCTATGCGATTTTCCTATTAGGCAAACAATTATCGATATCGCAATGGAACAGAATAAATTAAGCGCTTACTGTAATTCATTTATTTTTGCTGATAAACGATTTTCTAATATATGGTGGGAAAAAATGAGCAATCAACTGGCGTCGATGTTAACACAAATGATTATTCAGAGATACGGTGAACCACCGCAAGTCGATTCTATCGCGATTTTTGTAATGGAACGATCAACTGATATGTTTTTACTATTATTGAGCGCGTGGAAATGTGGTATGACTGTCGTACCGCTTAGTATAGATTGGCCAGAAGAAAGATTGTTGGCTGTAATGAAAAATATAAAATACACGATAATTTTTGTTTCCAAAAAATTATTATGTGAATATCACTGGATTTTAGAAGGAGCGAAACTGATCGCTAACTGTAAATATTATTATTATTATTCAGCTACAAAGCAGAGAAAACGTCAAATTCCACATGATCTGGCTTACATAACGTATACTTCAGGCAGTACAAGTTTACCTAAAGGCATTTGTACTGAATTGATCGGCTTGAATAATTTAGCCATGAATTATGCATTCTGTTTCCTACCGCATAGCGCAAGTCGTATCTATCAAGTAGTCAACCCCTCATTCGATATATTTTTTGCGGATATAATTGAAGCTTTTTGCTTTGGAGGTACATTGATCTTCGCCAAGAATAAGATTCCTGACTGGTCTGAGATGGAATCGATTACACACGCTTATATTATGCCAGCGTATTTATCTACATTCGGCGATAACTATATTCCAAATCTCGGCAAATTCGAGGCAATTAACTTTGGTGGCGATATAATTCAGACAGGTTTCTTAGAACGAGCCCTTCAGGGAGGAGTTCAATTATATCAACAATATGGCCTAACAGAATCAACGATCTATACAACGTGCAAACGTATGAAAAAGTTTGATCAACCATTCATGATAGGGAAACCATTTTTGAACACTGATATCAGCATTCGAAATCTTGATAGACAAAGATTTCCAGAAAAAACGCTGGGTTTTGGCTGTATAGAAGGTATTGGCCTTGCTCGTGGTTATTTTCAAGATGGCATATTAAAGCAAAAAAATTATGAAAACCTTATAGACCAACCCAAAGAAGAATTAGTTCTTGCCAAAGAAAAGCGATATTTATGGACTGGCGATAAAATTGAAATGCTTAGCGATCAAGGTGATCTGAAATTTCATGGTAGAAATGATACATTAATAAAAATAAGAGGAATGATGATAAATGTAGCAGAAATTGAATACTATGTTTCTTCATTAACTTTCATAGAATCGTGTGTAGTAAAATTACAGAGCTTTTCCAATAAGAACGCATTTCTTATTTGTTATATTACATTTAGAAAAGGATACAATGTAAAGAACTTTGAAGATCAAATACAAACCTATTTGTTGGAAAAACTTCCAGAGTTTATGGTACCGAGGAAGTATTTAGTTGTAAATCGAATGCCTCTAAATTCTAATGGTAAAATTGATCGTTCTAAATTACCTATAATCAATTTCGATGAAAAAATTGAAAATAAGATAAAGGCAAATGAAAATTTAACCTCAGCTCAACGACGATTATGTGAAATTTTCGCTGAAATACTCGGACGTAGTCAAATTTCAATAAACGATTCATTTTTCGATGTAGGAGGTGATTCGTTAAAGGCACTATTTTGCATACAAAGAATCCAAAAAGAGCTCGGAATCGAAATCCATTTGAAAGACATATTGAAAAATATTACTTTCCGACAAATACTGGATTCTATTTTGATGAAATACAACCACAATTGTTCTAAATACTTAGAAGAACCTAAGCCTTGCAACTCATTCTGGTTATTCAAAGATGGTATTCCATTGAATTTCGGACAAGAGAGCCTGTGGTACTTACAAAAATATAACAAGAATGACCCGAGCTACGTATTAAAAATGAGTCTGAACCTGTTGCCCTCAATAGATTGCCAGCTCTTAAACATGGCTATTAATTATATGATAAGAAATCATGCAATATTTCGCACTATAATCAAAGAATTTAGAGTACAACGAAACCCTTCACAATGTGTTTTATCTTTAACCGAGTCGTTCATCAAACTGAGGGACCAGTTGGAATTCGATGAGGAGACCTTTCAGATGAATATTTCACCACCAATAAAGGTCAATCTGCAACGAAACAAACATACCACAAATCTCTTAATATATATACATCACATTTTAACAGATGGATATTCCTTGAATATTGCAGTTCAAGAACTTCTTCGATATTATGGAATTTTGAAACGCAACGGAATATCTGCAAAGGTTCTTAGTTGTTGTAGTGGAATAAGCTATGCAGAATTCAGCTATCGCCAACGTATTGAATGGGAAAACAGATCTGATGATGTGAATGAATGGGTTGATAAATTAAGGAACATAGAGCCATTAAACATAGCGACTGATTTTCCACGTCCTAACATATTTGATGGACAAGGAAAAGTTTATTCTCAGATATTGAAAATGCCGCTTGCAAATATCAAAGAATTTTGCAACATACACAAATGTACACTATTCACATACTTGGTGACTTGCTTTGGACTACTTATGCGCACTTTATCTGGTCAAAATAAATTCGCTATTGGCACGCCATCACTGAATCGACAGCAAAATGTCTTGGATACTATAGGCTTTTTTGTCAATAATATCGTTATATGCTTCGATCTAAATTCATTTACACTCATTTCTGATCTTATAGAATCTATTCAACATGAAATAATCAATGCGCTCGATCATCAACACATTCCATTCGAACTTATCGTCAAAAAACTGAATCCTATTCGAGATCCATCGCGATCGCCAATTTTTCAGTATTCATTGGTCCTTCAAAATCAATTCATTAATTCAATAGAAAACGACGAAAAAATTTTGCTTAGCGTTGATGAAATACATTCAGGTGGCGCCAAATTCGATCAAACGTGGTTTTTTCATGAGCGCGGAATTCATCTATCGCTTGACATTGAATTTTGTACATCACTTTTTCGGCCTTCAACAATACAACAATTTGCTAAAATATTTGAAAATATTATGAAATCATTGATAGAATCGAAGAAAATTAATGATATGAAATTTGTAAACGATGTAACTCAACTGAGATTTATACGATATGCGACAATAAACGAAAATCCAAATAACACATCGGTTAAGTGCAACAAACAACCGAAGCGATTTCAAGGAACTGAAGCAAAACTATACAAAATATGGTCAACTTTCTTGCAAAAGCCATCAATCGACGATGATGATAATTTTTTTGCGATCGGTGGCCATTCATTATTGGCAGTTAAGATTTGTAGTGAAATATCTCGAGAATTTAATATAGATTGCCCAATTCATATTATTTTTAGCCATCCAACTATAAAGCAATTAATAAATTATGTAGACAATATCCATTCGAGGAATTATGCAAATTATGTCACCAACACAACACCATTACCTTTATTCTGCAAACTACAGGAGCCAATATTAAAAATGTTTTTTAGAAATCAACCGAATTTCAATATGAAAGCATATGAGACGGGCTTTACTGTTCAAATTGAATCTCTAGATGTTAAGAGTTTGCGAAACATTTTGAATCGGATTATTATGAGGCATTCTAGCCTAAGAACAAAATTCGCTTATAGCAACAACCACTTCTATCAGGAAATTTACTCAGGCATTGAAGCTTTTATACCTATAATCGATTATTCCGCTGAATTTTCTGATCTATCCGTGCCTAAACCTCTGCTCGATATTTCTCTTATATGCGTAGCTAAAAACATAAGCGAACTTATAACTGATGTAAAATTTCTGGTTAATCATGTCTTAGCCGATGGCCGTTCTATGGAAATTATTCAGGAAGAATTATGTCAGAGTTATTTCCATGGAAGAAAATTGCCCAAAAATACCACCACTTACAGCCAATTTTCAAGCGATTTTAATAAAAAAGTCGAATCATTCGAGAAAATTTTTCAGTATTGGCAAACAAACATAAAAAACATACAAACCGATCAAATACAAACGGACAAAATCAGATCTCCAATCATTTCAAACAAAAGTGGATATGTTGAAAGAAGATTCATTGGTCTGGGAGAGGTCATAATGAAATTGGCCCAATATTTTTATTGTTCGCCAACGGCTATTATTTTGGCAGGTTTTCATCAGATTTTTGCCCTTCGTAAACCAGCAAAATCAGCATCATTAATCGCTTTCCCAGTTGATATGCGATTCAATTCAGCGGACCAATGTGTTGGTCATTGTGTTAATATCTTACCACTTATCATAAAATTTTGCGATTGCTTTAAAAAATTATGTAAGAATATAATGATACAAATTCATGATATACTAGAAAATTCGTTTATTCCAAGTGAAATTATCAGCGAATTATTGGAAAATAAACATACTCAGCTATCGATAATGATTTCGGTCAATACTATCGAGAAGAACTCCTTAAATTCCAATAAATTTCGATTAATAAACGAAAATTCTGGCTATACAAAATATGAGTTAACTATATTTGTGACACATTGTGATGAAACAATAGATATCAAAGCTGAATTCATGCATGAAATTTTTTTTACGGAAAACATTGAATTAATGATTGTCGAATGGGCAAAATTTATTACTAGAGAAGCAAGAAATTGGTTAACTCCGAGGATCGCGAAAATAGAGAAAATTCAAAATTCTCCACTGGGCTATAATAAAAATTTACTAACAAGTGAGCCCAACCGTTCAGAGATAACAAAAACAAGCCAAGGAAATCTGCAATCTTTGGATTATTGCAAAATACCTTCAGAAAATTTAGAATCAGAAAACTCTGGTAAAGATACTGTCGAACTAAATGCAAATATTCTAAACGATTTGCCTCGATTCACTTTACCTGAATTTTTGCGAAATACAGCTCTATATGCAGCGACCAACAAATCATTTTACAACGAAACCACCAAAATTACCTATAACTCAATGATATCGAGAATTGATCAAATATCAAACGTTCTTGAGCAAAAATTGTTGCAACTAACTGGAGAAGTACTTCGACCCGATTGTATTCTACCAGTCGTGGCAAAAAAATCACTTGATATACTAATAGTTTGCCTCTCAATAGTTTATAGCGGTTGTGCTTACTTACCAATTGATATTAAAAATCCTAAACATCGTATCAATGAAATTTTAGACCAGCTAGATGGTCAAGTCTACATCTCTGATTATAAAATTCACACTGATAGCCGCCGTGCGATAAATTTTAACTATCTTAATGGCGGTTCGACAAGAGAATTCTTTATACGAAAGCAATTCAAGCGGCTAAGAAATAAGCCAGATGATCTAGGATATGTAATTTTCACTTCAGGCTCAACAGGTCGTCCTAAAGGTGTTGCTATAAAACAATTAGCCATCATCAACGTGGCCGTACAGTCAACGCAAAATTTCTATGTGAAATCCACAGATAGTGTTTATCAGTTCACAAATTTTGCATTCGACAATAGCGTTTTAGAAATGATTATGGCCTTATCGAATGGCGCTGCAATATTTGTAGAAGAAACTATGTTTGAGATAAAAAGATTTTTTCAAGAAGTCGAACGCTCAAAAATCACGCATGCTTTACTCTTTCCTGGACTAATTCATACATTCACCAATGAAGAAATCGCTAAACTTTCACTATTACGCTATTGGATAGTTGGAGCTGAAAAATTAGATGATGAAACATTGAATATAGCTCTAGAATCTGGCGTTCGAGTGATTCAGAATTATGGTCCCACCGAAACAACAACCTATGCAATTTTTAAGCATATGAGATACGGAGATCGTGGTTGCAATATAGGAAAGCCAATAGCTAATGTCCATTTAAGCATCGTAAGCGACTGCGAAACTCAGTCTCCTCTCTTCGTTAATGGCAAATTAATTATTGAAGGTGCCTGTTTGATGAGAGGTTATCTCAATCAGGATCAGATGAAAATAAAAGAAAAGATTAAAAGCTTCGATACTGGAGATATAGTGAAAATTTTGCCGGACAAAAATTGTATCTTCATTGGCAGATCCGATCGACAGATAAAAATTCGCGGTTTTCGAGTTGAAATCTCGGAAATTGAAGGTGTTATACGACAAATCAACTGGGTTCGGCAAGTACGAATTATCTACAAAAAACATGAACAGATTTTAAATGCATATTTAACATTGGTGAATGGTTTAGAACATGAATTTAATTCGGTTTTTTTGAGAAATTTCTGCTTAAATCGTCTTCCGTATTATATGGTACCCGGAAATTTCTATCCTATTGAACAATTTCCACTGACATCAAACGCAAAGGTCTCTTTGGATGAATTATTGATGAAATATGAAAATTGTATAGAGCAAAAAAAGATTCCAGAATCAGTCGTCGAGTTTCGAATTTGGTTGCTTTTCAAGGAAATTCTTAAAATCGACAACATATCAACTACGGACGATTTTTTCTTATTAGGCGGTAATTCATTAAGTGCAACGAAACTTTCGAATAGAATATCGAATGAATTTAGTCGAAAATTAGAAACGAATGATATTTTTCGACTTCGTACAATCAAAAGCCTTTCTTTGATATTAGCAAATGATAAAGAAGAAATTTTAAACGAAAACGATTCGAAACTGATAACTAATGAAATACAACAACAACAACGTATCGATGAACTGATAAAGTTGAAAAATTTCGATATTAGAAAAATTCCTTTAAGTTTTCAACAAGAACAAATGTTTTTTTTGAGTGAAACAAATCAAAATGAATACTACAATTTACCTTTTGTTCAATTTTTTGAACGAAACGTCAATTACCGACACTTACGTCTCGCATTTCTTCGTCTTATTATGCGGCAGAACTCGTTACGAACATTTTTTACAGAAACTGCATATGAATTTTTTCAAACTGTCCTCTCGGGCACTGAATCGTATTTTCATCCTCCACTAAAAGCGTACTCTGCTATTACTCTCGCATCAGATATAAAATATTTAAGAAAACAACTTCCTAAATTCAAAATAGAACCGCCCGTACAATGCGCTATTTACTACGATAACGATTCAAGTCGATTCGTGGTCTTACTTATTATTCACCACATAATAAGTGATGCATGGTCAACGAGGCTTATCGAAAGCGAAATGAGCGAACTTTATAAGGAAATTCAGCGCGGAAAATTTTGCGATAAAAAAATTACCTATTCATATGCAAATTTCGCTCAAATACAATCTAATAATGCGAAAAATTTGATTTTATTAAGCGAAGAATATTCGGAAAAATTTGTGAATTTTGTGATTAATGAACGAAGTTGTCTTACATTTTGCCATAGTAATTCAGATAAAGTCGAATTCAATGAATGCAGCGAAATTCGATTCATTTTATCAGAGCAAAAAAAACTTATAGATATTTGCAATTTTATGGCGACAACACCATTTGTGATTGCTCTTGCAAATGTTCTGCTCAGCCTTCATCGAATCAGCACGTTGGACACAATTCTTGTCACAGCGCCTATCGCTAATCGTACGGGAAACACGCATATATTGGTGGGGAATTTTCTCAATAATCTTTTGATAGATTCGCACTACAAAAGCGAACAAACGATAAATGATTATATCAAAAATTTAAATATCAATATTGATAAGATTCGTAAATACGAAATCGTTCCATATTGTTTGATAATCCAATCATTCACTCGACGTTTGTCGAAACTATCGTATAAAAAACGTTTAGCACTCACCGAATTATATTTTAATTGTCGTTATGAACTCGAAGATGGTTCGACGAATTATTTGCTTACAATATCCGAAAACGATTTTAGACCTTCTTCGCTTTGTGTTTATCCACTTGAAATTGACGTTGATATGCTTCACGGTAATATTCAATATACGTTTCGAATTCGACCAGAAATCGGCAGTCAAAGCGATTTGATTCTTCTTAAGGAATGCGTACAAGAAATTTATGAACAATTCATGGATTTAAGCAAATCGTATGAAATTGGAAAAATTGATAATCAAAGAGAATTGGTACTAGAAAAAATTGACCAAAGGCAACGTGTAATGGTACCACAAAATAATTTGCTCGATGAGTCGAAGAAACAAATAAAATCTGAAAATCTCTTATCAATACGATCAATAAATGATAAAATTTATATTTCTGAAGACGAAATCACTTCAGAATTAAAATTAATTTGGAAAAAATGCTTAAATAATGATTTAATTAATGAAAATTTTTTTCTAAGTGGTGGAAATTCACTTTTATGTTTAAAATTAAAACGAATGATTAGTGATAAAATGAATGTTGAAATTCCTATCGATGAAATTTTCGAAAATTCAAATTTAATACAAATGTCGCATTTAATTTATTTAAAAAAAAAAGAAATTTATAAAAAATTTGATAATTATCAATCGAATAATATTCTAATAAATTTCACCGATAAATTCGACGAATATCATTCGAAAATTATCGTTTTTTTTCATCCTTTAGTTGGTGGCGTTATTTTGCCATATTTATCAGTTATTCGTAAATTAACTAAATCACTAAAAAATTATCGAATAATTGGAATTCAACATCCGAATACATTTCAATTAAAATTGATAAAATCGAAATATATACGAACAATAAATTGTTTATGTTGTGAATATATTAAAATACTTAAACAAATCGTTCAACAAAGTAGCGATTCAGTTTTTATTGGTGCTTCGCTTGGTGGAATTCTTGCTTATGAATGTGCCATTCAACTGGGCAAAAATGGTTAGTTGAAATTTTTTCGCTCTTGAAAGTATATGTAAATTTTAAATGTGTAAAAAATTATATTCTATAATATAATGATAATTGATTATCTGATTAATTTTTAGGTAGATATTTAGATTTTGCTCGAACTGAAGTTAATAAGCATGTGCTTGATTTCTAGACAAGCTGCAAATAAACCTGTGAAATTATTAGTGAAACCTGAGTGGTACTAAGCAGCTATCTATAGTTTCATAGCCGAATGAACCCCTTCCAACAAGCTAAGGAACTTACTTTGATAAAGTCGGTAAGGCCAAACCAAAAATGGTGAGAAACACTATAAAAATAAGATATGCTTTTTGCATTCTTTAAAATCATCTTTGTAAAATATTCCGTTAAAATTGCAGGAATTTATGTAAACAGGATAATCTGCATTGATGGAAACGCTCAACCATCATCAATTCCTCCAATAACTTTCGACGAACATGTGCAGCAAATGAGCGATTATATGAGCAGATTTGATAAAAATGAGGAATTCAACGAGGAAATTCGTAATGCTGCCATCAATTCCTCATGGGAACTCCTCAAGATGGTCAAATTTTATGTGCCTGAATCGAATGAAAGAATTGAATTATATCTTCTGAAAACGGAGAATGAAAGTGACGAAGACGATTATGGATGGTCGAAACTGTGTCAAACGTCGGTATTGAAAATTAATGGAAATCATCAAAATATGCTGGATGATGTAAATTCTGATTCTCTTGCAAAAATTATTGTCGAAATTATCACCAAAATCTAGAAATGGATTTTTTGCAATATTTAAAATTTGATGGAAAATTAACAAATTAATAACACTTCCACCAAAAACCCCTCAATAATTCAAAATTTTAATTTTTTTAATACACCTTTAATACCTTTAGCTTCTTAATAATTGTCTATTACACATACATATACTATTTCTTATCTTTCAGTGTTGTGTGTTGCATTTTCTTGTGATCCAAATGAAAATATCTTGAAAAAATTTATTTCGTAGAAATTTACACGAAAAAAAATATCTCAGTAGTAACCGAGAAAAAAAGATGCATATGCAAAAACATAAAAAAAATTAGAGAAATTTAAGCCCTTTTTCATGGAATCTAAATAATTGATGCTTACCTTATCTTATCCTCGCCTATTACAACCTATCTCCCCACTATTTCTGAAAGTTTCCAAAAAGCGGATTGAACGCGTTTTCTCACAATTCATACGAACAAATAAATAAATAATCTTCATTATTCAAAGAAATATTCAAATAATCTTCATTATTCTTATTTGCTATGAAAATTCAGTGAAATTAAAAAAAAAAAAACAGAAAAGATGGTGTGGTAAACTCCAACAGCAAGCCGTCATGTTCCATTCTTATCCTCGGTGAAAGTAAACCTGCTATTGGAAGAGAAATCCGAGTTGTAATGTGCAGATTTATCTCGAATCTATCATCATATGATGCTCCGGCAAAGACATTATTTGCAGTAAACAAAGATTAGAAAAGAGGCACTTGAATATTTCTCAAACTTTCGATATAGTAAATTACCGTCCACATGGAATATACATGAAATAAAAACAAGTTATGGAAGCCAAATGAATTACGCTGACGTAATTTAAAATATTTCAAAAAAAAATGAACATTTTTTCGCACAATACTACCCACATTACTTATTTCCTTTCTTTTTTAACATATCAAATCGCTTCGCAAGATCTTCAAAATCTAATTCATTCCCATCTGAAGGCGATTGGCTGTTACCACCAGATCCTGGAAAATTTCGGTTGTTTCTAGGTGATGGATAGATGACGGAGTCAAGATCATCCGGAAAATCACTCGGTGGTTCGGGAAAATCTGAGATATTCATATCTGAAATATTAAAAATTGAAATAAAAATAAATAATAAAAAACATTTCTAAATTCCTAAATACCTCCAGGAACATTCTTGGATGGCAAAGGCGCAGCAGGTGGTGCACTCGGTATTCCTGGATTATCATTTGGTCTCACTTTGGTTATATCATCATTTGATCCAATCTGAAAAAACCATAAAAATATATGACCTACTCTATATACCTCAATCAATTAATCAATGGAATGATAAAACATACAGAAAAAAAAGGATTATATAAAGGCAAAAATAAGAATTCATTAAATAATATTCACAGTGATGATGCGCAAAAAGCAACGCAATTCTTCAATTTTCTGGTATTAATCGATTTTCAAAAACAATATCATTATAATAACAATAAAACCACAATAAAATCAGGATTTATGGAAAAAAATAGGTAATTATTTAATGACCGAATCCAAAATAAGATAAAAATAATTAAAATACATCTGAAAACAATTTACTAAAATTGTGAAATACCTCTGTTTCAGTGGTTTCTTAGGGGAGCGCAGTTACTTCTTTGTACTTTTTTTGAATGAAATTTTCCTTGGTAAATTATTTTTCTCCTTACTTCGTAATTGATACCGTTATTAAATGCACGGTGCTTCCTCATTTTCTCTCTTCTCTTTTAGATTCCCATTTTACTGACCTAAGTTCGAATTAAGTTTTCCTAGTGCTAATTGGATTAATTACATAGATCCTAACTAAGCCTTCTTAAACGCAACATCTCTAACCAAAATAAAGCCTCCTATTTATATAACGAGTCACTCAAATTTATCGTTTTGACAACTTTCCATCGAAAAAAGTTTTTTCGTGCAATACCCCTAGATTTCTGGATTTAGCAAACAAAACAATATCTATGAATAAAAATATGTACGATGAAATAGAAAATGTATTATGGAAACTGATACCATGACATAACCCGCGACAAAAATATACAATATAAACAAACTGAAGGAAAAAAAAACTTACTTGACTTAAACGCGGATAATTTAGTGGTGGTGGCTGAGAAGCGAAATGTTCGCCGGATGAAGCAGAATATCTTCTATCACTATCACAATTACTGCCATCAAAATTACCCGATCCAGCGTAATATTCTGAAAGGTATATTAAATGATTAAAAAATTACTTAAAAAGTAATTTTTGAAATTTACTGCATACAAAATCAAAATTATGATCAGGGAATTACAATAACAAAATGTAAATAAAAAATATATATTAAGTAGAACATTAAGTAGAACACGAAGAAGCCATAAGTCATTTTTATTTAAAATTTACCAGGAGGAAATCGAGTGTTAGGATTTCCCTTTGTCTGATTAAACTTGCTTTCTTGAGGTCCACTTTGGCCACTACCAATAGACGACTCATTTCCAGGATACATCCATCCATATCCTTGCTATAAGTTTATTCTTTCAAAATTGATATAACAATAAAATGTTAAGGAATAATTTTGGAAGATAAATGGAGAAGAGTCATAGGCAACATACTCCTCCCTGATTCTTGAAATCTATTAGCATTTGTTCTGCGGCAGCTATTTCATCCTCACGCATGATATTTGCATCTGGAGTGAATGGAGTGCCTGAGCTCTTTGCAATTTCAATCATATATCTGGAAGGAATACACTGGTTTATCAGATGATGATTAAAGAAAAATAATGTAGAATTGATTAATTTACGAAATGATTCAGGTAGAGCGATGAAATACCTTTCAACAAGCAATTTTGGCGGAGCTTGAACACTTAACTTCGCAATCAACTTTGGAGATACTTTTGCTGGATATTCCAACTGGTTTGCTCGAGCAGCTTCAGCAAAAACTTTGCCATATTTTAACGTTAGTTGATCGCTTATTACCTAAATTTTCAGAAGGAAATTTGTAAATTGTCAAATTGCGGCCTAATCCATCAGGAATAAAATAATGGCAAAATTAACAAGTCAGTGCAACAAAAAAAACATGCTTTAAATTCAGCAACGTCAGCTGCAACTCGAGGAGCAGCCCACAAAATGCTGATTACAGCTTCAGCTATACCATCGTCCAACTGTCTACAAAGCAATTTGTTCAATTCAATTCAATTAATAAATTTAATTAAACAAGAATTACCATTTTTAAGAGGCTATTTCCAGAATATAAAAATAGGGCGAATCTATAATAAAAAATTATGGTAATTACAGGTCTCTTTTTAATAGCCGTTATATTTTGCTTCCTCTAAGAAATTCAAATAATTTATCTCATTTATTCTCTATTTACTGAAAATAATCCAATAATTAAAAATGGAAGAAATATTAACTCAAAAACTTCCAACTAGATCCACCACATTTTCAAATTTTATGTCTCTATTAATTACCAAAACGAAACTATCTGGCAAAATTTCATTAGCAGAAAAAAAGCTGAATCAATCTTCCCTCATCCCAACCTGTTACCAGTTAAGCGAATCCTACTGATTTATGGCGAAAAAGTTCTGTCTGTTCGATTCTATATTTATCTTATAATCTTATAAATGCAAAATTTTTAAAATTCTTGCAACCTTTACGATCAAACATAAGCAAAAGAAAGACGAGCCAAAAAAAAACTAAATAAAAAATATATCGCGATGGTAACATTACACCAAATTCTTTAACAATTGAATCTGAGTGTAGACCTATATTTTAATAATATAAACAATAAAAGTGAAAAAGGATTTACTTTAACTGTTCAATAAGACCGAAACGGGCAAGGAGAAGATCACAATACATTTCGAGAAGTTCATAGGCTTCAACAAGAAAATCTTCGCGAATTATATGCTCCACTCGAATACGGGCTCGATCTTCCTTATGATCTAAATGAAATCGTAATTTAATAGTGTCAATTTTATTATTAAAAACTTCCTTTTTCTAATGGCGCTCTACCATTTCTTAGTCGTTCTGCTGGCTTACTGAACCAAAAAAATTGCTGCCACCATATGGAAAAACCTTTCGGAGAACAGAAAATAGAATCCCAACTTCAAAATGACAACAACAACCCACTCAACCATTCCATTCCTTTATTATTGACTTATAAATCATAAAGTCGTATAATTAATTATAAATTCATAATTAATTAAAAAATATTAAATATTATAAATAGAAAAATATTAAAATACCCAAAAAATTGTCAATTTTATTAATAATTTATGAAGAAAATTTTGAATAGCAGTTTTTATTTAAAAAAAAAAAAAAATATACGATAATATTTGAAAAAATAAATAATGAAAAAAAAAAGTTACTAGCAATGAAATCAGAAATTTCGCTACGTGACTTAAGTGCCATTTCTGTCTTCTTTTTCTCCAGCAATTTCAGACGATTAATCGCTAATCGCAGATTAGTTTTCAGTTTCGGATATTGAGTTCCCCAACTTAATGACATTTCCTTAAAAAAAAACTATTTATTCACATTGATCGATGATCGATGAAAATTTCCAATAAAATCTCTCTCTGCCGATTACATTCTTCGCCTAAATTTTTCAAAGCATAAACAATACAATAATAATAATAATAACAATAATAATAATAATGCAAGTGAAAAAAAAGTATCTATCCGAACGAGATTTAATGTGAAATCGATCAAAATCGGAAATTGTGAGCAACTTAGGAGCAAAAAAAAAAAAATTTAAGGAATAAGTAAAAAATAAAATTCCTGCAAAAAGATTTTCTAAAAAATAGATCAGATCATCCATAATGCATTCCTTATAAATCAGATCAGTAGATAAGAAAATAAAATATATTATGATTTGGTGAAGTGACATGCGTAGAGGACAAAATACTTTAGGCGATAGCGAAAGATCTACATCGACATGACTTTTTTTGTAATAATTTTCACTTCAAACTGACTAGCTATAAAAATTCTTACGTCTCCTTTTCCTTTCCCCTTCCTTGCTACTTTCCTTTAATACCCTTCCTTCTACCGTCTTCTACTCGCTTTATCCTTTTCTCATCGCAAGCTTCGCTCCTACTCACTATTTAGAATAATAATCATTGCATAAAATCGCAACATGCTGGTGATCCGGCCGTCTTTCCGGGTAACCGCTATTTCTGCATAGCACTTATTACTATCGTGCAGCGCAGCAGCTGTAGTACGACATTTCATGCTGCGGGAATTTAAAAGAATTGCTGAAATTTGCTTGCGACGTTGGAGAGGGGGGTGATTGATGAGTTTCATGATACTTGGGTACTTAGTGGTGTTTATATGCGATAAAAACTTAGTAGTTTCAAACTATTCACTATTCAATGAATTAGATTTATAAAAACTGAGAATTAAGCATAAGATATTTGTGACAAGTATATGATTGATAACGACTGATAGTTGCTGATAATAACTGAGGAAATATTCGGGGGCTGTAGCGGCTAGAATTCCTAATTTTATCGCTAATATGAAGCCTTTTTTGCTTATAATGTTGCAAGAAGGATCTTTTCTTGTTTATACTTTTTGTTTTTGTTCTGGATATGATCAGTTTGCGATTTCTGCCTCTTATTCGTCAAATCCTTTAATTATTCTTTATTTAATTATTTTGAAGTGAAAAATCGCAATGCAACCAGAGGATGAGTCCTTGGATGAATCTTTCGAGGTAAAGGTCCTCATTCGCTTTCATTTTAAAGTAAAGTTATTTAATACTGAATTATTTTGGATTTGTTTCGCTTTTTATTTTTTGTCTATTTTTAAATTCATAAAAATTTTTCCTAATTTCTTCAATCACAATCTTCAGGCAGTTGCAAAAGCGAATATCTCTTGGCATTTTTCACCTTCTTCACTTTGTAATGAACATGGAAATCAAGCCGATATATCGAAAAGTTCGTCTTTTAGTAGTTTTTTCAATTTTTTAAAATTTTAATTTGTGTCATGTTGTAATTTATAATTTATTTACATTAATAAATAACAGCGTAGGAAGAACAAATTTTGAAGAAGAATGGTTGGAAAATTGCAAAGATATTGAGGACAAGATACAAGAAGGACAAGAGTTCTCCTTGCTTTCATATACGGTTATTTCCTATTTATACGATTTTTCCCAGTTTATATATTTTATTATGCATATTTCATGAAAGAACTTTATTTGAATCGTTGCTGCAATTTTATTTTTAACGAAAATTTTAAAGAAATTTAGTAATATCTTATGGATTTGAAGAAAAAATGTTCTTTTAAAAACAAATTCTGTTTTGAAAAACGCTTTTTTTTTCGAAAATTCTGTTTTAGAGAACTCCTTCACCGTTGGTTGACCATAGAGGTTTGTGTTCGATGGCTGAAACTTCTGCAGAAGAATTATGGATGGATATCGAAACTGAAAAAGAAAAAGCTGAATGTGACAAAGCGCTGAAAGAAGGAGAAGATGCTTGTGGTAATTTAAGCTTGATTTAGATGCCTAAATTCAGATTGGGATGAAATTTTAGGGCGATTTTTTTCTGCTACTTGGCCTATTTTTTCTTTTTCAGTGCAGCTGCTTCAAATGCTTCCTGTGCGACATGATTCGGTACTCTTTTATTTGTTTATTTAACAAGCTTCGTATTTCATTAGGAGAACAATGAGATATAGGTTATGTAAAACATAAGCACCAAAACATTAAATTATTTCTTGTCATTATCACGAAATTAACTCTTTTATTCATTATTTTCTTTCCAAAAATCGTTACTTCGATCTTGTGATCGTTATAGTGCAATAGTTACTATTGTTAATATCTTTTTCTTTTAGAAATATAAAGCGATAGCGCGAATGAATTTATGACTTCACAGCTTAATTCTCCAGATGACTGACAATTTACAATTTATTTTATTTTTGTGATTGTGATTTTTGTGATTGTGAGAAAGACAGATGTCCAATTTTTGGATTTTTTTTGTTGTTTTGTAATTTTTTACTAGATATTTTTTTCAGATTAAGTCCGTATCGAAGAGGCCTGATTTTTGGAGTGATGATTCGTTGATCTGTGATGGTTTGAATGATACAATGAGATCTCAGTTCGAACCATACCAGAAAATTCCGGTTTCGCCCGCTGAATTCAATAAGTATTTTTTATTCATTTTTGAATGTAGCGATTCGATTCCTTCAGGTCAATTCTTGCAAATTGTATAATTTTTAAAAATATAGAATATTTTTAGGTCATTCAAAAGAAAAATTTTCCTTCCATCATCTGATGACATTCCAGGACCATCTTGGAGGTATTGTAATATTGCTCACAATAACAATAACTAACATTTTTCATTTCGTTTTGTTTATCGGTTATGCATATATGATCGTTTCTAATGCCTATTTTTGTCTTTTTTGACCATCTATTTTACCTACATATTTATATTTTTAATTTTGTTATATTTTATATTATTAATCAGAAATTCAGGCGTACTGAATGCCAACCTCATTTGCCACCTGCCAAGCGCTATAAAAGAACATATAAAATGTGAGTTTTTACTTATTAATCCTGTTTAAAATTTTACTCTGTGCAACATTTCTTAGTAACATCTTTTTTAGAAATCCTGTAAATTTTTCGCCGAGCGAAGCTGATGCATCGCCGGAGCAGAAAATGTGAGTTTTTTTATGTCGCATTTACCATTTTGAAGTTTTCTGACTAGGTTTTATTATAAAAGATTTTTATTTCCACTATTTTTTATTTTCTGTGGCTATTTTGTTTTTTGAAATTTTCTCTAATATTCTTTTGTAGTTTTCCACCACTTCTTTCTTTTCCGCAGATATGAAGTATTTGTCACCTGATCTAAACAGGACTTTCCAGATCTTTGTGATCGCTGAATTAATTTATTTTTAGCATATTTTTTTTTAATGGATTGACATCATTGTTAATGGATTCTTAGATGCTTAGATTTTATGAATAAAATTTACTGCGAATAATTTTAAATAATTTCTGTTCTAAAATGTGAATTGTTAGATTATATTTATTGCTTTTTTAAAAAAAAAACTCACTGATATTCAATGAAATAACTTGTAAACAAAAAAATTTTTGTTTTTTTATTCTTTCGTCACAGTTTAAGCGCTGTAAATAATACTTAAATTTATTGCTATCTTAATGGAAGTAATGAAAAAAAAAAAAGAAAAAAGTATTCAGAGTGGAAATCTTATTAATTTTTTTGCCAGATTTTTTAATTTCTTAAATATTTTTTTGGAGTTGATTTCCGTTTTTTCTAGAAAGGTCCGAATTTTGTAATTTTATAAGCAACTATAAGCGATTGGCTATCCTAATATGCAAATTTTTTGTATTATCAGATAATGCAAATTTTTTCGCATTTCTCTCTTTTTATGTGGTTATTTTGTTTTAATTCTTTGTTCTTGTCTTATGTATTTTTCCATGTTGCATTGAAAGTTTTTTTTCTGAAAATTAAAAGAATGACTTTTGCAATGACTATTTTTTGCAATGGTTGGATGGTTTTTTGAAAGGTCGTAATTTTCGTAAAAGTAATCATATCATTTTTCCTATAAATAATTTCTAGTTCTTTTTTTTATAGATTGAAAGTTCAACGAATAACTTCTACACCAGTTAACAAAACAATAAAGAGATCCATATCTATGCACCAAACGCCATCTGCCATCGTTGGTAAGTTCAGTTTTAATTCATGTATATTTTCTTAATTCATTCTTAATTCAAATAAGGGACTATTGTGATCTGGTAATAAGTAAGGAATATTCTTTCTTACTTAGTGAATGACTTGACTATTCTATACGACTATGCGAATTTTTTGATGGATATTCATAGAATTTTCATAAAATTTTCATAAAAGCGTCTTTCTAGGAGATTTTGGTTTATCGCCAATAAAGAAAAAGCCAATGGTATTTGAATCATTTGGCCGGTCAAAAAGTTCTGTTGCACGTTTTGATGATGATTCTTTAGATTTCTGTGATACATAAAGGTGAAAATGAAAGAGTGATGACGATTTCAGAGACTATTGTGATCTAGTATCAGTTATTTTTTATTTTATTTATTTTTTATTTTATTTATTACTGCCTTCGAAGTTCACTTTTTTTTGAATTCCCATCTTATATGATCAGATTTTATGATTAAAATAATTTTTTTGTTCAATTATTCATATCTTATTCATTTCAAGTTGATATTGAATTTTTTTAATTATATTCACGAATAATTTGGTATTTTTGATCTCTAAAGATGGTTTGATTGTATATTCTTGTAAATTCTTAAAATATGCCATCTTGTAATTCTTGCAAGAAATAAAAAAGAATTTTTTTTTGTCTCAAAATTTGTCTAAGAGCATTATTTGAATTTCTATCTTCGTTACCTCATTATCAAAGTAGAGCTTTCTTGTCAATTCATTATTTTACAGCTAATAGTTCAGTTTAAGCAAAAATATTTTTTTTTTCTGTGGTTACTTTGCCGCAATGAAAAAATGAATAACCAGGATAAAATTATCGACAATACAGATTTGAAATTTTTCTTATTCTTCTAATGGCTCCCAGCAGTATTGGTAAGGCTGGCTTCGGTGCTTACAAGAGTAAGATTTCTCCAAGCTGATCGGTTCGACGCCATCGCTAGAAGCCATTCCTTTTTCCATCATCTAAGTCCAATATCGCTGGTCCCCCTACGCATTTAAAATCTTTCCTGATTGTGTCAGTCCAGGTCTTGACTGGCCATCCTGGCTTTTGAGGCCATCACAGCGTTTAGCAATTAACGAAATATGCGTCAACTCCTGTGGTGGACGACGGAGAACCAGCGAGAGCGATCTGTAATAACATTATTAATACAGGTGGTATATGAGTGAAGATGGATATAATCATTCTATCCGCTCGACGGATCCGTAAAATGTACCTTAGACATTGGTGGTCAAAGGCTAATAGCTTCTTAATGTCTTCCACTCTCATTGGCCATGTTTCGCAACCATATAGCAAGATCGAGCGAATGGCAGCGTTATGGACGCAGGTTTTCGTCTTAATGATGATTTCGCGACGATTCCATGAAGATTTCATCAACCGGAAAATAATTCTAGCTGCCGTTATCCGGATTACGATTTCATCCTCTGTCTGGCTATTTGGGATTAAAATGGATCCAAGGTATTTAAAGTCAAGCACTTTCTCAACTGGCAGTGAAATGATAAAAATAGGTATTTTATCAGCATTTTGTATATAGGACGAAAATACTTTCGTTTATTTACATCATTATTATTATTTGCATTTCCTCATAACTGTCAGCAAAAAGGACTAAACCATCAGCATATTCTAGGTGATGATAGATGTTTTGGACTGATCTGCATGCACACATCTTGAATTCTGACAAGTCCATTATCCAGACCATCGCATAGTTGAATACTGTAGGGGAAAGGACGCAGCCCTGACGGAAACCAGTTCTTATTTCGAAGGAGTCAGCTCCCCATATACACAGACCTGCATCGACGTGCGCTCATAAAATCCTTTATGAATCTCATGATTTTCTCTGGAACACCATCACGTTCCATCAAAGCGCCGCTCTATCAATTGAATCAAAGGCAGCCGCAAAGTCGATGAAACACATGAAAGTGAGCTGCAAATATCTGAAGCGATTTTCCAACACCCTTCTTAATGTAAATATTTGGTCAGCACAACCGTGGCCTAGTCTGAAAACGCCTTGATTAGGACGCATTCTGTTATCTCCTGTTGCCATGAATCTATTTATCAGAATAAAAGGGAAAATTTTCCGGGATGTCTAATAGGCTGATTCCTCGGTAATTGTCGCAGTACGTCCTATCACCTTTCTTAGGAATGGGAAGTAGAATTGCTTTGCTCCAGTCTTCTGGTGTTATTTTTTTTTGCCATACCAGAGAATACATTTATTGAAGGTGAATTATGAATAATGATGGACAACATTTGAAGAGTTCGTCCATCTTCGAAGACCATCTTCGAAGACCATCTTCTACGGGAATTTTATTGGCCTAAAGTTTATGGATTATAGAAATTATTTTCTCTTCTGTTGGTGGCTCACAGTTGCAAACGTAATGGGTTAAGTTCGTCATTAGTTCGATTATCAGCTCGATAGTTCGATTATTCGATTATTATGGCGAAGACTATAAAATTTTTTAGAGTCTATTGGTTTGTAATTTCTTTCAGAAACTATTTTGTGGCAATATCTACGATGGTATCACCTTGTTTTCCTTTCGAATTATTGCATGCAGAAATAATTCGCTATGCGAAGGAATGGCAAGTAAGATTTTATAGCCAAAATCAAATTCTTTTCGAGTATAAGTTGTGTTATTTTTACGAATATCATCGAAAATGAGGTTAAATGCGAAAAAAAAATCTTTGTATTTCTTGTCCAGTTTTAATGAGGTTAGAAACTTTAAAGATTTGAAGCTTTAAATATTTATGCACAAATATTAATGAGTAAACGAATTGCAGACTGAGTTAGCAGAAAGGCGAAAGGAGTGGATAGAAGGACTGCAAAATGAGACACATTCGATTCCATCAATTCATAGTGAACAGTTGAATTTGGTTAAATTGTGTTGTTTGCAGGTGTATTTTCTTAATTCAAATAAGGGAATATTGGAATGGTAATAAATAAGAAATTTTCTTTCTTACTTATATAGAAAAAAAAACGATATTTCGTTTTTTTCATCTTTTTCATAATTATTCAAATTTTTGTCGATTTGGTTCATGAAAATAAATGATTTTTCTAAAGAGTAATGCTGAAACACGACTCGAAGCACTCGGCTTTCGCGTCGGTTACATTCTTGTCGAAAAAGTGACGAAGGATATTCCGAGGTTAATTAATATTTACTGAATTAATTATTATTCAATTTTTAAAAAAATTTTTTCATATTTAAAGTAATAATTTTTTTTTTTACCAACTTTAAGATTATTAACTGAATTGGATAAAGTGAAATTCATTTGCAAAGAGTTTTGGACAGCTGCATTTGGTAAGCAAGTCGACAATTTGCGTACAAATCATCAGGTGAATTTCGATGTTTGTTTCGCAACACTTGATTAAAGTTCAGTGCTTTACGTTGAAATGGCGAAGATCATGGGGAATATAAATTAATACTATAAAGCAGTGCGCATAATTTTATAATTAGAAATAGTGTTTTAGTTCTAATTTATCTTTAGTAAAATTTAAAAATGATCTACAAAATTATCCCTCGTTCATTTCATAAAGAACCCACAAAAAAAAACTTTTTAAATTTTTTATTTTCAGAAATATCAAATTTATGAAATTATGAAATTAATGAAATTTCCAGAAGTATGAAATCTGAAGAAAGTCTGAAAAAAAATAATGAAAAATAAAATTATTGAATAGAAATAATATAATAATAGAAAAATAATAACAAAAATAATAGAAAAAATTGTAAATAGTTAAATGATGGTTTTTAAAATTTAAAACAATAATTTTATTTTTGTTAATAGGGAGTATATGTGGTTCAAGACAATAAATTTTTCACTGTCGCGAATTTCGCTGAAGGCAAACAATACTTGAAAGAATCGTCCATTTTTCTTGCACTTCCCTGTGGAATTATAAGGTTTTTTTCATAACTCGTTTGATTCATCTTAATTTTCATTTATAATTTCATAATTCATAATTCCTACAGTGGCTTTTAGCTTCCTTTCTTTGAACTTTGCTATTGTGTATAGTTTGCCACAAATTTTTCATGGTTAGAGGTTTCGAAGAAGAAAACAATAAATCAATCCATTTTGCAAGCTGATATTATTTAACATTTTAGAGGTGCGTTAAGCAATTTGGGTATTGAATCACTTGTGACAACATCTGTTGAAGCATTACCACTCGTGAAATTTCATGTGCAGCTGCAGAAATCACCAGTACCATGATATGTAACAATGCTTACTATAAATTCCTGGCTGGCTATGAAACTAAAAGTAAAATATTGTACAAATACAAAATGGAATACAAAGTGTACATAAGGCTTAGCTTTGCTTATATTTGAAAATTTCTTAGAGCCAAAAAAGCCTAATTGTTAACTTCAATAAAGAATAACATCACAACATTTAAAAAATCAAAAAAAGGCAAAATAAACATATAATAAAATATTTAAGAGGCTGAGAATCGATTGTAATGTGTTACATTATTTATCTATTTAGTTTATTCTATAGCCACTTGTACCATTAGCGTTTTCCAAGAGCACTAACCATTTCTGGTTAGGTTTCCCCCTTATAGGGCCAGTGAGTCGGCAGCACCACCCAGATTTTTGGAAGACAGGGAGTGGATACTCCAGCATCGGTACTCCGGAATAAGAGCTACAAGCCATTCCATTTAGGGTTAATTTAGGGTTAAATCATAATATTTAGTAGAATCAACAAAAAAAACAAGTGAAAACCAGACTTTAATTCTTCTTGTCCTTGAAGAGTTTAAATTATATTTTAAAAATATTCGATGGATCAGGATTTAATTGAAGCATTAAATAGGCTTATTAAATCCGAACTAATAGAAACATGGTGTAATTTCCATATTTTAGAATTCTGCCTTAAATGGAGAATTAGCCAGACATTGGTCATAGCTAAATAACAACAATTAACCACCAGATCCATCAAAGTAGTTCTTACAACACCAGAGAGAATTGAAGGTGCAGAAAAGCATCAGAAACTCAGTCCAGTAGAGAGTGCCAAGAAGTATGATGGAGGAAGGCATAACTAATTAGCTGGCATTGCCAGTATATGGTATACGGCTTAGACCTTCCCAATACTATATGGGAGGTTATCCAGAAAATCTCCGGGAACAACTACACCAAGACCCTGCTGGTCTTCTCCATCCAAATACACAAGCAATGCCCACTAGTCAACCAGATAAATGGTAGTAGAAGAGAACCAGAAAACAGCTCCAATGATGTGGCAATGTGCCTCCTAAACTAGAAAAGTGGCTCCAACAGATTCTAGGGATGATAGAAACTTCCATCCAAAAAATATACTGTTAAGCTAAGGTATCGTGCGGAATCCTTAAGTCACCAAACCAGGTGATAACAGAAAACCCTAGGTTGAGGAAGACCCACACACCATCCACAGTGAGAAACCTTATAAAACCTTTTTATATTCTTTGGTATCGTCTAAGTCATATCATGCTATCTCGCTCCATCAAGCTGCGCTTTTGCTGTATTCCATCAGTAATGTTATTTTAAACTTCATCCTGTGTTCACCTCATCTGGATGCCACTCACTGGACAAATTTCTCAAAATGTACTAAAGCTTTTTATGTCCTCTAAATCCTTTCAACATTTTACAGGTTCCCCTCCAAATTATTTTGTTGGTCGAACGATAGCAACATAAACTCCGAAAAAGTAGTTTGCCGATTCCATTAAACTCACCAAGATCTTCTAAAACATTGCTAAACCACATCGTACTTTTTTGTCCCGGTCCACTAATTACATCCGCTTAAACTTTCTGCGATCTTAATCCGACTCCATGCAACAACGGCTAAGAAAAATGTGAAAAACAGTTCGAGATACCGGGGGGAGGGGGAAAGGGGTGCCGTAAAATAAACTATTAGTGTGAAACTCTTATGGAGATGACGGCATAATGTAGTGCGTTTCAGATGCCGGGTTTTGACCGAACTCTCTTGTTGTATATGATTCTTTTCATAAGTTTTTGAAGTTTTCTTTGAAACTTTAAAGGGAGTTTATTCAATGCATTCGAATGTTCACTATTATAAAATGGCTCTAAAATGAAGGAAATATTTTGAAGGAAATATTAAATATTTAATACAAGGTCTAAAATACTATTACACCTAGTAGTAATGGCTCTAGTTACTATTAGGATGATAGCTCCTATATAAGCAAAAATTCGATAGAAGCACGAATCGGTCCTCAGCACCACCAACTTTACGCCTAATGGTAGATTTAGCACCACCAATGTACTGAAATATACTATGCTTTAACCTTATTCAAGACAACATTAACGAATTACTAGTGGAAAGCATTTTAGATTCAATTTTCAAAACCAATTTTTTCGAATAAAATTCTTAAATAATCCAACAATTTAATAAAGCTTGATTTCATACAATAATTTAATTTAATTTCATACAATAATATTTATTTACAATATTTTCCCTTGATATCAATTTTTTAAGAAACTACGAAGTTGTAAAAAAGTAAAAGAATAAAATCAATGAAAGATACATTCGAAAACTGGAAAATTTTCAAAAATTGAAAAAAATTAGCTGTTGTTTCACTGGTGAGACGTTAAATATTGGAAAGTTTCTAATACTCTCGTGCTCTAATAAAAATAAATATAAATAATAAAGTGATTGTCTAGGATTTTACAAACTGTGATTAAATTATGACTTGTGCAACTTTCAAAAACCAAACAGATTAAGGGCCGACGTTTAATCCGCTGTTTTGAGCTTTCTGTGTTGTTTCAACGCTAATAGGGCTTGTTAAATTTTGAGAAACTCCTGTGCTCGAATCTTCTGCATTTTGCTCAATGCATTTTTTGCTCCTGCTCAAACAGTCCTGGCCGTTGCTGATTCCGTTTGTAGAAGATGGTTCTTCGTTTTCGTAATCAAATTCCTAAACAGAATTCTACAAACTTTTCAAAATGAATATGCTCAAAGATATATAAAACTGAAAGGAAAGGAAATAAAGAATAATCGAACAATATGAAGATGATATTTCCAAATTAATAAGAACTAATGAATGCATACCATTCCATCTGGAGGGGGAAATTTATCAAATAGGTCGCGCAATAAATTGTCAGTTCTTGTTCGTTGAAAGTGTGTGCTTCGTGCAGTCAACGGCTTTTCTTCTTCTTCTATACTCTTAAAATTATATTCTTCTTGGAATGAAAAATTTCGAGCAAAAGAAAGTAACTAAATTAAGATGATCATAAAGAATCGGTAAATAAAGGTAATAAAATTAAGCGTGGAAAAATGACATTTGAATTGTTGCTAATATTTCGAAAAGCCACGACAATATATATCAAATATAAATAAAAAAACGCCTACCTTATTGCTTTCGACTGTGGACTGCTTAAATTCCCAGAAGTAACCTTTGGCAACATTATAGCTTTAAAAAAATATTTCATTATGTGAAAAAAGGCACAAATTAAAATTACATAAAATCTTCTACTAATTTTTTAACAATCATTCGTAACTCAATAAAAAGTAAAAATCATTTTTCTGGTAATCTTACCAATATTTTCTGGAATAATATGAAAAAGTTATTATTGAATTCTTAATTTCTTAAAGATAAATTAATAAACCGATTGAACTGTCGAGTAAGATCGAGTGCCTGCCGTAATGCATCAACTACTCCTGCCAATTTTGACTGCGTAAACATGTATATATCTGGGCATTGATAAACCGTTCCATTCACAACATAATAATAGCAAAGTGGAGTAACTGAAAAATTTATGAATATTGTATCTCAACAATAATTATCTTTTTTTTATACATTCTGAATAATTACCATTGTTAACACTATTTCGTCGTTGTTTCATGATTACATATAAAGGGTGATTCGCGCCAACAACCGTGAACTGTATGCCTTGCATATTCCTGAAAACTATTATTGATTTAATTTCCTTGATTTTTTCTTGTTTTCCCAGTTGATTTCCTTCATTATTTGAACATTTTGCCAGCATTTAGGTAGTTCCACTAATTTCAAGGATGAAATCTTCATCAGTCCCCGAAAAAAAACTCCAAACATCACTTAGATTTTAACTTTAATGGCGAGTCTATCGGGAATCTCAAGCCTCTGTCATGATAAGCCACAGCCCAAGGTCTCAAATTGCTCGATTCATGGCTTAACTTTCCAGATTTTTCAACATCCACGAAAATAATACGAAAAGGGGAACCAGGAATATAAGTAATTCTTTATTTTATTTGATATCAAAACAAAGAAAAATATTAAACCGAACTGAAGACATTCGTGCAACGGTCTGTTCAAACTTTGCATACGAATGTGCTGATTGCACGAGGATACATCGTAAAAAACATTGCCCGGGTCGCAAAAATAATCCAGAACATTGTCAGCATTTATATAGTTAGGAGGCCAATTCGGATTTTTGAATGACTGATGGAGTAATGACACTGTCTGCAAATGCGCCGCTCCTCCAACATTCGGACCACCCATCTGTGAGGAATTAACTTTTCATTAGAATTACCCTAATAAAATAAAAACACCATTCGATTTCAATGAATTAAGTACTGTTCAAATGTTACAGAAGTATAATATGAATTCCAGAAAGATATTTCACAGTATAATTATTACTGCAATCCACAACGCTTTAAAACCAACGCAAACAATTTATTGAATAGTGTTTTCTGCTATATAAAAAAACCTGCAAATACAAACAGATTGAAATTTCCAACATAAGAATAACCACTCTGAATTGTGGCTATCTAAAACAGCTAATGCACACATTGTTTCCAGCAAAAAATCACAAAAAAAACTCTTTTAAATATTAGATATTCGAAGTATTCTCAATTCAAGCAATAATTTCACATCGAATTATCATATTATCATGATATATTATCATAACATTTCATGGTACTCGTAATCCAAGTAATCTTCAGGTTCGATTGTTTCGTCTTTTTTTAAAAACAAATCCATATGCAACCTTGAACTGTTCGATAATCCTGGCGGATCCCGACTAATTTTTGAAGCTGTATCTAATTCCCTAAATAGTGATGGTTAACATGAGATAATCATCGATCATTACAAAATATTTTTGAAATAATCCACTAATATTATAAGATGTATTAAAAATTTAACCAATAGTATATTAAGATGGACAGAAAACGATGAAAATATGTAAAAAAAAAATATGATTATTAATGCCAGCCATATCTATGATTTTTATAGAAGATAAACATTGTTCCTCATATTATCATCTTTACCATGAGGCTTGGACCTTGCTTCTAATAAACGTAAATTTAAAATCTGTCATTCAAAAACCCAGTTGACGCAATGATAGCACCTAAATTTATACCCGTAAATTATTCCTTGGCGAAAATTTCGACTCACGCTAACAACCGGTGCAAAAAACGGTGAATGCTAGCCACTACATTTCAAGCAATTTAATTTCTTCATCTTCTAATGGTTTGAACCAATACTAGTTATGCTAGCCCAGCTGGCAAAATGTTGCCAAAATATTTCCAGGCCAATAATATAAACCACTCCTTTATCTGCCGTCTAAGTTCATAAATCGTACGTTCAAAATCTTTTTTGAAGATATTAGTCCAGACCTTAGTTGGTACTTTTGATGCCATCCAATACAGAATTTAATAATGAGATAGGTGAGAAGGATGTCAACTGTGAAGTACAATGGTCTGACTTTTAAGGCAGACAGTAAATGGTAGATGCAATTATGATCCTATCCACTCAGCGTAAAATGTGCCTTAAACAAGAGCTGCCAAAGATAGCTTCTTATTATCTTCCACCTCTTACTGGCCATGTTTTGCAGCTATATGACAAGATGGCACGCACTATAGCGAAACTTTAGAAAGATGGTAATTTAATTAAAGAAATTATATTTAAATTATTAATCACTTGATAAAATGTTCAGCGTACGCATTCCCACACAATGTACGATAATGATCCACGATTTTCTTATCTGTCTCTAGCATTGAATTACGAGACAATAACTCGTGGTTGATATTATTCGAACCATCTAAAAATTGAATTCATTCGCAAATTCTGTAAAATGACAATAAACGCAAAACCTTATTAAATTAAAAGAAAAAAAAGACCCAAGCCCAAAACAATGCAGAAGAGTATGTCTCTTATAAAATTTGATAATTATTAATTTAATCCATTCTCTCATTGATCTTTTTTAGTTCAAACCACCATGAAATTAGGTCTATACAAAAAAAACTTACATACGTTTAGTAAATTTACTATACAATTTAGTAGTGGAATATTTAGTAGTAGTAAATTTAGTAGTAGTAAATCAGGCTATGTCCATCATCAACAGAATAAACACATACCATTCGTTATCTGCCAAGCCTTATAAAAGATAGATAACATTTAGAGCGAGGTTGCCTATTCTAATTCTGAATTTATATTCTTCTTCTTCTTCTTCTAATAGCTCTCACCATTACTGATTAGGCTGATTCTAATGGTTGCAAGGGTAAGATGCTTCCAAACGGCGCGGTCTGATGCCATCGTCGACAGTAATATAAGCCATTTTTTTTTCCATCGTCTAAGTCCATATACTGATGGTCCACCTATACGTTCAAAATCTTTCCCGACCGTATCAGTCCAGATGTTGATTGCCCCACTTCGCTTCTAACGCCATCCATCAGACGATCATGTGATATTTTATTCGCTCGATGGACCCGTAAAATATACCTTAGATAAGAATGGTGAAAAATAACTTCTTAATATTCTCCACTTTCATTGACCGTATCTTAGAGCCATATAGCAAGATCGAAAGAATCACGTCTATATAGATGCAGACTTTTGTTTTAATGGTTTACAGCGGCTCTATAAAGGTTTCGTAACCGGAAGAAGGCATTTCTAGCTGCCGTGATGCGGGCTATAATATCGCCTTTTGCCTGTCCATTTCGCATTAGAGTGGACCCGAGGTATTTGAAATCGGGCACTTCCTCAACCGGCAATGAATTTACAAAAAGTTCTGATCAGCAGATAGCCTAACGATATTTACGAACAAAACAGTGTCATCAATCAATTCCTAAACGATTTTGGAAGCTTAGAAATGCCACCAATTAACTTAAAAAATCGATTCGAGTTGCTGATAAGTCTAAGCCGAGTGAATCATCTTAAAAATGTTGATTTAATGGGTAATGAAGATAAAATGATGAAAATGGTGGAAAAATGGAAAATTATTCATAAAATTCTAAGATTGAATATAAAAAAAAAGAAAAAAATAAACAAATAAGCATTACGCAAAGGTATTTGCAAATTCTTTTTGTTTACAATTCCATTATTATAATTATCGTCACATTTCAATGATTTATAAATTTCTTTATCGATTAGCAAATCATCGGAGATTTTCGTTAAAGAAGAAATGTTCATCACTGAAAAACTACTCATTTTTTAATTATTACTAAAATTAAATATTAACAGAAAAAAAACAAAAACCCAATGATACCCTTTAGAATAAAATTCTTAGAGAGACGAATAATATAATAGATCAAAAATCTCTACCGTAATTGTTGCAGAGATTTGCTTTAAGACCTAAAAATTTAAATACCAAATCTTCACCCTGGAATCAGTCAGTGCCAATCAGATGTGAGTTGGTAAATGCGTATGCATCCCAAAATAGATAATAATCCTCAACAATTTATCGAAGATAAAATGTTTATTCGGAAAATTATCAAAAAATTTTCTTATATTGAATGCAGTTGAGCATATGAATTTTATTCGAATAAGAAAAGATAAGAAAATTCAAAAGGAAACCTATTTAATGAAAAAAAATCATATGTTCACACGAAAGCGAAAAACTACTCGTTGATGTGTAGATGAATTTTCGTTGAAATGATAAAATTGCATCTCTCCTCCTCCCCCGAAAATCCGACAATACCTCTCTCCACCTCTCCTTTCCCTCCTCCTCATCGACCTATTTATTACTAGCAATATCCCTCCAGCTGTTTTCCTAATTATAGAACGATTCATTTGACTATAATTAACCAGAGTCAATTTTTACCAATCTGTATCCTCACAGTATTCCTTTGGTAATAATAATAATACACCAGCTGAAATAAATCATCGCTGCTCTACCTTGGCGTTAGCACAACAACCAAGTCGTTGTTGGTCATTACCTTGGCACCATGCTTTGTATTCTTCTATCCACAATTCTGTTCTACATATCGTTTTAAACCTGCCTATCACTAAAAAGACCGAATGATACCAAGCACCACCTATAACATTCTCATATGACTTTCATCGTTCCGTCAAAAAAAAAACAAGCGAATTATCTTAGTTAGAAATAATAAACACTAGCCATCTACTTATTTTGACCTCGAATAGCTCATAGATAGACTAATCCAGTTCAAGAACTACTACTTCAATTCATTTTCTGCCATATATGTTTTTTATATAATTAGCTAAAAGGAGAAAAAAAAAAATCGGTATTCACTACACTTTTCAATTAATAAATGATCCTAAATCTTAATTTAGTTAGAAAAGTAAACGAAAATTAAAGAAAAACAACTAATATCAATTTTTAAGATAAATTAGACAAAATGGAACCACTCCACAGAAGCAATCCACAAACAATATATAGTGCAGCACAAAAATTGGCAAAATCCTATAAATCACACTTGGTCTACATCGACCATATGTATTTACATTGAAAAAAATCACAAATTAAAGATAAAATTACGGTTTTATAAAATTAGAATTACTGATAAGCTCAATAAATGAATTGGATATCGTCAGGATAAGCTGCTTCTCGAATTACAAGGTGAATAGTGTTTAGTTGTTCTAATTGGTATACAATAATGATACTGCTGAATATAAGTGATCAAGGATTTCGGCAAATTCAGTCTTGCAGCACCATCGAATGTCGTCCGACTAGCTATCGCTGCTCGACATAGATTCTAAAAAGTACGAACTAATAAAATAATAAAATAAATAAATATTAATTGATATTTATATACTCATTTAACGGTGAATATAATATACGTTTAATGCATTTCTTTATCATGTAAAAAATTAATTAGCGCTCAATTCACTGACTGCACTAAGGCAGTCAGAAGATAAACTGTTCGAATTGCTCAAACAAAAAAAATTTACCTGTAGAGAGAAAACAAAGGTACGCCTTAAAGGATATGATAACTGCGGTTCAAAAAATAAGCATCTGAAATATGAGTCACTTAGCGAATTTCTAAAATAGTATTTGGTATTCGTTACGTGAAGATGTACGTGAAGAAGTTTGAGAAAATATTTTATGCTCAACATTCCTGATTATGAATCCTTAAGAAAAATAAGAGCTTTATTTTTAGAAAAACACTCATTATTTCTGATTAGATTCACTCCACCAACTATTAGTACGCTTCGTGATTTATGTCAAAGAGCCATCTGATAACTGAGAGATAAGTGTTCGGCATCTGTCGGATTTTTAAATGATAAGTTTACTGCTATGTAGCGTAGAAGCCGAATTCTTTCCTCTCAACGCTATTATCTTAGCCATTCGGTTATTCCGTCTATTAGTCATCTTTATACTATGTTTGAGAAAAAAACAAAGAAGAAAGAACCAACATATTCTGTATTTGTATAAAAAATCTTACTTTGAAGGATCCTTGTAATAATCTATAAGATCAGTGATTCTACTTGATGAATGAATCGCTGAATCCGAAAAATCGAAACCGAATCGATGATTTTTTTGTTCGATACGCGCATGTAATGTTCGCTTATAGCGTCGAAATGATACAGAAAATAAATAATCCGACTGGGCGCTATCACGCAATAAAAATGTTCCTGTAAAATTTTTAATGATAGGTCGGATAAAAAAAGCCGGAAGACCTGAAATAAAAAATTACTGCGCAAGGCCCAGTAAATAAAAGATTTCTATGTTTTCTATGTTCACAGGTAATAATGTGGCACAAGGTATTATGAATATAATGAATATAATGCTAACCCAGAAAAATGAACTGATAGGTTCATTTTTAGGCTCATTATGCCGTAATCAAGAACACAATCAACATGATCAAGAGCCACGAGAAGTTGATAAAATCATCCATTTCTGCTAACATTGTCCTCAGAATCTGCTATAACCCTCCACTTTCAAAAAAAAAACCTCTTAATCCTCACTAAACAATTAGAGTGCACCGTTTTTTGTTGAAACTAGGTAGTATCGCCTATCTCATACTGTGCTAACTCTGTTTTGATAGCTTGGTATACTGTGGTAATAAAATCTTGTTGCACTTCTTCGGTAACCTACTATTTCTCTATAAAAATCCACCAAACTGCCTACAAAATCTCAGTCCGCTCTGTTGTAATCCTTTGATATCTCCGAAAATTAGACAAGTTCTGCGAAAAATAGCTCAAACCCTCCGCAAATATTTCTTTGATGGCCCTTATAAAACCTCGTCAGTTGCAAATCACAGTTGCAAATTATTGCAAAGTTGTGCATACTAGAATTATGACAAATGAGTATTATACAGAAGAATTATAGCAGGAATCTGAGGATTATACAGATCTGGAAGATGTCAAAAAAGTAAATTGGGATTCAAAGGAGTTTTAAGAGAATGCGACGGGTTTTTTAAGAAATATTATCAAGGGATATATCAATAAAATAATGCAAATTTATAAAACGGGTCTTTTTCCAAACTTAATTTAACAATCTATGTACCAAGCGATCGTCAAATAATATTAAGATCGAATAAGTGTCTTTGACGGTATTAAGATTTGGGTTATCAATGTCCCTGTCCAAGGATCGATTTTTGAACTATTTTTCCACAGGCAAACTGCATTTCTTGAGAAATTCACAATGTTGATGAAGAACGAAGAACCTTCGGGCTTATTTTCGAGCAGTTTTTCGGCCTCATAACGATCCATAATCCCCCAGTAATAAACAGAAGCAAAAATTTTATCAATTTCTGGTACAAGAAAATTCATGTAATCAACTGACGTATGTACAACGTATGATTCAGCTTCTTGTTCCGCTGCTTCTAAACCTAAAAGAAATGATATAAATAATTAGAGAAGATCAAAATTTCAAGAAAAATATAAAGAAATTTAATGAAATTTCTAATATGAAATGAGTAAATAAATTAAATTTCCCCAGAACAAATACCTACATTTTCGACCGCTAAAAAATTTCAGAATTGAACGCTCATGAGTGTCATCGCGAAACAACCAGTTGCATGCGGCACGAGATTCTGCAAATTTGTTTGACTTTTATTCTATAGATCTAAATAAATAATACAGATATATTATATAAATGATTTGAAAAAAAATTTTTATATATAACCAAGAATCGAAATTAAATTAAAAAAATTAGATTCCGCCTGTCATGGATAATACACTAAAAATATTTTATGAATTGTTTTAAACGGAAAAAAATAAGCAAATTTTTTAGATGTTTCAACATTCTGATAAAAAAAAAATGAGATAAGAAAGATTGATTTAATTATATATCTATAAATTTATAATCTAAAAATTTTTATATTTATTTTTTTTATATTTATTATTATCTATAAATTTGACAATATGAAAAAATCACAATGAAAATGAAACAAACTTATTCGTTTCCGATTTTTTTCTCTCGAAAATTCACCAGTTCTACTTGGTTTATTTGCTCGATAATTTGCACTTTCGTCATCCGTACTCCTGGGGCGAATACACAGACAAAGTGGGCAAATTCTAAGAAAAAATCAGTAATATATATCCCAACTTAAACAATGCAAAAAATAAATGAAACAAGAACAATTGTAACAAATATGGGCAATAGATACTCTCCCAATATAAAGAAGAACTTCCTCAATTCCTCAATAAGTCAGGAAAAAAACGACTTGTAAGTGAATGAGGATGATCGAGGTTTACAAAGGTATTTTATTAGCGTATAAGTAAGATATATGTGTTAGAGAAATGACAAATCCTTTCGAAATGAAAACGGCCATCCTACGTCCATTTCCCTACAGCATTCAACTATATAGGCAATATATTGGATTATGGATATTGGATACTGCTTGCCCACACTAAAAAAGTATACAAATCAGCTCATATCAGAGTTCTTCAGAGTTAACGATGTTCATTTTTGTTAACAATCGACAACTGCAGGAAAAGGACTTACGGCTAATATAAATATGATGAAGGATATTTCGTTTTATACGAGACGCTTATAAAATAATCTTATTTTTATCAATTTATCATGGGATGAGGAAATATGAGGCAATTTTAAAATATTTTGGATTCAATTGGCCGAGTGAAAAACGAAATTACAATCCGAACAACCGCATCTGCCCCTTCAAATGTCCTGGCGAATCAAATAGCGTCGCAGAACGTCATCTACGCCGATTATATCACGTTTTTTGCTGCCTATGTTGCTAAACCCTATGATGTATAACGTCGAAAGCCGAACCAATTAAGAACTGGCCTAATGCAATCATTAAAAATTTCGAACGTAGATATATGTGTTCAGACGATGCAAAAGTGAATGGCTTCTATCAGATACGAAATCGATTCGCACGATTTGGAAACGTCTAATTCTCGAGAGAAAAGCGAAGCCAACTTAAAGCAATCGAGAGATTACTAGAAGAAGAAGAAAAGTAAAGATAATAAATGCACTGAAAAACAGTAAAATAAACTGACTGTATAGAATAAATGAAAGAGTGATAAGATTGATTTGTTGCTCTTTCGTAGATTATTTCGACAGGGTCAATCTATCGTCAAGGTGAGGTGAAATAAAACACAATCAAAATGTATCAAATAACTGAGGTGAACATAAAAAAAAAAGAAAAGTAATGGTGTAATGAGCAGAAAAAAAGAAACCTTGAAAACGTCATTATGATGATATGAAATTGTTGAAATCACTTGATACAAATGAAAAAATCAAATCATTTATCAGTAAAAATCTGGAAAAAAAAAAAGAACATCGAGAATAATATAGTTATAATATATTAAAATCTACAATTAATAATATTTTATCAAGAAAAATTCAATAAAAATTACAAATAAAATAAGAAATATCAAAAGAATTCTCTTTACAGTTACAATTATATTACATTATACAAATATATACATCAATTGTTATCAATCAGTGATAATGATAATTCCTATTCTATAACTAAACGATAAATTCTCCAAATGTTTATAAGTGAAAAATTGTTAGATGTGGTATGAAAAGAAATTTTTTATCAATCCAACCGAGTGAGAGAGAGAGAGATAATAACGCCCATTTGTGATTGAAACATTCATTAGTGTCACCTTGCATCAAACGTATTTATGCAAATTTAAGTCCTCCTCGCATGATGTTTTCCTCCTTAATACATATTTCACTTTTCTACTTTAGGAATTTCATAGCTAAATTTAATTTATTTATTTAATAATAAAATTCTTATTTTTTTTTTAAAAAAAAAAAAAAAAAGGAAAGGAAAGAAAATTCATTTAACGAATTTAAGTTTGTTAATATTTATTTCTTATTCAATAATCATTATATAAATACAAATATAAATAAATAATTACAATAATTACAACGCGATTTTAATAAATTAAAAATCGTTATAAATTTTTTAAATTAAATTCAGTGTGTATGCGTATATATTTGATTGTTGAAGAAGGCAAATTTCGCCTTAGTTTGCTAGACTAATTAATTAATTAAACTAATTGCGATTCGTTAGAGCGCATCGAAATAGATAGCAAAAATATGGGAAAAGCAGGAGAAATTCTGGAAATCCGCAAACGACGACCACATCGATACGAATTTACGAACGATGAACGATAGTCGTCGTCTGCATGCATCCATTCTCGGCGACGTTTTCATCGTCCTCTAAGTGATTCGTAGTAATTAAACGAAAAAATGAACATTCATTGCCGACTCAAAAAAAAAAATCACAAAAAATTTGCTGATTATCGTTATTCGTTAAAAGAAAATATATTTTAAAAATTTAAAATTAGATAAAAAAAAAAAAAATTGTAGAAATGAAAAAGAAAATGAAAAATGAAAATATGATTATTGAAGAAAAGTGAACGAAAGTGACGAATTGGAAAAGAGAGAATTTCCACGGGCGTTTAGCAATAAAAGAAAAATAACAAGTCTGATCATTTCTATATAAGAAAAAACTTTTCACTTTACGAATCACTTTAATCATTCGTTTCTTTTTTCCTTTCTTTCCTTCTTTCCTTCATTTATTTTTTCCTTTTTTCTTTTGTTTCTACTCATTAATTAATTTCTCCATGCAAAAAAAAAGAAAGAACGAATGTTTCACTCAACGCTATTCTTTATTTATCAGCAAATACCACTCTTATCATCATCGCAACTATCAATAATTTTTCCAAAAAAAATTTCTTTACCAATATAATTTCTTTTATAACCTTCGTAAATAATTTCATTTCTCCTCATATTTTGCATGTTGCATTTTATCAGAAAATTTTACCTGATTTTGAAAATTTTTCTAAAAAAAATCCTCGAAGAATTGTTGAAATTGATAAAAATGAAAAATTGAGATTTTAGCCATTGAATAAATAATATATCGAATTAATGTCGCTTCTCAAATTTCATTAATTTATTATATTTTAATAAATTAAATTTAAAATATTTTTTTTCCTCTTTTTTTTATATGAACAAAAAAAAAAAAATTGAGGAAAATTAAAATTATTGAACGTCGGATAAATTAAATATTTCATTAAAATTCGTTAATCGTTAAAATTTTTTTTAAAAAATTACACTTCACATTGACAACAATATTTTTTCCTTAGGCTAACAGGCATATTTCACAATTAAAAATTCAGAAAAATATTTTTTATTTATTTGAATTCTTTTTTTTTTCATATTTATTAAAAAAGATATTTTTATATTAAATTATTCTTTTAATATCCAATAACAATGATAATGACGTGAAATTTCTTTAATCGGCCTGTCAATAATTTAAAATTGTAAGTAGTACAATTCTCAGTTATCATGAACGATTTATTAGCTAAAAGTAATAAAAAAAACTATGATAAAAAATTGAAAAAAAAAAAAATTCGAATCACCAGAGAAAATTTTAAAAAATTTTTACTCACATTTTGACGTAGAACAGCATTACTTGCAAAACTCTGATAAACCATATTACCGACAGCTAAAAATATTAACGAAAGCGAAATTACAATAACGATTGCAGCCGATCCTTTAATTATTAATGCACCATAATCTATTGTATTTTTCTAAAAAAAAAAAATATAATTTAATCAATTTGCTTATTTATTTATTTTAAATTGAAATATTATTTAATTTTATTGGCTATATAATCGTTAAATAAATCATTTTTTAACGGTTCAGTTATGCTTTTTTTTTTTTTGTTTTAATTTATATTGCAATGAGAAAAAAGAAAAACTCACAGTTTTCAACTTTCTACGTGTAAATTGTATATAAAAAAAAAAAAAAATAACCTGTATCATAGTTCATTCAACTAGAACAATAATAAAATAGTGAATAAAAATTTTATGGAGTCGAGGAGAAAAAAAATTCGAGGAAAAAAAAACTGAAAAATTTTTCAATTATTTCATTTCGAAATTGAAAAAAATTTATTAAATGAAATGAAGAAATTAATTGTATATTAATTCTTCTTTTACGCTATTATATACGCTATTTTTTACGCTCTTTTACGCTATTTTTGTTCAAATTAAGAAAAATAAAATGAAATTGTGAAAATAATAATGATTCGCTACTTTTTATTTCTCAGTTTACTTTCTAACGAAAGGATTTTATTTTTATTGCGGAATTTTAGACGCAATCAAATCAGAAATCTTCAATTTTAAGAGTGTTAAATGTTGAAGAAGAAAAAAGAAAAATAAAAATGAGTGTAAAATTTCATTCCACAAATGCAATCAGCGACTCGAATTTTTTCATATTCACTTTTGAATTTATGCGAAAAAAAGAAATAATTTCGCATTTTACCATCGATAAATATAAATTTTAATATTTTAATAGAAAATATACTAAATTCGAATAAAAATTGTAAATTATCACAAAAATTTCCTAGTTTAGCCATTTTTTCACGCTTCTCAATTGAGAATCATCGAAATTATTTTATTGTCGCCAAAATGAGTGACACTATCGCGAAAATTTTTCACGAGTCGACTTCGCTATAGAATTAGAATTAGTCGCCTAGAAAATTTTGAAAAAGATCATATCGATAATATATGAGCTAAATTCTATTGCATTCAACTTTAGCAATTGTAATTCTTTGGCCAAAATTCCATGATTCGATTTTTTAACTAATAGCATGGAAAGCATAAAGCATGAAGTAAAATGATAGCGAAAATGAAATACTATTAAATTTCGGATTACTGCAAATGATTAAACGACTGCAAAGATATATCGATTCGCATACACTCTCCTTCATCAAAATGCAAGCAAAAACAATCAAATATCTTTATCACAACAAACAAACTACTCTTCGATAATCAATCTATCCTAAAAGAAAAAAAAAACAACTACTGAAAAAGACTTTCACAATCACTTGACGATTATCAAAAATTATCAAATGCCTGATGCTTCATCGACGAATCCGAATAGCTGCCTGCCAATCAGCTAAAACTTCAAGTTATATTGCCTGGAAGAGCATAATGACACCGAAAATGATGGATTTTCTTCACACAAAACATAAACAAAACTAAAATTTATTTCTTTTGATGATTTTTGAATCGATATTTGCAATAATTGCTTAAATGAAAAGAAATTCATTCATTTTAAAAAAACCAATTTTTTTAACTCCTTTAATTAATCATTTCAACATAAAATTACTTTCATTAATCGACAGACATTCATCTGATAATTACGTTTAAATAAATAAACTAAGATAGAAATTCATTAAAAGAATTTTTTTACAAAGTTTTTTTTTGTGTAACTGAGTTTATTAAAGTAATAAGGGAACTGAATGCGAAAATTTATTTTTCATAACAGTGCAGTTATTAAAAACTGAAACAGATACGTGAATTTATGGCAATAACAATCGTTTAACCATCGTTTTAATAAAACAGCACCTAGTTTTTAAAAGATATAAAATCAATATCAGTTGACAACAGAACTACCGGAATATGGAAAAAAGATTAAATGATATTTAAGATTAGACATGGAACTTCGAATTCTCTCAATCTAAACGTTGCGCTATAGTCATTTTACAAAGATAAAAAAACGATTTCTTTGAACAAAAGAGATCATTTGATTTTCATATATCCTTGTATGATGGCTAATTTGTATTTTTAACACTTCTTCCACGGCCTCGTTTCGCAATTTGCTCTCTTCCATTGCTACTTTGATCTAATCAATAAAAATTATAGCAAAAAACTTTAGAAAATTATTTCCAAAAATAAAGAGTGACAAAAATTGAAGAAATTTTAAAAAACCTTACAAATTGTTTTTGCGCAAAAAATAAATGTAATAATAGCAACTACGCCTCTAATTCCAATGTACAAAACAATAGAAAACGTTTAATACATGATTTTCAAAATTAACTTAGAAATCTGAAAAGCGACTAACTCTTTCCTTTACTCACTACTGCTTTCAATGGCGCAGCGATTTCTTCATTTTCATCATTCTCAACAACTGAATCGTCACTTGAATTACCAAGATCCACCACATTTCCTTCTTCATCGAGAGCCATTTCGCTAGCTAAATCTTACTTTTACTCCATTCACTCCAGTTTTTGAAAAAAAAGCTCAATTTTGAGAAGAAAGGATAATATTGCATAAAAATCGTATGTACAAAAGATGAACGAATAAACAAAATGTGATTATTCATTAACTATTTGTATTTCCCCTCCTTTTTTTGAATATGTCATCATCTATCACATAAGGAAGTAGTCGATGTTCTTTGTTTAGTGCACGAGTAAGAGCAGCTTTAACCTGAAAAAAAGTGAAATAAAAATCGAAAATATAATAAAATGTCAAAGAATAATTAAAAGCTTTTTTAAAGAATATAAAAGGGAAATTAAAAGATTATAAAATTTAAAGGAAAAAATTTTTAAAAAAGCAGAAAATGCCTTAGGCTCTATTTTTGAAGCAGGATCTTTCATACCAGGCCAAGCAGCTAACTCAACAATCGCTTCCGCGTCAATTTTCAGAAGATTATAGTAGTTATATGTAGCAATAACACTACTAAAGAAATTATTTTTAATATTATATTCTATATTCTTGTTAGAAAGAATTTGCAGTTCTAATAAAAATTTGATAACGAAAAAACACATTAGACTTCAACAAAATGTAAGATAAAATGCAAGGTAAAGCAATAAGAAGCGAATAAAATTTCACACTTCCAAACAGAAAATAAAGGACCTGATGCCATCAACTTTATTATCTACCAACGGCCAACAAATGCGATCTCTTAAAAACGATATATAATCAACATTTAGAGAGGAGTGACCATTTGGTATCCTAAAAATTGATCTCAATGTTTCCGAATGATTTTTGCACCAAATAAAACGGAAAAAAACTGAAAGCGGCTATCTAGGTTTAGCTTCTTTAGACAATATTATTTGATGTTATTTATTTATGTATAGATAGTATTACGACTTTGGTTTTAATCTTAATGGAAAAAACTTTAAAATTTTTCTTCCTTTTTCCCCCTTTTTTAAGAAAAATTACTCCAAGTTTTCATAATATAACATACTGCTTCGAAAAAAAACTGGCTGATCTTTTCAAAAGTTAATATATTTAATACCTCAACGATTTTAAAAATGCTCTTAAAACTATAACTATGGAAAAATAGAAACCTTAAAACGATATACACCTAAAAAGCACGTACTTGGAATAACAATGAGATGATAGCTGCCGTAGTAGCCGGAAACGTTTGTTAGTAGAACTAGTTTTGCCCAACCAAGAAGGGAAATTTATCATTACCTTCAAGTGACCATTCATATATGCCGCCGGTAATGCCGATGAAAACATCGACTGAAATGCAAATTTAAACTATGATTTAAATCACATTTACAAAGTGGACGCTAAATGATTACCTATAATTTATTATCAAAGAGGAAAAAACAAAAGATTATAATCGAATTTTAAAAAAAGTATGGAAATAGTTAAAAAGTACTAGCTCATTAAGAAGACTCCAGGTCCCTGCACTGCGAATTGACTTGTCAACTATATCACCTAATGAGATGCAGTCAGCTGCTCTACGCAAATTTTCCAGTGCCTCATATTTGCTGAAAAATATCTCACTGCAATTTCATGACAGACTTTCTAATTCCGATCCATAGGCATTAATATAAGTATATAACCTTCAAAAATTCTTTAAAAATCTGAAAATAAAAAGAACCCCGAGAAAAGAAAAAAAGGAGAACCTTGTTTTAGAAGAACCAATATTAGGATAGTTCTCTTGTACAAATAATGGCATGAGTGTATAATCAGTGAAAAACATTCGTTGTTTATCGATTAAGGAGGTTTCTGCACTAAGCAATCGACGAGCAGCTTCAAAAACATTCTAGAAGTACACGATTTAATTTACTAAAAAAAATCTGCCACAACTTCCAGTTTAATTTAAAAGATTAGATGCTAATTTCCGACTTCAATAATTAATATCGTGAGTCACCTAATGTTAGTGGTTTATGCATAAGTAAAATTAAAATAATGGATCGTAACAAATAATTCTTTGAAAATTTAAACACGTTTTAGCTAAATTAAATCATCAAACAGAAAATACAAACCACAGCACAATCCTTTGACTGCACATTTTTCCCTCCATAACTTAGCAATTGCAAATTATAAATGGTCTGCCGAACGTCATGGTTCGATGCCTCAATAATATCATCCAATAATTCTTTTGACACCGCAAATTTTTCCTGACAAGCGATTGTCAACATTCGTGCCTGCGAAACAAAAATGTTGAAGACATATGCGAACTTCAAGTCGCTATTATGTTTATACAGCACATGCAGTTTATATTTATATTTATACGACACATAAAATGTTTCTAGGTGAAATAGAACTGAAAACGAAATCAAAAAGATAAAACTTTCATTAGCATATCCTCTTTAAATTACCTTTATTTGCTCCACTCTGGGACGCTGAAAACGAATATCAAAGCAATAATGGATAAGAGTACGCATTTTTTGCGACTGTCGATCATTACAAATGCAAATAATTGGAATACGCGTCGTTTTAATCATTTGTATGAGCTCAGCTATCTTTAATATACAATTCATAACTGGTTTAATACAATTTCAACAATGAAATAAGTGTGCTTCTCGGAAATGTCACCTTAAATTGACGCCACATTCTCTGAATAATTTTTGGAGCCCATTTATTAACACCCGAAACATCCTTCGAAATGCATTAATATCTCAACACACTCCTTTTGCACCTTTTTCCAAATCTCGTTATATTCCTTCGGAACTCATTAAGCTCTATTATACTCTCCTAAAACCCTTTAAGTATTGCCTTATTTTCATGATCTAGAACTCCTTTATATGCTCTTGACATAATTTTCTAATTCGGATGCGCTTTACAATAAACTCTGTTATAATCTTTAATTAGTACAGAAGCTATTACCACAGCAGTATTCTTATTAACTTTCTCCATTTCGCGACATTAACTTTCTCAAACATTGTTTTCTTAACTACTTATACGAAATCTAAGATCGTTAATACTATTAAATCATCAAGCGCATCATCATAAACCCGGAAGTGCGACGCTTTTAGCTATGGTACCAGAGATATGCAATGGGATGAAGTCGATGCTTATTTTTATTTTATTTACTATTATTTGAAGAATTTTATTGATACAAACCAACTATTAAGTATAGAGATTGAGCAAAACTTACCCCTGCTCGATCCTCATTTCCACTCATACCGTCCACTTCGTCCATAATCAAAACATGAGTTAGGCCCTTACTTTCAACTGTAAAAAAAAACAAGTTTTTATAAGTTTTTTTTTCAGTGAGTTCAATATTTCATAATAAATTTGATAATCCCTCATGATAATAAATAAGCTCAGATTCTTAACCAAGAAGGCCCTAAAACACAGTTAACGTGAAAACAATCGGCAGATGAACATGATTCTTAACTTAGATAATCTTCTGTCTCACTACAGCATCATTATCAATAACTAAAAGAATCATTAATCAAAATAACCCTAAAAATCGAACAGACCACAATAATTTTATATATATTTTATATTTTTCATAGTAATTTTATTCGCTTTTATCTTTTTGGCAATTCTAATTATCAACGTAAAGATTACATATAAATCAAATCAAAAAAAAGGCTTTATTGGATAGATAAATCTATGAGAAGAATAGAAAAAAACTCGATGAAACGAATTTAAAGTGAAACAATAAAATTAAAATTTACCTGATTTACTTGACTGATGTTTCTTACCGAAAAATTCATCCATCTGACGACATCCAATTAATTCGGCCACAGTCGCCTCTAAATTTTTTTTGTTTCGCACTTCTGATGCGTTCATTTCAACATATTCAAGATTCAATTCCTTGCAGGCCATTATTGCACACGTAGTTTTCCCAACGCCTGAAAATAATTCTAAAATACTAAAATTTGATTTTTGAATTTGGGTGGATTTTTTTTGAGTGGAAATAATAATGAAAACGAATATGAGAATGATGAAAGTTTTCTTTTAGGGTCAGATTGGTAAAATCCATCAGAAAGAATTTCAAAAAACAATAATAAAATAAAAAAGCAACCAGGTACTCCACTTAAAAGCACGGCTTTGAACGACGAACCATCAGATTGACTTAACCACGGAGGAGGCCGTGCTAAAATCAGTATTCAATTTCACAAGAAAAATATATTTTTGAAAATCAAACCTAACAAATCTTCAAGCCTGAACAAATTTATTATTTTCGAACCAAACAGTAAAATCTAATTAAAATGCATAGAATAACCTTTTTTCACACTAGCTCCTTCACCAATGTGGAGATGGTACCAACCGCGCAACCAAGCAAGCAATTTATTCATTGGCGATTTTTCGCCATTTTGGCCAACTAAATGTTGCAAACTTGTTGGCTTATATTTATCGACCCAAGGTAGACTGCCCTATGAAAGAAGCAGAATAGAATAAAATTAAAGCAAAAATTGTCCATATTTATTTATAACTTAGAATAATGTAGAAAAGATAACCTTTTCCTGCAATTTATCTAAAGAAGCAACTGATAAATTTATTTCGTCCTTTGAGGTCAAAATAGCCTTTCCCTTCGATGAATGCTTTGGTGATATGGCTGTTTTCTTACGTGTAGAACTCATAGAAGTATTATTCAACACTTCATAATCCAAACATTGTTTCTTAGGGCTGACTCCAGTGGCGTATTTATTAGGAGAATGGCAAACACTTCTTTTCAAATCTTTTGAATTTTTTTTCTCGAAAGGCTCTCCTTTATTATTAATGCCTACTTTATTCCTCGTTTGCAAACTTTGTTCTTTTATGGATTCTTGTACTGATAAATCAAGATTCTTTGAAACTCCGGCAACAGGCTTTTGCAATCGTTTTTCTTTAACGGATTTCAAACTACTATCTTCATTCTTGATCGCTCTCACTTCTGATTTTTGATTCTCATCTTCTGCAGCTTTCGTCATTCGCTTAAGTTTCTCAGCTTCAGGCGGAACTTGAAGCCTAGACGATCTAGGAAATTTGCTGAAAAAAAGAGCTTCATCGATTGGTTGCAAAATTTTTGAATCGTCTTCGACTTCTGCAAAATTGAACACCGTCAGTGCTAATGATGAACGAAAAAGGTAAAAATAATTCGAGAGTACAAATCATTATGAGAAATAAAAATTGAAGTACGGTGCCCAAAATTTGTGAAATATCAGGAATCATCTAAATAAAAAACTTTTTAAAAAAAAATGATTTATATCTTTCCTTGCCTACTTTTGAAAATGATAAAGCTGACTGACCAGATACCATCTTGGAAAATTTCGTTCTTTTACTTTGTAGCGAAGAAGGAACGAAGCATGTTTCGTCATCGCTTGAAGTAATCTAAAAAAATTTTCCCAAAAAAATGAAACACTGCTCCGAAAAAACGAAAGCCTTAGCAACAGCGGTTTATTAAGTGAATAAAATAGATTACCACAACTTCCAGATCTTTCCTACGTTCTTCTACATTTGGCAGGCGTTTCTTCTCTGGTTTAGAACCCGAATTCTGCTTATGTGAATGGGACTGCACATTTTCAAAAGATAAACGAGTTGATTTTCCAACGATGTTTTGGCGATGAACCGGAAAATTCGAAGCAGAACCTTCCTCGTCTGAAATATAATTTAAACCTCGAATTAAAATCCTTTGATTTTATAAATAACGAAGACGCATGCAACCAAGAGAATTATAACCAAATATAAACTAACCAGAGCTTAGAATAATCTTTTTGGACCTCTTTCTTTGTTTGAAGTCTTGACGAAGAGATTTAGGAACTGGATCTTCGTCAGCTGAAATTTATGGGTTAGAATAAATCTCGACAAGCATCTCTACTAGGATAAACCTTAATAGATACTCCTGTTAAGATTTAAGATTATATAAGATTTTTTTGAAGAAGAATATGACGGTACACTCCTTGCATATAGCTATTTAGATTTCTTTTATTCCACTTAGTAATAAATCTTTTTGTTCATCTTATAGCACCATTTCTGGAATCGTTCCTATCTTCTAGAATAAGACCCTTTCAATCGAAAGTCATATGAAAGGAAAGACAAAGTGGAATCCTTAGGTTTCAAACACTTAGGTTTCACTTTTAATGGCACAGAATAATGCTCTCATCATAATTTTCCCATTCTTCAGCTTAAAGTATTATTTAAAAATAGAACCATGAATTAGTTTCTGCCTGATTAATAACTTTTATCCAGTGAAAAATATTTTTCTAAATCTTTTTCATTATTTATAAACGTTCATTCAATATTATATTTCATCAATATTTCATAAAAATTTATAATATGACAAACTATCTTCTATTGATAATCTTTGAATTTAATACTAACATTCGCTAGTGGACGAAAAAACTGTTTGTGGTTTCGGATTTCTTGATCGTCTAATTTTCTTGTTTGCTCCGGAATTAATCGGACTACCACGACTCTCACGAATCTGGCTCAAAGCGCTAGTATTTCTTGATGGCCATTGTTTACCAAAAAATTTTCGAATATCCTAAGATTTACATCATTTAACATTTATCGCCTTTCTTCATTTCTCCTTCATTTTTAACATTTTAATTTTGCTTTTTAAAACAATCATCTAGAAATTCAAATTTGAAGCCTCTCAAAGCCTCACTTGTAACATATTTCTCGGATATTCCAATTAGTTGAATAGAATTCACATCACTTACAAGAGCAATTTTCTACTCCTTTCCTTTCTCGTCTTTTGCTTCGATCGTCATCGCATCAATATTATCTCTTACCTATTCAACTGTAAGTCCCCCCCTCCCCCTCGCACTATTATTTGTATTAAACTCATTTTTATATTGCCAGTGAAATAATACCAGTAGCGCATCTCACTTTCTCTTGTTATCGTAAAAATCGCTTAGAATGTTCAACTATTATTTTTATAATAAAATTAAATATATTATTTTTATAATAAAAATGAAATATATTAAAAATATATTAATATTATATATTATATTAATATTTATATTAATATATTAATATTTTTGTGTTACAAAATAAAATATATATATGAAAAATATTAAAAAAATTATTTTAAAGATTTTTATAATTAATTAAACGCTAAATCAGTATTTTCTAAATTCAAAATTTAAAAAAACCCCAAAATTTCACCAAATTTTTATAAATTTATATTTAATATTTTTAATTTCTAACTAATAATTTTAAAAAATGAATAAAATCGAATTCAACCCACCATTTGACACATAAAACGCTTCGTTCATAAATTCATATTTCGGAAAAAACAAAAAATTTTTGAAAATAAACGGGGAGAATATGGGCGAAATATGGCCGCGGTTCTGTGGCCGGCTACGCAGCGGTTTGTTCGTTTAAAATGCGCATTTGTGAATTTTTTTCATTTTTATTAGTCATTTAAAAAATATTATAAGTTGATAATATTATTAAATGAATTATTTAGGAGATTTTTGGTATTTTCGGCACTTCATTGAATAGAATTTTTGTTGCATCTTTTATGATTTAAGTACATAATTATTGTGCTTTAACACTTAAAATGGTCCTAAGAAGATTGTTTTAAAATTACTAGAATATTTAAAAAATTTTGTCTTAGGTTGAGATAAGTGGAGGAATTGGGAGGTGGGGAGAGAGGGGGTAAGGATGAGGAGGAGGGGTGCGGTGAAAAAAACTGGAGTACTGTTTTCGACCTTCAGCAAAATGGCTGTAATTGTTGACAAGTTGACTGCTGGTTTGAATTCTTCTTTGTGGTCTCAAAGTATCTTTTGTTCTCGCTTTTCGATAGCGCATTCGGTCGGTCGATTCGTGGAATTTTAATTGGTGCAATAAAATTACTTGTACTTTTCTTCAGTTAATATGGCAAAAAGTCTTCGTTCGAAATTTAAACGGAAAATGCGAGCAATTAAAAGAGAGCGTATTGCTAAGCGAATATTGCAAAAACTAATCGCAAAAAATTCATGCAACGGTATTTCACTTAAAAGATATTTTTTGGCCTTTGGCAAATTTATTGAAATTCAATATTCATTCTCATTTCTTTGATTTTAACCAGTGCTTAAGGTTTAAATTTAGATTTATATTTACGCGAGTAAATATCAATGAAATGACAACCTTCTTTTTCTCATTGAATCTATAGAATATCAATATTTGTGCTTTGTATTCACCGTTAGATCACCGTTAAATAAATTTTTAGATATGGAGACGGAACAATCAACAAATGATTTACCAGAAGTGGTCGGTTTTTTTTTCCTGTTAGATCGCTAAGGTTTTAAGTTTTTCTCGAAGATTTTCTGTAAATTCCGTCAAACTCTTCATTTCTAACATATCATTCATTTTTATTTTTCTTTTTTGCTTTTTTTTGAAGGGCATATTTTAGAAACATAATTAGGCGATTCTTATACGAGTTATTCATAACTTTGATTTTTTTCACTTATCAATTTGTTGTTTTGTCTTATGAGAAAAAAAAATTTATTTAAAATCCATTAGCAAAAAAAGCTGGTTTTTTCGTTAATTATTTATGCAGACTGAAGAGGCAGATATTTTTTTAGTAAAATATTTTATGATGATCCATTCGTTCAAATTTACTAAAGAATGGATGGAAGTGTTTTTAAAAATAATTGTAACTATGAACTTAAATTATATTGTTTTCATTTTATCACCATCATTTAATTTAATATTCAGTTTTCAGAAGGAAGTGGATAGCAAATTGAAATCGAATTCAAAAATTCGAAGAAATCCGATGGTACGTCCAATTTGGATAAGTCAAAGGAGAGTGCGTAAAATGAAGGAAAAGAAAAAAAAGATAGAAAAAGCTAAAAGGAAAAAGAGTAAAAGTAATCGATGAATTATTTTTTGTTTTAATTGTTTTTTAAGTTACTATCGTTATCACCATTTATTTGCAAGTATTAAGTCAGATGGTCGACTCATGTATTGTTTGATGTCAAAATCTGTGATATGGTTGCTCAATTTTTTACAACTGTTTCGTTCTTTTATGCTTTTATCATCGTTTATTTCGAAAGTGGATATCTGTTAGAATGGTTATTTCTATAATGAGGATAATTGTTTGATATTTGCTGCATAAAAAATATGGTTGTATCTTGATATGAAAAACACCGATCGATACACCAAATATACGGTATTTATTATTAGTTTTCGCGCAAATAAAGGATCAGTCTAAAGGAGTTTGAGCGATATGGCGATAGCAGAATCTTTGGTTTGCTCTCAATCTGATTCATTAAGGGAGGATATTTTTTGACGAAACGTCCAAAACAAATGAAATTCGTTTGGTTAATGATGTAAATGATCTTATGAAAGGCCAATTAAGCTAACTAATTTTGATGGTTACAAGTGGTTCGCAATAATTGGATTTGCATTGGAAGAAAGCTATCTAAAAAATTCAATGATAGCCATGAATAATTGGTGTCGTGATAATGATTGTCAATCTTCATGTACAATGAGTAATTTGAAGTGGAAATATTTTTAAAAAAAAATGAATTTTAAAAGTTGAAATCATTAAAATATTTCAAAGTTTCGTAATATTTAGTGGGACGATGCTGATATTGGAGAGTGAAATAAAATTCTGTCGGCAGTTGGCTCTATAGCAATATTTTTCTTGTTCCACTAAGCCAGCGGAGCGAGACTAATCAAAAATGGTGAGCAATTTTTAGCAAAAAAAATCCAGTGAAATAAAATTATTTAAATTTCAATAAAAAAAGTCAAAAGAAAAAAAAATTATATTATGGACACAGATGGTTGCAATTAACAATTTATTGCATAGAAAATTATAGCAAAAAAAAAGAAAAAAAAAATGATTCGTAGAGATTTCGATTATAATTGATACTTTTTATTATATTTTTTAAAATAGAAATTAAAGTTTTTTTTTTTTACTAAAAAAACATTTAATTGAATGGCGATGAAGAAGTCTGTTCAAAACTATAACCTTTATTATAATTAATCGTTTTCATCTAATTTATTTTATATCTAAAATTTCTTTTTTTTTTTTTAAATTTATTATGGGATTAGATAATGGATTTTCTTTAATTTCATTCGAAATACTTCGACGAATGAATTCGCTTTATTGCGAATGTTTTAGTCAGTGAGTGAAGTGCAATTATTTGTTATGCGCATGAAGGCAAAACGAAAAGTTCATATGGAACCAATGAAGCCAAAAGCAGTTTAGGAAAAAAACCAGTTTTATTTAAAGTTATAGGACTAATGTATTCGCTTTTTATAACCATAATCATCAATTCCATCTACTGCTTTCTTTTATCATGATAAGCACTAGCTGTCATTCATAATATCCATTTCATCCATTGTTCGTTCTTATCATGATAAAGCGCAAGCTAAAGTGATTCAGTAATCTCATGCAAATATATTCTCATTTTCAAGCTCAAAGATCGTTGATCCATTAATGAAATAATTTTGCAGAAAGAGAAATTATTATAATCGTAATTATTTGTGGTGATGCGTCGAAAATAATTATTAAGTTTACTTTATTACTAACTTTACTGGAAAAGAAATAAAATTAGTGCCATATATGTATCCTCTAACGCTGGCTTTTCTACTCTCAATTTTCTAGGCGTCTGTCATCCAACATTGAGAAAGGAGCCATAGGAGCGAAGGAACTGCTTTTAATATTCTTTAGATATTCGATGATTTTATTTATAAATTATGTTGAATAAAATTTAATAAGACGATCGAATTTTCGTTGGGTAAATTTTTACATATATTTTCCTTCATAAAAAATGATTTAAATGGATAAAATTCTTCAAGTTTTACATAATTCGTAAATAAAACTCGAAAATTGTTCATTTATTAAAATATTTAAAATTTATTAAAATATTTAAAAAATTGAAATAATTATTAACTTTACTAATGAACAAAGATTTGTTAATCTTTAATAAGAAAGATTTTTTTAATTTTTTTAATTTATAAATTAAAATTTGTCGATTTTAAAAATTAATAAATTTTCAATTTAAATTAAGAAATCTCTTGATAATTTCAAAATTTTTATTTTATTTTTGAATCAGTTATTTTGCTTTAAAACGATCTAATTCATTCGTCGAAAATAGTTCATTAGATATCAATAATTTTTCATTATCCATCAAAAAAAAAAGGAAAAAAGATCTAATCGGAGAAAAAATGAAAAAAGTAGATCATTCCTTTAACGATTAATCAATTAATTACTCTTTATAAGAGAAATTAAAAATTAATTCAAAATGAATAAACAACAAAAAAAATAAAATTTAGATGAAATGACGAAGAAAATGTGGTAAATGTCCAGAAATTTATTTCATATTATTCGTTCAGAATTTCCAGAATTTTTCATTTTTCTTATATTCTTTATTGTTAATTTTTATGGCGTATTTATTTATTATATTTAAATTTTAAATTTAAATTTAAATAAATTTTTAAATTTTTAATTGGTGAAATAGAATATAAGCCTTGCTATAATTTTAAGTTTTTAAACGTTTAGTTTTAAAATTATTGAAATTATTTATTAAAATTTTAAATTTTTAATTTAAATTTAAAATTTAGATAAATTTATTTATTAAATTTAAATTTATAAAATAAAAATATTCAGGAAAAATATCATTAAAATCGTTAGTGGTGGCAATAGTTAAAATTTTTCTGCAAAATATTTAGTATTTAGTGAATTTTTCTTAATTCGTTTTTCTCAATACTTCTTAGATAATTCATTTAATAATGTGTTGTTCCGCGCTGAACTGAACACTTCAATTTTTTTCTTTTTTTCACTGTTATTAATAATATTGATAATGTGATAAACAGTTGTTGATCCATGGTAGCTCTAGTTCGGTCTAAGCGGAAGTAACTGAGACGATTTCAAATAATAGGTTCCAATAATAAATAATAAATTTGCTGGGAGTGATCTAAATAACTGAATGATGACTAAATTATTCAAGTTATCAGATTAATCATATCATTAAAGTGGTGGCTGATTTCATTTTAATTGAATATACCACAAGATTTTGTATATGCGGGTGTCAATGAAATTTATTTCTCACATAGTAGATGAGAAAATTTAGATAATAGCTCTGGGAATGATTTAATTAAATTAAATTAATTAGTAATTAAACTTCTTAAGGAAAGATAAATTAAGTTATTGTTCTATAAATTTAAGACAATTTTAAATTTAAAATTTAATTTAAATTTTAAGTTTTTTAAACGATTTTCCATCTTTCTAGTTCGAGTAATTTTTCGTTTTTTTTTATGTAAAACTTCCGTTCATAATTTTATACTATTTTTTTGCATATTTAAACTTATGGATATCTTTATGGCCTATTTGGCCAAAATAATTAGAGGATTTATCAAATTTTTATTAAAAAAGTTTTATCATTTTAGCCTATTATTAACTTTGATTTTATAGCTTTTATTTGAATAATTTTTTCAAAATAATTTCACTCATTTAAACAATTTTATATTTTAGATATTAATTCCTATTATTATTATCATTATTATTACTATTATTATTATTGTTATTATCATTATTATTATTATTATTATTATTATTATTATTATTATTTGAAATTACTGACGAATATTGATAATGAAAGACATTTCTGATTGATTTGAATCGAATTATATTTTCACCAAATTTCCAAAAACCATTTATGAATTCAAAAAAATTTTTATTTGGCTAATAATATAATAAAAAAGAAAAAATTGATAATGGAATATTTATAAAATACATCGTCGTTGTTGAAAATTCGTTAAATATTTTTCTGGGATTCCTAAGTCAATATTTCTTTTTAATTAAAATAATTTTTAAATATAAATAATATTTCGTTCTTTTTTTCTCATCCCAAATGAATTGAAAAATTTTAAAATGAATTTTATTAATTAACGAATAAAATTTTTCTTATTGTTTCCTTTACAAGGTTCCATCGAATATAGGCAATTCGTGATATTCGCTCGATTATATTTATATTTTTTTCATTTTTTAGTTATACCCAACGCTTCTGATTTGGTTCTCTGCAATTGCTACAATTAAGATGTTATCTCTTCGACATCACTTGGGAATAGAAGTACAGATTTACTTCCATTAGGAATTAAATCTATAATGTCTTAGTCGAGGCACCACGTCACTCGATTAGACTATCTCTTTGTATCGTCTAATCATCTGACCTGTTGAATTTTGCATATATACTATATTGTTTCATACATATACTAGTAAAAAGACTCGTCCTGTGGACAGCAAGCCTTGCTTTGATATTTCCTCAAAATCTATTGTATTTCCTTACTTCATACTTCATCGAGGAGGATATCACCATCTGATTGATTATTAATGGATTGATTATTAAAAAAGCATAACGGGGTACGGGATTTTGATATTAATAACCTGGGCTGCCATAGCAGAATTGCATGAGAGTTCAACGAAACTAGGAGGGAAATTTAAAGTATCATTAATTGATTTAAAAAAGATTTGTAATGCATTAGGTCACGGAATGTTTGAAAGTGTTCAAGTTTATAAAAGGCTCAAAAGAATCAAAAAGCTGTAACATATCTGAGAAATTCAAAACATGTAAAAATGTTTCTGATAAAGTTATTAATCAAAGTGAAGACTTGAAGAAACGCAACGGAGCAACTGGTTCCGAGAGAGCTGTTAAAAAAGAAAGGTGCGATTTGAAAAAGTGGAATATTGAGAAGTATGGGGGGGGGGGGGGGGGAAATGTCATAAAGAGAGAGATAATCTGGTCTAAGAGCGTGAATTTTGACAATATTTGGCTGGTTTTGCAGGAAACAGATGAAGTTTTTTTCAAAATGTACCATTGCTAACATTTACAATTTATTAACTAGTTATTTTTAAATACATTTTTATATTTTTTAAGTAATGAATGATAGCAGCGAATTTTGTTCGTATGTGCCACCTGATTTCTTACATGAACGATTTTGGTTAGTGTCAGTTGCTGGTACGACTACTGCTGTTCTGTCGATTATTTTAAATATTATATTACTTATCGTTCTACTAAAAAGGTAATATTGCCTTCCTATTTGCCTGTATAAATTAAATATCGCTTATGAGTGAATGTATTAAATTAATCAAGCGCTATTCTGATAAATTTATGTTGTTATAGAATGTCTACAAATATATTTTAAGGCTTCTACCAGGCGCGCTTTTTCGCCCAAATGACACTATAATAATTTTTATAGCAAAATATTTTGATTAGATAGGAAACAAACATTATAACAATAAAAAATGATATTAATACAAGTAGTCAATTTGGTGGCTAACTCCATTTTTTTTACTCGTTTTCTTTAATTATTGCTACTGATAGCTGATTTCGAAATTTAAAAATAAGGATATCAAATATGGAAATGAAGTAGGCAATAAAGTATTCTTATCGTTCATTCTTTAAGTATTCTTTTTTATCAGCTCAAATCTCTGTAAATGAAATTGTTTTTTTCCAAGAGCGTTTACCGTTTCTGGTTGGATTTCATTTCGCCGAGTCAGCCAAATCTTCGTCACCTGGCAAAAGAAGGCTGCCAGTACTACCCGAATATTTGAATGGTATTAAAAGAGAAGAAACCTAGCACCGACATTCCGAAATGATAACAATAACCCACTAAGCCGTTACATCCCATTTGCTGAATATAATAGAAAGCTCCCTTATTTAACTCGCATTTTTTTTATATGCAAGTAAATTTTTGTTCATTTTAATTTCAAAAAAATCTGTCTCATTTTAGGAGGAAATATCGATATTCGTATTTATTATATTCTCTATTATTAGCATTTTTTGATATTTTAATCGCTGTATCGTATGTTCCGCTAATGTCATTATCACATCTCGCCGATTTTTTAGAATCGCCATTTTTGCTGCGATCATGGTATTCTGTATTTTTATGGTTATTCATTTTCTATCTGCCATTTTTTTTAAGTGTATAATAATAATCTGGGCTATTAAATTAAAATTTTTTTAGAAACTGCGATATTACTAAAATTTATTTTCGCTACGAATAGAAATCAAATTGGTTAATAGGAGTGCACTGAAATGCCAAAAAGATTCTTTCTAGAAGATTTATAGGAAAATAGTTTATTTGCATTAATAGTAATAGTTGGTTGATATGTCGAATTATTAGTAATTTTATGAATTTCAAAGAGAAATTTAAATAAATAATTTATTAAATAAATGAAAAAAAAGTTTTTTTCGTGATCTAATTGCATGCATTAATAAATTTTTTTAAATTTTATGCCTATTATTTAGAGATTTAATGAAAAAAAAAAATAAAACAAAATAATTTTATTTCTGTAATAGTTAATTTTATTACAATATAAAAAGTGAAAAATTATATTAGCAAGCAATATTTTGGTGCCTTTTATAAAACCATTTTGTATATTCATCTATGAACTTCATCAGACTTCAACAGAATTTTGCAATGCTCTTCATTTTTGGCTCTGACTCAAAATTTGGTTCATGTATTAGATATTGTTTGCCAGATATTTTACAACAAATTATTGAGGTTTAATTATATGCTTCCGATGATAACGATTTCACATATAGCAATGACATCGTCATCATTTTTAATGTTGGCTGCAAGTTTCGAAAGATACTGCATGGTAGCAAAATTGGATCGAATAAAATGGCTTACCACACATCGAGCGAATATAGCAACGGTCGCATTCATATTCGGTTTTTTCACTAAAATAACACTTGCTTTTGAATTCAACGTTAGTTTTGAAATTACTACCAATAAAATTTCCCATTCAGTATTATTTACAGTATTCAGAGAACAAGACAAAAGAGATTTGCAAGGTTTCCGTTTACCATAAATGAAGATGAAGCCTTAGATGTTGGAAAAAAGAACGGTTTCTGCTGCTGTCAGCGAAGGTAGAAGATCGAACAGCTTGGAAACACCCTTGTAGCCAGCAGAGCCAGCCTGACCAGTAATGCTGTTAGAAGAAGAAGAAGAAAAAGAAGATGAAATATAGACGATTATCTGGTTTATTCATTAGTTAGTAATTTATAATTAGCTTAAGCTTTGATTGCAAGTAGAAATTTGAAAACTTAAGGTACAGAAGAAAAACAAATGTAAATAAATTTTCTATGACTTTATAAAATAGAGCACTAGTGATTGAGTCGTAGTCGTACCTCTGCTAAGATGAGGGTAAATCCTTGATTTCAATTTCGATTTCTTGGTGGACTTAGCAGTGTTATTAAAAATAAAATGCGACTGACAATTGCTTCTTCGTTTCGGAAAATCCTCTAGCATAAGTGTCGTCCAATGATTTTCTCTAATAGTCATTAGAGCCAAAAATGGTCAGTGCTAGAAAAAGAAATATGGCCAGCCAGTCCATAGGCAAGATTTAAAATATCAATTTTCTTCTAAATTAGTGAAATGAACAATTTTTAACAACTTGAGTTCATGAATGTGCACTTTGTTGAAGAATTCAAATGATAAAATTGATTGAGGTTTTTTTTTTCTAAGAGCTTCAGCTATTGCTTGTTAGGTTAGGTTAGCTCTGCTGGCTTGTCAGACCAGCCAAATTTTGCAAGTCGTTTTACGATAGAAGTACTATTGAGACATCACCTTGGATTTTTGAATCAGATATCTTAGAACTCAGCATCGCCATTCCGAATTGAGCAACAACTACTCATCCATTCTACCCCAGTCGACAAGAGTGACTTGACGAAGCGCGATGCATTAGTTTGATTCAAACGCGAGCCATTCTTGATCATTTTGCCACTAAGCCACCGTTTTAATTCATTTTTGTGAAATTTAGTTATAATAAAATGTATTAGAAAAAAATCATAAAGGTTGTGCAGATAAATCACAATTTGGAATGCAAAGAATCAATGTTGGAATACAACTTGGAATTATCAGTATTGGCTCAAAATCCTACTTACAATTTGTGGTGGCGTTTATGGTTTCGAAATATTGTAACTGTCTTATTCCCATTTTTTCTACTTTCGTTTTTGAATATACAAATCGTTACTTATTTGCAACAAAAAAAACAGTATGAACAGTGCTATCTCAACGAATTTCAAAGAAAAGTCAATTTTTAAATCTTTTTTTTTTTTGTAAATCATAATTATTATATATAAAATAATTTAAATCATTAACTTTCTATTTTTTGAATTTCAGCTGACATTTTTTCATAAAAATTGAATTTTCTGCTAAAAATTCATCATTAAAATGCTATATAAATAAGTACCAATAAGTATAATTATATATTATAAATTATTATATAATTATTTGGTGATCGAATTCATATTCAATCTTGCAAAAAGCTGACAACTTCAAAATTTAATGAATTTATCATAAAAAATCAGATGCGAATTCGAGCAGCAACTCGAACTCTTGTCTTAGTCGTTTTCACATATCTTTTGTCTAATGTATTAAATGTTATTATAACTATATGGGAATATATTGATATGGAATCACTGACAACTCGATTCAGAACTTTTTATATTTTTAGTGTTGATACGGTATTTGTTTATGCATTCTGTATGTAACATTTTAAACTATCAATTCAGTGGCAATGCATTCATTCATTTATGATCACTAAAAGTTTTTTTTTTTCTTTGGCACATTATTTCTTAATTGCTTCGTGAAAATTGAATAATTATTGCCCACTGGAATGATATCCAATCTATATAAGTTAATGCTTAAAAAATATTTTAAAAAATCCATTTCTTAGGTATCACTAATGACAGTTCTCGCTGGAGCACTACGTTTGCCTATATATATGTCTTGTCAACCTGAATTGCGCGCTGAAGTTTTACGATCTTTTTCTTCATTATTCACACAAAAATTGAGGATGAAAGTAAACTAATCTCAACTAATCTCAGTAAATCGTAAAATCGACTAAACTTTTTAACTTTTTTTTTCTTTAAATATTAAATATATGCAAAATATTAAAATTAATTGGAATTCAGTTTTCATAAATTTTTCTTATCGCTATTTTAAATTATAAAAATTATAAAATTTTTGGCTGTTATATGATCGAATGAAATACTTGCAAATTTCGTTCTTTCAGCTTCACATAAAAGAAATGCATACAAATGTTGATATTCGTGGCAATTATGAACGAACAAAGCCCAAAGCTAAGCAATTAACACTTTGTGCCATTTTTGCTACCAATCATTGTATTTTACGAAGGCAAAGTATATCAAATAGCAATGGCGATATTTTTTTATAAGTCGTAAAACATCGAACAAAGCATGCGAATTGCCTTTTTTTCCGCTAAATAGATTTAAGCAAATTTAGAAAAAAACTTTTAAAGGAAATTATCCTTTAAAATAACTAAAACAATTTGCAGATTGATTTTGGGAATGGGAAAAATTTGCGAATAAATGAAATTAAAAATGAAAATTTAAGAAAAGTGCAATGCTTGCAAAATATTTTTTTCAATTTTAATATATTGTAAATTTCGAAATTCATCAAAAAATTCAGTTAAATGCCATTTCAAAAAAAATAATAAATAACAATAAATAAATAATAAATAAGTAATTTATTCATGAAATTCTTTCCGCTATTATAAGAGTGAAATGCTTCAAAGGCTGCCTATTCCGATCGTAATATTAAAAGCCATTCCTTTTTCCATCGTAGAAGTCCATATACCGTTGGTCCAACTATGTGTTAGAAATCTTTCCTGACCGTACCAGTCCAGGTCTTGGTTGGCCCTCCTTGCTTTTCATTAAGCAGCAAGTTTAAATGATAAGGAAAATACTATTAAAGAATAGATATAGGAGTGAATAAATATAGAACACTTGAACCAATTTCGAATACCCTTTGGATTACGCGAAACATTTCCCACACGAAAGTTTTGCAAAAATTATATTTATTTGTTGAAAACCAGCCAAGTAGTGCGACAAACGCCATGTGCTTCTATTGATAATAATAATTAGAATAACAAATAATTATTATGATAAAAAGCAGATAATTGAAATGATAGCTATCTTCTTTTGAGAAAAATTTCTAAATGTTATCGATTTCAATTAATTCGAATTATTTCAATAATTTGAATTTAAATTAAATTGAATTAATATCAATTAATTTAAATTAAATTTAAATTATGCAAAATGAAGATTCCAACACAAATATCTATATTTGCTCTATCTTCTGTCAAAAATTTTGGTGAAAGTCGATTTAGAAACTGCGAAAATTGTGAGGCTCGCTGCATCCTTTTTATATCTCCTTGAATCTCTTTCTCCGCTTGCACTCTTACAAATCCCCTTCATTATAAGGATTACAAATCTCATGAAAATGTCATCGTTACTTTCAAAAAATCGTGCATTAAATCTAATCTATTCACTGGGAAATCCGTAAGTGATTTCGAGTAGTGAAGAAAGCAGTATGATGTACAAGGAGAATTTTGAAGAAAGTACAGCGGAACTAGAAAGTATAACTGAAACAGATAATGAAATGGAAAGGGATTTGAGTAATGGCATGCAGCTGCTTACTTGCAGTTTGCAGGCGTTTCAAAAATAGGCATAATGAAACACAACAACCTTCGACCTAAAGATTGCATATTCGAGACCTGCAAAAGCCTGGTTTTTGGAGTCATCACACCATCAAAAATGTGTGCATTTTGAAATTAATACAAAATGAAATTTATGCATTTTTTTCGAATTTGGTTGTATATACAAATTTGAAATGGATTTGCTTGAAGTGAAAACAAAATACAATAGAAATTCGAACTCCCAAAACTTTTTTGAACTACTAAGGCTCAGAATTTTATAATCGAAATCGACTGAATTGCGCTCGAACTGTAGCTGTAAAGAATTATATAGGCAAATTGTGATGAATCACCGTTATAATAGAAAACTGGCAATTACCGATTCATTAGGTTATGGTATAGCGAAATCCGCTATTTATTTATTTTATTTATTTATTGAAAACCAGCCAAGCAGGGCGCAAACGCCATGTGCTTGTATTAATAACAACAGTTAAAATAACAAATAATAAGAATTAATGACAAATAACAACAAAAAAAAATAATAAAATAAAATAAACAATTTAAAGATGAAATAAAGAGGATATTGCAAAATAAAACATAGTACAATTCGAAATAACTATAATCGGATGGTAAAAATCGCGATTTCACACTTCCTGCATGATGTGAATTCTTTAAATAATATTATAAATGATATTATCTATTCTTTTTTTAATGATAGCTAGAGATGGCGCACAAGCTATGTCGTTCGGTAATTTATTCCAGAAATTAATATTGAATAAAAAAATCATAAGTCCTTAGTTTAGTTTTGCACATAGGTTTTAGTAATTTTAACCCATTAGTTCTTTTTGGATTTAAATTTAACCTAAAATTATAATATTTTGAACAATCTAATTCAACATAACCATACAAAATCTTTTAAGTATAAATTAAATCTTATTTGATACGACGAATTGACATAGAATATAGGTTATATTGCAGAAGTTTTCTTTTATAATTAAAATTGCATTTAGGAGAGAGGCGCAGTGTAAAATATTTTTGGAGTCCTTCAATTATTTTACTTGATTTACGATATCTCGAGGAATAACATGTAGCAATGTAGTCAAGAAGTGGCTGAACGAACACTTTGTTCATTTTGATAAGGAAATCTTCAAATCTTAAACGAACGAAAAATAAAATTAAATAAAATAAAATTTACTATGATTCTGCAGTGAAGGTCGAAATCAAGATTTTCATTCCACGATTATACCAAGATTAAAAATGTGTGAAACTCTACTGGTTATATTATCATTAATTAGGAAAATCGGAACCTTTAGAATTGATATGAAGAACGCTATACTTCTGAAAAGAAAGGGCAATTTGCTTGTTATATAGCCAGCTGGCTATTCTGTTAAGGTCCTCTTGCAGTGGAGATAGGCTATCTGATCTACCATGAGAATAATAAATAATAAATAAATCCGCTACCTTTGTCCTCTTAAAAAGAAAAACTATTATTGTAAAAGGAACTATAAGAAAAATTATAAATTATTTGTTTAAAATAAAATTAATATCAGAACAAAATAAATATTATTTAAATAAATGAATATTGTTGCACTTGCTTGTATGGTTTTTTAAATTTTTTTAAATCAAAATGTTTAGGAACAATTTAGCCTAAATAAATGGAAAAAGAACGATGACATTCTTTTTATATGCTATTTTTTAGCGAATTTAGCGAAACCCTTTAAATTTCTCCTTTTTTGTTTTCCTACCTACTGGGCGAAAATCTTCGCTTTTTTTTGCTCTTATTTTATCGCATAGCTCGACTATATTAGAAATTTATTGATAAATGCATTTTAGAGATAGAGATCACTGTGAATAGATAATAAATCGTTTAAAAAGTACAAAGTACATTGAAGAAAGTAGTTGACAAACAGTATTTCCTTTCACATTTCTATCTTATCACTTTTTTGCTGCGAAATTCAGAAAATATTATACTATAATAATTTGAGGGATGCTGAATGGAATGGTACGCGGGGAAAATCCATTAATCGTTTTTGAATATTTTTCCCACCAAAATTCCCAAATTATAAATTTAAAAGTTCGGAATAAGTAGATTATTGATATCATTTCAGAGCGCTAATGTTGTGGTTTCCCTCCTAACAGAAGTAAATCTATCCTTCAAAAATACGAGTGATGCTGACTATTATCGCATACAACTATCGCCAGGTTCCTGAAAAAAGTTGCCTGGTCCAACGGAGCAAGTCCAGCTGGACGCCAAGCGGAAAAATGATGGCAATATCGACAATTTTTAAATCAATTTTCTATTTCTTACTATCAAAAAATATTTGCGACAGTGATTTAAATGATATGAAATGATAAAAACCGGTTGACACAAATTTCTGAATTTATAATATGGGAACTAAAGGTCGGTCTAAATTGAATTTCGTGCTGAAACTTAAATTTTTTTTTGATAATTAATGAAACAGTGAAAAACTGAAAAATATTTTTCAGAATATTCATGGTAACACTCATCGATACAACCACGAATTTTCAACGATTTTGCTTTCTTCTAAAATATTTTTTTATGATAAATATATTCACTTATTGTTTGGAATCGATGAAAACAGGTTATATTAATATTATTTAATTATATCAATATTAATATTAACAATTGACGAATGCAATAGAGTTAAAAAGGTGGTTAACGTTCACCATTTCTGCTTAGACTCTTTTCGTTGGCTGCTAAAATGACGAAAAATTTTTGCTAAGGATTTAGCTGCGAAAGAAGTGCTGGTGGACACAAGCGCCAATTGATATGGTAGAATACATAGATATAACAGATAATTTATTATATGTTTTATTATATATCAGACAGTCTCAGATTATTTTTCACAAAATCTTCCATAAATTTTTTGAACTTTCATTGTAGAATATTTTTTTTTTTGAAGATATTTGGCCATTTCCAGTTAGGCATACATCGGACCATGTAAGTTTTGCCGAGGAGTCTCTTGACGATAGTTCAGGTGGATTGCTAGCATCACTTGGAAAGGGCAAACTTACTGTTAAGAGTAGGAAGAGTAGTAAGAATCCCAGTGGTTAGTGCTCCGAAATGAGAGCAGTAGCAAATTTAGCCATTTCACTCCTTATTTCCGAATATTATCCATCGCTATTTAAGCTATAATACGAAGGCATTTTTTCTTAATGGAAATTTTATATCGATATGTAATCATTACTTTTCGGCCAATCTTAATTTATAGCACCGTAAATGATTAGTGATTATAGATGACAACTACTATGATATTGAAGAGTCGTATATAGAGCAGCTCGATGTTACTAATGACCATATTCATTTTACCTGGATTATCCCAAAAAATACAGCGAAGATTCTTACTTCTCTGCGATTAATGGCTACTTCGAAGAAAGGTTATATTTTTTCCGACATATGCATACAATATCAATATCGAGCGAAACTTGTTGGTCATTTACCTGTAAATGCATATAAAATTTGTCACTTCAAAATTTCGTCAAACAAAAGTTATGCTTCTCGTATTTTTGATTGGAGAATTCTGATTGTTTTTGCTAAAATAACAAATTCAAATATCAGAGCACCAAATTGTTTCATATCAATATCACTTAAGCAATTAACTTTAAGCAATTAACTTTTTTATTGATAAATTTTCATAAAAAATCTGTATCTCTTTTACCTATTTTGTAGCAGCAGTTACATTATGTTAAGAAGATCGTTTAGTTTCAGTTTAGAGCAGGCAGACCACATCGTAAGGCAATACCCCATTATTTAATAAAATAAAGATGACCTCAAAATTTTAATTTTAATATAACCTTGAGTGGGGTCTATGATAACTATGGACAACTCGGTGACTGTAAGAAAAATCGTGCAAGCTTATAGCCGAAATAGCCAACTGTATAGAAGTTTAGATTATCTGAAGTGCATAGATATAGGGATTTAGCTTAATAAAAAAGAATTCAAATCGCAGAAATTAGAATCGAGGATTTAAATGTGGAATAAAATGGAGAACTGATCTTATTAACAATTCTTCTGAAAGATTTCTATAGGGGAGTAAATGATTTTAATGAGAGTCACAGCTTAATATTCTTAAGCATACATGATCTGAGCATATTATCATCATACCATATTGTCTTTGTAGTTCGCCTATGATACCCCTAATTAGTGAAATTTAGTTTCTAACATTATAAGGTAATACATTAATAATATATTAAATAAATATATAAATATATAAAAAAGATAATATATCAATAATATATTAATTAATAATATATTAATTATATAAACAATATAATTATAAACAAGATAGGCATTTTTACACAAATTTTGATGAATTCATTCATCCATACAAGCAAAATTTTTGGTGAAAACCAGCTAGTCAGCTGGTAATCAGCTGGGAATCACAAGCAATACGACATAAATTGCTAATTTAAACGATTTATAATTAATTTTAACGATTGGCAGTAAGCAGTGATCCTTTTCCGAAAATTTGCTAAGAATATTCTAAATAGACTTAAATCAAAAATAGAGTTTGGCTAAAATATTATACTTTGTTTTACAGGTAGCTTAAGCATCAATTCTTTATCAGCAACGGTGGAACCCAATGTCACTTCTTATCAATTTGATAATCTTATTGGTAATACCACCTATCGTATAAGCGTTGAAGGATTTTCAAACGATCGAAGTGTATTGTATACTAGCGCTATGATTTCGACGTCACTAGCCGGTAAGCAAGTGATTTGACCACTTATTTAGAACATATTTTATTTGTAATAAATAAATATTTTCTTTTAGTGATTACTATTGATGGTTAGAATTGCTCCGCTAACTTGTAGGACCATACAAACTTTGCTAGGGGAGTTATTTGCCGATAGAGTTTCAAATACATTGGCAGTAAAACCAAATTTTTGAAAGATGGCTTTATTCTTACCAAGACAGAAGGCCAAGATCGGCGCTAGGAAATGGGAATTTTATAACCGATATACGTATAATTTTGCGCATTGCAAATGTAGCAGTATAAATTGGTGTGAAACATCGCAAATTGGTTCAGAATTTTTACTTATTACTAACTTTATGTTTGAACGTTGTGTGAAAATTGTACGACACATTTAATATAAAGGCACATGGCCCTTGCCATATCTCATCATACATTTCTGTTTTAATGATATTGCTCTGAAGGTGCATCAATTCATATCTAAACTATAGTGTTAAAGTGGCTACCAGCTCCGTCGGACATAACTTTAATCGATAAATCATGGGATTTCATGGAAATTCGCTGGACGGCGCCAATAGTTGCTTCTGCCAGAACTCAAGCAATGATCAATCAGCACTTGGTATGCCGATGCCTTTTAAATTATCGTATAGAGCATAATTTCTTGCCTTTATTTTAAAAAGGGTTATAACAGTCAATGGTTAATTTATGAATAGACAATAGAACTATGGTTCAATAGCTGTTTAGTGCAACTAATAATAATATTTTGTAAAGACTCGTGATAATTTCGATAATTTACTAATAGGAATAAAATGAAATGGCAAGCAGCACAAATCACAAAATGCATTTATTTTTTATCTTATCCTTATCTTCACTTAATCATTATCTTATCTTTACCTTCACTTAAATAAAATCTAAGTGTTCCTGCACAATTATTATTATCCAGGTGAATTTATTTGAATTTAACCATATTACGAAAACTATCACTCAGCGATACAAATTGTCTATACAGTTACCGACGACGAAAGTTACTTTTCTAAATTTGGATCCGCGAACTGTTTACAATGTAACCATTCAGGTAATATAATGGTTGATTCCCAAAAAATTAGTTGCGCATGTGCTAAGCTTATTTTCCTACTAACTGATTTAAACAATGAAACGATTCGCCGAATCGGATCGTCACGATGGGCCTCTCCGAACTTCCGCTGATGTTATTTTTCCATTTATACTTCTGCCTTTGTATGCCTATAAGTATTATTTAAACGTATTAATGCTCCGTACGATGATAGGGGGCATTCAACAGAATATCCGCCAGCGTGCCTATTCTCTCGAGTCGAATCTGGATATTCAATTAATTTAAAAATGTTTTTAGCCTCTAAAATTTGCTGAAATTTATTAGAACTTTAGTTTCCTGTCAATTTATTCACTGTTTAAACTTTTAAATATTTTAAATTATAATGGAATAATTGAGTAACAAATCTTTAAAATCTAATTCTGCCTTTACGATAGTTATTTGCATGGTTGCTGGATTTTCACCAGTTGCAACTTTTGGTTATTGCTTATCAAAATATCATTACTATATCCAATAAACGATAGTTGAAAGATTTCTATAATTCCAACTAAATTATTCATTTACTAATAGGCGAGTACAGAATTCGGTTATGGCGATCTTGGTTGGGCAACTTATTCCACTCTCGACGTAAATGAAGACTTTATTTTACGTTTGAAGACTAGAACTCCAAATTCACTTACCATTAAATGGCCGGCATCATGGTTCGATACTCCATCAACGAGATACACAGGAAGTACATTTGTTATATAAAAATGTCTAAAAATTGTTATGTAAATCTTTGCTGATGAAAATATAGAAAGGAACGAAAGCTAAGGCGCATGGACAAATGTCGATTATTGCTACTTGGGTATGCTATAATATTGTTAATCTATAGTATAAAGGGATTTTTTTTCATCAAAAAAATATTTTAAATGTAGAATCATTTTTTGGCTGCAAATTGTCATATAAGGCTGCAATGCCTGATGTCGCAGTAAATTTGATTTCAGGAGAGTTTGCCGATACCTCTTTACTTTAGATTCGAGCAAGAATACTGCATTCCATAGTCGGATCTGAGAAAGAAATTTCGATCAGCAGCTATAATGATGGTCATGTTCCGGAGCACCTCTTGCATGATTTGGAACCTGGAGCAACTTTTAATGTGACTCTGATTTATATAATGGAAGTTTGTATTCCAATATTCAAATGGAAAGTTTTGTTGAAAAAACCTGAAAAAATAAAACTCTTATTTTTCAAAATTTCTAATTTCTACTAAGCAGTGCAAAAAATTTCTCACCATCAACCAAAATTTTTCTTTTTCGTTTTTTTAGCATCATTTAAAATTTTTAAGGTACCGCCCAAGAAGGCCATCTTAGGTACCAAATCATCTTTATCAGTTGTCAGGCAGAAAAGTGCATGGGCTGTATTTTCAACTCTGCAACAAGGTTGATGATGAAAAATTTTAGACGTTATTATAAATGAAGTGAAGTTAATGAAATAAAATCATGGATTTGATTGTGTAGGATTTTTGGATTTATTGAGGTTTGATTCTTAAGATTCAGAGAGCAACAACTATTGCTATATAACTGAACAATTGTTTTGGCTATATCGACATTGGACTGAAAATTTACAGTGGAGAAATTATTCCATGAATAAAATTTTTCAGGTGAATTCGTTGTTGAGGAACCACGTGTGGCAGCTGAAACTGATGCAGCTGCATCAATCGTTTGGCATAAAATTCTTCATAAACAGAGTGTTTATTATCAGGTAGTTTATTCGAGTATTTGTTCTCAAAGAATATCCGAACGATTGTACTTAATCATCGTTGAAAAGAGGCGATTCATTTATTAAATGCGTCGACTTAGTTATCTTCAGAAATTTTCACAAATACTGTATTAACTGTATTTTCAATTACTGTATTTCACCATAGTTGTATTAGGTTCGCTATTCAATAAGTGACGAAGATATTGCAAATGTGCTAGATCCTCAACCAGAATCAGCATTACAATGTCCCAAAGTTGGTTGTGATTGGCTATGCCTCTTAATATTCAATTTGGCAGAAAATCCAAGAGAATACACGTTTGATATTCGAGCTCAAGTGGCCGGCGTATGGAATAAATGGGTTCCTATAGCAAGAAGGTATATGTCTTTTCCATCCGTCAATTCTCGTCTTATTTTATATTTCTATAGTCAAATATTTTCAGAGAATTTATTAATGAAATTTAGCAAAATTATTTTTTATTTTTGCGTTCAACAAATATTTTGAAAATACCATATTGGAAAAACCATATCGATTTTATTCGATAAATTGTCATTTCCTTAAGATTTTTGATAATTTTCATTTTTTTGAACGTGGAACTTAATGGAACGAGTGTGTAGCATTAATCCTCCACTTTCATTCGTTGCAAATATTGGAAAAAGCGATTTTATGCGAGAAATTGTTATCGAGAAAGATAGTATGAATGATCCCAATGTTTGGTCAGTTAAAACTCAGTTATTATTTATGTAGCCTTTTTCTATTTGTGAAATTAATGATCTGCATGGTTTTCTTTTCTTTATGACAATCGCAATTTGGTTGGTACCACTGCGTCTCATGCAATCTATTTTTTTGTTTCATTTCCCAATATCTCAAAAAAATTTCTTAGTTTTTTTTAATCGATGTTTGATGAAAAATTTTCTTCTTAAATTTCATTTATAAACCAAAATTAACTCATATGCATCGTCTCTTTTTCTTTTTTTTTTTACTTTAAAATGCTTGAATAAATTCATCAGAATACTCCTTAATTGAATATATTCAGGAAATATTTGGTGGTGATTGACAGGCGTGTTGAAGGCGACATTATTGGGGCTGTCGACATTTCACGCCTTAGCGATAAAGTAACATCGGATCATGAAAATATACCATATTATATAACGGCTGCATTGATACCAGAATATTTTAATTACAAAATACCATTCAGGTGGAAATTACTTGAAATAAAAAAGTTGTCTTCATGTAAAATATAAAATTATTTTAAATATTTTTAATTTAATTAATTCTGAATGGCTTAAGGGTATGGCTTATATAAAGTATTTGGGGATAGAATGGCTTAGTGGGCTGTTGCTCAATTGGAAGTGCCGATGCTGAGGTTCGATTCCTCGCAGGAGTAAACCTGTGCAAAAATCCGGATAATGCTGACGAATCACTTGTATTTCTATCACCGAGGGACTCCCTGGCATATTTGTCCAATGCGACAAGCCAGCGGAGCGAGTTTAACCAGTAATGATGAGGACTCTTAAAAAAAAAATATATGTATATTAAGTATTTGCATAGTATTTGTTGACTTTACTTTACAACTTTGACAACTTCACAACTTTTCTCTAGCACATTAATTGTCTCAACGATTATTTAATCATACGTCTGTGAAAGCCAACGGTAAGATATAACAATAAATGATAAGTACAATATAAATCTGGATCAAATTATGATTGAATAATACAGAATTGGAGATGGCCAAGTATATGGAGGCTATTTAAATTACCCATTGGATAAAGGACTAAACCCACGATGGTTCCTCATACCTCTCTCACAGACCGAAAGTGAAATAATGGAGCCTACACTCAAATACTGTGGTTTTCGTGAAGATGGTTACCGCTTTTCTTGATTTTTTTGCACAGATTTCTTTTCATGGATTGAATTTCCTATATCTCTAGCACTGCATACTATGACTAAGAAAAATAGCGATAATGGGAAAAGAGGACCAACCAAAATGAAATCTTTTCTTATTGATATGTTTTATTATTGTTATCATTATTGTTATTATTATTATCATTGTGATAAAAAATTATGACCATCATTCTAATTCCCTGAACATTCGCGTTGTTTTGGCCAATCTTGATAACAGTACACCTCGGATATTATACTAATTTCAGGTACAATCGAATGTGAACTGTCTGTTGCACAATTATTGAGTTTTGTACCTTGGTGGCTTGGCTTACTGGTTTCGTTAATTATCATTTTCGTTATGCTTCTTGTTTTGCTGATCATTTTCAAATTTTTTCAGCGGCAATTTTGCAAGTTTATTGTTTCATTTTTTGTAAAATAAAAATCGAAAAATTTTTTTCTTCTAAAAGCGATTTTTTAATGGAAAAATTATTTGTTTCTATTTTGGTATTCGTATCGGAAATATTTATTTAAAAAAGGTAGTTTTAAGTTTTTATGGCATAAAAAATATGAATTCATTTTAAAATTAATATAAAATCTAAAAACAAGAACTTTTAAATATTGAATGTGCATCCGGGGAAAAAAACTCTTTAGTCTCCTCTAAAATCACGAAAATTTTATCAAAAATTCTGCCAATCCCCTCTGGCACCTTCTTGCTTCTCTCATCCAAAATTCCCTTCACACCGAAATAACTTTACTTTACAACTTTGACAACTTCACAACTTTTCTCTAGCATATTAATAACATTTTATCTTAACCTATTAAAATATTCTTTAATAATATCTTCACCGTACATAACCGTCTTTCAGGTCCTGCTAGACCTTTCTAACAATAAATTGTCTTTTATATCCATCTCAGCGCCAAAACAAATCTCGCAATATCCCTCGTTAATGATATGCAATAAGCCCCTTTCTGCCTTCTTAACCTTTTAGATAATGCTGTGCTTCCTCGACATGTTTCTCTTGTTACAATCCCTCACATTCCCAAAATGCTTTCGTCTCCTTTTACACACTGTTTATTTAACATCCCACTAAGCGTGTTTTTTTAAAACCACATCTTTCCTCCTTATCTTATCTCCTTTCTTATTTTATGTCAACTCCGAAGAGCTCTTTTAATATACTAATTTTTAAAAATTTTCCATGGTAATTTAATATATATTTTGCAAGGTACCTTCTTAATGCCATATTATCAAACAATGGTACACTTTAGCCAATGAAAAAATAAATAACGCTAAACTAGTTGCGTTGGCTGCTAGTACGGTTAGAAATTTTCGCTAGGGAATGACTTAAGAAGTACAAGTAAATTGGCAGGGGTTTTTTTAAATAGCAGATTTATTTCTGCCGGAGCTAGGAAATACCATTTGAGGAGTTACACTTCAGCCAATGACGCAGTTAAAAGTTATTTGATAAAATTGCTTAGAGTTGTGACACGAAGTTTATTGGAAGCACTTTTCATTTAACTTGCCAATGCTATCTAAAAAACCCATTATATAACCTTAAAATTTTTTTAAATCTTCATCACATCTTTTCCTCCTTTCTTATAGTCCTTTAAAAAGCTGTTTAAAACTGTTATGCTACCAATAATTCCCTTTTAACTCTCATTGTTTTTCCTCTAATATTCTTTCAAAACTCTACCATATTCTTCAATCTTATTTCCTTTAGATTTACAAAGCCTTATTCCCCCAGTCCAAATCATATTCTTAAAATCTTGTCATATGCGATTAATAAAATTGCCTCTCCTCTTTTCCCCTCCCCCATCCACCCTCCGTGCTAACTTAACTCTCTAAGATACCATTATGGTCCTTAAAAATTTCTTCAAAATCTGTTCATAATATTCCATGCCCTTTCACTCCTATTTGATCATAACCAAATCCCATTGTATTCTTTTACCAAATACCTAGCAGTAACACCATGTTGACTCCGTTAAGCGCTGTGATAATGTCCTGTAATTGGTGAGATGGAGGGATGATTTGGTGTCAAAGAGAATAATGAGGATTAGATGAGAACAGTGGAGAAAGATTTGAAGAAAGAATATGATATTCAGAACTATGATGAATTTGAGGGCTGACTCATTAAGATATATATGCGGTTATCCATTTCCTGCTTTCCCTAGAGGCTATTATTGAAAGTATATATGTTCTTCAAACTAAGTTTTCTATTATGAGGCCTAATTTTGCACTTATCTGCATTGATATCAGTGCTTAGAAAATGAGGAAGAATTAGATAAAATGATAAGAAAAATTTCAGCGAAGTTGCATTTAATTAAAATTTCGAATTTTTTAAGATAAAACTCAACTTTTAGGTAATACTGCGAAGGAAGAAAAGCCCACTGTTAAGGATAAACGCTCAGAATATCCAACGAAAAATAAGCAGAAGAAGAAACAAATGAGAAAAATCCAGCAATCCCCATCATTAAAGTCAATGAAAAACAAAAGTGAAGATGAAGAAGAATCTATTATTAGTATTGATTGACGTATGGTACTTATAGTAATCTTATAATTTTATACATTCATACATTTATACATTTTGCTTATATATTTCGTGCTGTTTTTTCGCTATTATATTCTTTCTTAGTTCCTTTTACGTTCATTTTTTTTATATTTTCTGTCTCAATCTTTTGTGTCAATACATTAAATTTTGTTAATATAAAATAAATTAAATTAACAAAATAAACAAAATATGCTTTGAAATATATATGAAATATATATATATAGATATAAATCTTTGAAAATCTAATTTTATCGTTTTCCTTTTCCTTGATTTTCCTTAATTAAGAAATTTGCGATATTCAGAACCATTATTATTATCATTATTATTATTATTATTATTATTGATATTACAATGCTACTTCTTATTAAATGCATCGTGATAATTTTCTCTCAAAATTATCTTGCTAAACTGAATTATTAATCATCTTTAATAAAATATACGATTGTCAAGCGGTTGACTTTTTGGCCTTTTAGGATCTTCTTTCTTCTTAGTCAATTTTTTAATTATTCAATAAGCTACATTGGCTTTTAATTCTATTTTAATTTATATAATTTAATTTATATAAGCAAAATTTTTCATTTTCATCAACGTTTTAAGTAATCGCAAGATTTCAATTTTTTAAATCTCCATTCTAAAATTTATAAATTTATTCGCATTTATTGAATAAAAAAAAAAATCTTAGATTTTATTTTCTTTTTTTAATAATATAATAATACATAAAATTTATTTCGTTATAATATCGTTAATCAAAAATTTCTTTAGCATTTTTCATTCGAAGTTAAACGAATTTACTGTGTTAATAAAACATCGAACAATTTATAATTTAATCTTATTTAACAAATGAAAAACAATTTATAAAATTTATAAAAGCCTAATAAAAAAAAAATTTGACAATTGATTCAGCGCATCCAAAATTGATTCCAATGAATAGAATATTTCATAAAATCCTTTATTTATGAAGAAATAAATAGTAATAAAATACTGAAAATGGTTCGATTTATTGTTTTATCGAATTTTTTAAGAAAAATTTTACTATTCGATTATTATTTTAGAAACTTTTTAGAATGAAAATAATCGCTCTAAATATTCTCAAAAATTATAAAAAAATTAAATTCTCTGAATAGATCGAACCATTTGTTTATTTCCTCGACATGTTGGACTAAGATATGGTAAAATAATTGCTGCTGGAATAGTAAATGCATTATTTAAACGATCTTTACGAATTAATTGCATTTTTGTTGCTTCCAATTTTTTCATCTTCAGTCCAGTTTGTGTATATATAGGTGGGAAAATCCATGGGAAAAAATAATCTCTGAGAATCCACAAATTAAAGATGAACCAAGAAACCAAACAAACCAAGCCAAATACGTAGTAAACATGACCACGATATTCATTAAGATTCAATAAATTGCTTATCTAATGTATTTTATATTATAGAAAAAATTAGAGGAAAAAAAAATTTTTAATGTTATAAAATTCTTTTTAAAATAAAGTTAAGACGGAAAAAAAGTCGCAGAATAATTTCGAATTTTCGTCATAATTTTCCAATGTAAAATTATTTTTTAACAAAACTCTTATCATAAGAAATTTTTCAATTATCAAAAACTCTTGAAACTGTTTTTTCTTTTTTTTTTAGAACAACGACTGAAAAAAATTAATAAGAAAAAATTATAAAAGTTTATAGAGTACAAAAAATTTCTTTGCCACAAAAGACTTTTAAAAAAATTCTGTGAAGTAAAAATTTTGAAAATTGATAATGGCGAAGTATTGTATGGATTTATCATATTTATGGCCAAAAAAGATTTAATTGAAAAATTTTTGCATATTTATTTGCGGTTTTTTTTCACTAAGATCGCTCACCATTTCTAGATAAGCTGGCTTAATAGGCCAAGCAAATTTTGCCAGCGAGTCACTTGGTGATAGAAATGCAGGTGGACCGTTAGTATCACTTGAATTGCTGTGAATAGCCTAGCTCTAGCGCTCCAAAATGAGACCAACAATCCGTTGAGTCATTTCATCCGCTATTTGCGCTTTTAGGTAAATTCGTTTTTTATCGTAAATAGAAAATGTTTTTAAGCGAATAAGTTTAAAAAAAAAAAACCTTAAAAGGAAAAGATAAATTTGATGTCGAATCGAAATTTAATTTTTGGTTATCCACTTTCGCTATTAATAGAATCGCCGAGATTCGCCAGTTTTTTTATAGTTTTTTTGTCTTACAATTATATAATTAATAAAAATAAATACGCTAATAAGATTATGCGAAAATCTGAAATTTATTATTCAATAAATTTGAATTTATGGAAATTAATTTAAAGAATAAATTAAAACTCTTAATTAATTTGTTTCAGATAAAAATTGGGATAAATTGGGATAAATGAGGAATTGAGGTTCTTAATTTTCGCGCATAATCGCCCATCATTAAAAGTAAAACTAATCAAACAATAGCGGTAACCATTTCTGATAAAACTCGCCCCTTTGGCCACTAGTATGACGAGAAATTTTTCCTAGAAAGCCAGTTGGCGATAGAAATGCAACTGAAACACGACTCGAATTTTTAATGATAAGTTGATCTCCATAGGCTACAGGGTCCAAACGCTTGAAATTTATTCGGCTAACAACTGTATTCTTTCAGCGATCCCCAACCAGTATCGTTTATAGAATAGAATATTTCATACCACACGTATGCTTATTAAGTAAGATTTTAAAATGAAACAGTGTGGTACTATAAAAATTATATTCAACACTGCAATACTACTTTCAGCATTACAAACCATTTAATAAAAAAATAAAAATCGAAGAAAAAGATTGATAATATGAACAGAAGATCATCAAATGAGCAATGCGGTCGAGCGAGTCTGATAAACTCAAATAAAATTTCCCGAATTAACTAAATAGAATTTTCTATCAAGCGAGTCAGTTTTAATTAGAGTTTTTGTATTGTATATTTTATAAAATTAGAAATTTAAATTTAGAAATATTAAAGTCGCTTTTTGTTCTATTAAAATTCGAAAATAATAGCAATTTTTTAAGGTCATTTAATGAATAGCAATCGTTAAGAGATTTCACATTTAAAGGATAAAAGAAAATTAATGAAAACATAAATCGAGTTGCATTGCTTCAACATGCAAATTTAATCAAAAAAATATTTTAGAAGATATTTTTAGAAAATTTATTTTAAAAAAACAATTTCTCATTTTCTTAATTTAATATAAAAATTTCGTATTTAATTTATTATGAAATTGCGATATTTCGTTGATTTACTGATTATAGACACTCGAAACGATAAAAGGTAATATTTATTTAAGGCAATTTAAACCAAGCATGCAAATATGGTTGGTTTACTAATAAGAATAAATGAGGTATGTGATTGAATTAGGTGAATTATAGCAGTTTTCAAAATCCCATTAAAATCTTGCAAAGCAGGAGTTTTTTAAGAAAAAAAGAGAGCAAAAAGGATCATTGCATATTTTAGGGGGGACGCAAAGTTACAATTAGGTGTAGATAAATGAAATTTCAATTGTTTGCCGTTTATTTTTTAAAGTGGTTCGAATTTGGGCTTTTTATTCTAGGAATTATAAAAATTATGTTTTCGGTTGAATGGAACGTGATTTTCTAATTTTATAATTTTTGAACTTGTTTTTTCCATTTTTATGCCATTTTTAATAAAAACTGGAAAAAATAGTTGTTGGTACAATATGCAGTAAGACTGTATGAATGTTGCCTGTTACACAGGATTAAACCGGTTAAATAAATGGTACAGTGGTACAATTAGCTTTAAACTAGATTTTACCTATTGATGCGAGTGAACTTCATTTTTTAGAAAAATCTTTTGTTAGGTAAATTTTATAAGAATGCTGAGTGCATGTAGCGCATGCATTATCCTGCGTTCGATTCGACTTATTTTCCTTGATAGAATGCAACCATTAAAAGCGAAGGCGAGACGATGGAATTCACCGGCAATTCATTCCCACAGGCAACTGCCTAGTAAAGTATTCACATCCAGAGATATCCAGTTGAGCCAGCCAATTCAGAAATGTGTCAGTGTTGCTCGAAGTTAATAGGAGTGCATTTTGGAATAATTTAGTTATTTACTTTTTTTCACCGACTAAATATTCCTTCCTCTAAACGTAAAAAATAATTCACTTATTTAATTCATAGATAGAATTCATATGATTCTGAAACGGTAAGCAAGTGTGCGAAGTAATTTTTTAACGTTCACTTTTTCTGGTTATGCTAATTCAACTAACTGCACATACGATAAGAAATTCATGAAACACAGGTGGACCGCTAGTAGCACCGCAAATTTGTTTAATGGCAGGCATATTTCCGTAGAATGCACTGAATCTTTCCCTTTGCCTTTTAATGATTACAGCGGTCGCATCTATCTATTCATTCAGCTATCTTAACTCTAATTCTGCAAAAAAAACTCATTTTTAAATTCGATAATTTACATCCTATTGATAAGTACTTTTTATTAATGTTTAGACTTTTTAAATAATAATTAAATAGACTTTTTTTTTCATACAAAAAAATGCTTCTAAATTAGAGTAAATTCAATTTTCGTCAGCATACGATGTCTTTTTTTTTTATGTTGTAGAGTGTAACAAAGTGTTACACTCTATTCGAAATTTTAAAGAACTGTTAAGATAACTATGTTAAATCTTTCTTTATCATTATTCGCTTCAAAAATTTTAAAAAAAGTGCCAAAGTTTTTAAATTAACTATAAAAATTATTTTATCATTATTAAATTATCATTATTACTAAAATATTTAGCAAATAGAAGACACAATAATTTTTAAAAATATTTTTAGCTTTTTAGTTTAGCAAATTTCATAGCTATAATTTCAGAACTGAAAAAAAAAAATTATAAATCCAGAAGATGAGATTTTAGTTCGTTATTAAATATGTAATTATCAAATATTATTAGTAAATTTTCACTGTTAGTACTATTATTATTATCATTATTATCAATTATCACAATTATAATCGCAACTAGAATTATAATTATCATTATTATTATTACTTATTGTTATTATTACTATTATTATGCTGCAATTATAAATAGTTCAGTGCTCTATGGGAAAGTAATTTAATTGGCTCATATAAACAGAAAAAGCGATATTCTGTAGAAAATTTTGATTTTACCTCCAGAATTTTTGATAATTTCATTGTGTCAGCGATTATTTTCATAGTAAATATTATTTAATAGTATTTACAAATCGGTCCACATAATAGACCAAAATTTGACCTATGAACCGATCAATATAAAAGCCATATTTTGACCTATGATAAGTCATATTTAACTAACTTATGAACCAAGCAGTTCATTTGCGTTGGTAACCTTAAATTTTTTGGCAATCTTTTGTATCAATTCATATTTAAATTTTACCAATTTTTCTTTTTTAATTTATTTCTATATTATCATTTTTTTTCCATGTTTACCTACACATATATTTTCGAATATTTGATAAAATTATTATCATGGAAGATTAATACATATTTTTCCTATTACATTGTCCGTTTTCGATGCCAAATTTGGAGCCAATCGAATCGTCACTCATAAGGAGGTCTTTACAGATTTTTTAGGAGATTTATGTTTGGCGAAACAAGTAGAATTCAACTTGACTCTTTTGGCTCTTTTTATTTAGAGGAAAATAAAAAATATAATATAATTAATAAATATAATATAATAGAAAAATATTATACATTATAATATTATAAAAATATTAAAAATATTTATAATAATATATTATATATTTATTATAATATATTATATTATATTGTAAAAAATATCAAAAATATTATAGAAAAATATTATACATAAAATTTCACTCATTTAAATCTTCAACAAATATATACATTAATAAAATTTCAAATTTTATAAATATTCCTTACAATATGCATAATTTCGATTAAATATAAGTAAATTAAAGAATTTCATGTGAACAAAACAATTTAGAATGGTACTTAATGAGTTGGTTGGTTTCATTTTGGAATGCCAAGCTACTAAAATTTTATTTCTGATAGAAATAAATAAACTTGTGTTTTCCTTATCAAAAATTCGCGTACCGCTATATCCCTCCATCCATCCATATTTCTATCGCCAAATAATTTGCCTGGCAAAAATGAACTCGACAAACCAACTGAGTCTGTCGTTCACAACGAATTGTAAGCGTTATTAGTTCAAAAAAAAAACAACACGAACGAAAGAAGCAAACGACCGACCCCACACGTTGTGTGATATCTATTTACATTATTCTCGTTACTGATTGTTTGTTTCTTTTCGATTTCGAAATCACCATGAAATTTTTTCGTATAAATAATTATTTAATTTTTAAGAAAAATTAATTTTGTATATTAGATTTAATAATATAATTTCCTATATTATTTTTATTATTATTCATTCGTTTTGCTAATTTTTCATTGAAAAAATATTTTTTTTTTTAATCGAATTTTGATATTTATTAAAATTTAATATTTATTAATATTTCAATATTTACCAAAGTTTCACAAATTTTTTAAAAAGCAAATTAAAATCGAATAGAATAGAATGCTGTTTAGTCGACACAATGAATATATAACCAGTTGAGAGTGGAATGAATGGCTCAGTGGGTTGTTGCTCAATTCGAAGCGTCGATACTGAGGTTCGACTCCCCGCTAGCGTAAACTTGTCCAAAAACTTCGGCTGATAGTTTTATCGCTAAGCGACTTTTTCGTATGTTCGCGATAAGCCAGCCGAGCGAGTTTAATCACTAATGGTGTGGGCTGTTGAAAAAAAAAAGCAACCGTTTGACGATAGCATTTCGCATTTTTTTATTTAAACATTTTTCTCGCTTCAAAATTTATTTATCTTCTTTAGAAAAATTTTTCTTATATTTTTATCATACAAATGTGCTAAAATATTTTAAATTTTGCTTAAATAAAAACAATAACGAGTGGTAAACAAATGAAATTACTTAAACCTAATATATCATTTTGAATTTTATCATTTATATTATCAGTTACTGAAAAAAGTTATTTATTTATTTGATAAAAATTTATTTTTGGCTTGAGTTTTAAAATTCCTTAAGCACTTAATTCGTCGTCAATCCATATTATTTTTCGTTAGAAGCAATTTTCAATAAAGCGTTACTTATTTATTTTGCTTATTTATTTTCATTTTTCTCTAATCGACAATAATATTTTTTTAATAAAAAAAATTATCAATAAAAAAATAATCATGAAAAATAAAATAAATTTGATCGTTATCATCGTAAAATCTCCTACAAATTATCTCTCTCAATATTTTCGATCATTTGATATTTCTGCTTCGATTTATTCGCTATTCGAATGTTTCATTAAAGAAAGTTATCACTTGAAGGTTTTCAATTGCTTTTCCATACTTATTACCCATAAAAGAATATGAAACGATCCTCGCGATTATTTGACATTAATCGACCTCAATTCGCTCGCTATTTTTCGCCATTCTTTCGTATTTAGCATTTTAAGCATTTGCTATAATACATAACGAGTTTTACTTCGCTCCAGTTTTTTTTCATTCCGCAATCGATTATTAAATTTCATTGATTTTCGATTTTCATTAGTTACGTTTCTTTGTTGTAAAAATTTGATGTTTAGTTGTTATAATTTATTTATATTAAAGTTAGGAATTGTACGAATAAACTGAATTAAGTAAATAAAGTTATTAATTGTTAATAATTGAATATTAAATAATTGCAATCGCTGACTATTGCTCGCCATATAAATTGAAATAATTTGGAGAATTAGTCGTTCATATATGACAATTGCGAGTTATATTTATTATATTTTCTTTTTATGATAAAATAATAGGTATTTGTTTAAATGAAGCAAATTTTTTAAGAAATTTTTCACATTAAAAATTTAAATTATTATTCCGATGAATGATATTTAATGTATCGATGATCTCCATTAAATTCACTTTATTCACAATTTTATTCGAAATATTTTTCTTTCTCAAAATAATAAATATTACGGGCCGCGGGCCGTAATATTTATTATTTCGTTTGTATAGAATCATGAAAAACAATGCGACAACTAAAAATATTTGTTATTGTGTATAATTAATTTTCTTTTACTGCTCGGAACGTTGCTATTACAACTTTGTGGCTTTTCTAAAACGTTCGTTTCGACACTAATAGAAAAGTTTAATCGATCGTCGAAAAGTTTCTCCGAGTTTTGCCCCATTGAAAAGGAAAAAGATTGATGCTGTATGATATTGAACGTCGTTTTGTTCACTGAGATGACTCTCTTTCTAATATTCGCTTTATGAAATGAGGAAAATATCGAAGAAAATCCTATTTTCACATTTCTTTTAATTGTTCTTTGTAGAAATCTGAACAAAAAAAAAAAAAAAGCGATTCGAAATTACAGAATTAAGGGTGATTGATGGGTTTCAATAGACGAAAAGCAGAGGCGAAAACGTGGCCCGATCATCTTTTTTTTGCGGTCCATTAGAACTTTTCGTCGTTTATCATATTTTGTATTGATTTCGATAAAAAGAATCGATCTAAAATGATAAACATTGTAGAGATTAGTCTTTTTATTTTCAATTATTTAATTTTATCTATTCGAGCATTTTCGTTTAACTCGTATGGGCTTAATTCGTGTCGCTTGACGGGGAAATATTGCTCGTTGAAGGTGGAAATCGAAGCACATTTTACGAACCAACTTTTATCATTAATTCTCCAACAAAACATCTTTTTTTTTTTTTTAAGACTCCTCACCATTACCGGCTAAACTCGCTCCGCTGGCTTGTCGCATTAAACAAATATGACAAGTAGTCCCATGGCGATAGAAATACAGGTGAGTCGCCAGCATCACCCGGATTTTTGTGCAGGTTTACTCCTCCGGGAATCGAACCTCAGCATCATTTGAGCAACAACCCACTGAGCCATTCTATCCCTCGAAAAAACAGTTCTAATGGAATTCATTTAAGTGAAATTATTCAACATTTCTTTAATAGGACGACAATCGTATCAATTAAAACTCGTTGATTTGAAGAAAATTCAAATCAGTGTAATTACCTCTAAGCGATTTGAGCTACCATTTTCTAGAGCTTCGTAACAGTGCGGCAGCACTCAGCATTTTCGCTAATTTTCGTTTAGCCAAGTTTGGCCATTTACAATGATAACAGTGAGGTAGAATTATTTCGGATGGCCGTCTAGGGACACATTTCTTCTTATATTTCAATTTTAATTTCCAATGAGGTGAATTTATAATGCTAAAATAATAAACGCCGTTGTTTAATGACATTTAAAGGGCGTTGTTTTTATTTGAGTATCAATCCACATTGATCGTTGATATCAAATCATATCGAAAATCGGAAAAATCAAATATATTTGATTAAAATAAAAAATATATAAATGAATTTATAACTGATAACGAGAAATAATCATTTTTTTTGTATTCTCTTTAATAAATTTTATAAATATTATAAAAAAATTTTTATAACTTATTTTATGCAATAGAATTTATTCGATATTTTAAATCACCAAGCAGCTCTTATCACTGCCATTTGTTTTATTATTTTAAAAATTTTACGATGAATATGAGAAATGATTTGGCTTCTTGGATTTATAGTGGTTTCTATTCGAATGGATCTTTTATTATTCAATGATAAATACCTTCAGAATATTATAATTATAATTTCAATTTTGTGCAAATATTTACGAGGAGCTGATTTTTTGTTATCACACAAAATTTATCATTATTATCATTTCTATTCTCTTGATACAATTTTTGCTGTAATATGATAAAATTCAATTTATTTGCTTTTTTTTTCTTTATCATTAATATTAATGTCATTTTCTTAGATAATTTTTGATGTAATGAGTGATTTAATGAAAAAGTATTATTTGATTTTTATATTGCTTTTCATTTAGATTCTCGTATTATATAAATGAATGATTGTCGATCGACAACAACAAAATTCTACTAAAAATTACTTTTTTTAGCACTAATTGGTAAAACAACGTGTCGCAACGATGCCGATTCTAACTGATTATGATAAGCGAAAGCAGATAAGCGTTCGTGGAATAGCACAAGTTGAAAATGTTGCAAATATAAAGAAAGCTTTCAATCGGCATCTCCATTTCTCTCTTATAAAAGTATGAATTTCTTTAATTTAATTTAAGTTTCTTTTTTATTAGTTATATTATATTTAAATTAATTTTGCTCTTAATTTCTTTTATCAATAATTTTTAAAATATCTTATTGAGGCATCTCTATATATGTTTAAAATCTTTTTTGTTGAGCTAAAAAAATCTCCTCGACTAATCGTTTCGTCAATTTTGACGCTATTCAATTCAAGAATTAGAAAAAAAACAATGAGTTTTTAGGATAGGAATGTCGCGACACCAAGGGATTATTATTTTGCTTTGGCGCATACCGTACGAGATCATTTGGTGAGTCGATGGATAAGAACTCAGCAATATTATTACGAAAAAGATCCAAAGGTATTTAATTTAATTTAAATATGCATTGAAATTTAAATTTACTAATTTTATTCATCGAAATATTTTTTTTTTATTTGGTAATGATTCGCTGTTTTCATTATTATTTTTGCATGAACGATGTGAGAGGATAACAGCGAATATCATTTGAGTTCTTGAGAAAATTGAAGAAGAAATTTCTTAAAATTGTGGTGACATGTATGTCAGTTTGCTGCTGCTATATGTTTTTTTATTTTGAGACTAGCCTGTGCAGTATTGAATAATGTGTTTACTTTAATACGTTTCAATATTGGTTGGTTTTAAAGAAAAAATGACAGGTTTTCGAAAAATTCTTCGAAATTTTTATGTTGTTAACCTTGGAATATCAGATATCAGCTAGCTCAACTGGTTGTTAATATGCTTAGAAATTTTTACCAAAGAATCACTTGACAATAGAAATGCAGGCCATCAGTACCATTCGGATTTTTTAATAACGAGACGAGAAAGATTTTTTAGTGAGTTCATATTCCTATCAGAGTCAAGAGTTCGAACTTATGTATAAGAAGCGAAGCAATCATGTTTAAAGGATGGTATAAAATATTACCTGATTCTTTAGCTTAAAGAAGAATTCTGTGACTTTAAGTATGTTGCTGTTAATCGTGCCATATTAAATTATTTTTCTACATGTGATAACGAAGGAGCTCGTCTGATAATTGTTGAATCTTGGAGACATCCATAAATTCTTTAGCAAATTTCTTCGAATATTTCAGCAAAAGGAAAGACGTTTGTTCTTCGAGTTGTTATTAATTTCAATTTGCTTGTAGCAATTCTCAATTTTTTAGTGATAATATTGGTTATAAATAACGATAAAGGAATTTGTAAATTAAAAACTCATTAAATAAATATTCATTAATCTTGCTTCATATTTTTTCAACTGAAAAAATGTATAAATCATATCTAATTATTAATTTGGAATATGGTCTGTTTAAGCGAGTGTATTATTTATCGTTGGAGTTTTACATGGGTCGTACACTTTCGAATACGATGACCAATCTTGGTGTGCATGCTGCTGTTGATGAGGCTCTTTATCAGGTATTTTCAGATTTGTCGGTTAGCGTTTACCGGCGTTTGTGAATGCTTTTTTAAATTTAAACCATAACCAACATAAATTAGCATTCACCTATATTTAGATTTATCAATATCAATAAAAATCTGTTTTGTCTTTTTTAATAAATTGACATTTGTCATTTGTTTTCACAGCTGATTAATTGATCATATTAAATTCAAACAGTAAATTCATCGCATAGCGGTAATTTCTTTGATATTTTTAATAAGTGCAGAAGTGCATTTTAATATATTTTTGCCTTAATATAATATAAAACGATTACAAGCGCAGTTGATTCAGCTTGGTTTGGACATAGAAGAATTGCAAGAGATCGAAGAAGATGCAGGTCTAGGCAATGGTGGCTTGGGTCGTCTTGCAGCGTGCTTTCTAGATTCATTAGCTACGCTTGGTGTTGCAGCGTATGGATATGGTCTTCGATACGAGTATGGGATTTTCAAGCAACTCATTCGTGAAGGATGGCAAGTATGCTTTTATTCTTTTGTTGCTGTTATTGCTTTTGTCACTTATTCTTTCAGCTTGAATAGACGTTACAATTTGATTTATTGACTAAATATATCGTTTCATTTTTAGATTTGAATTTTCACTCATCATTTGAGTTTCTGAACAAAAGAAAAATTCTAGTGTAGAAAATTTTTCTATAATTTCAATTAATATTATTGGAATCTTTGGAATTGGAATTTTTCATCATATGCGGCGAAGTATTTTTTTAAAATATTTTGTACTTAAGGATTTTAGTGAATGTTCATCAGTAGTTTTTGACTTAAATAATATTTTTAGGTGGAGGAGCCTGATGATTGGTTGCGTTTTGGCAATCCTTGGGAGAAAGCCCGTCCGGAGTATATGTTACCTGTCAATTTTTACGGCAATGTTGTAAAGAATGAAAGTGGAAAGGTCTTTACTTTCATTTTTATTTTAAATTCTTCAAAAATTATCGATGAACTGTGCTTGAATTCTACTCCCAACATGAGTAAAGTTGTTTTTCAAAAATTGGGTAGTCCTGGCGACACCTATATTTCTACCGCTAAGTGATTCCTCGGCAAAATTTCTTCCGATAAGACAGTGGAACGATCGCAAATAAAATATGTATATGAGCTCTTAGAAAAAAATTATGCATCAAGAGCAGCTTCAAAAGAGTAAAATTCCTTTTCATAATGTAATTGATTATTTTTTGGAGATTATAAAAACTTTTTATAAAACTTTTTTTTTATATTCTTGATATACAATTATGGATTTTAGAGCGAATGGGTTAATACGCAAGTTGTATTTGCAATGCCGTATGACACACCAGTTCCAGGCTATCGGAATAATATCGTTAATTCATTGCGCTTATGGTGTGCAAAAGCAGAAAACCACTTCCATCTCAAATTTTGTTTGTTTTCAGCTAATTTTTACTTTTTGAGAATGACCGGCTGTAATAAAATTAGTTTCCTAATAAAAATAATAATGTAAATATTAAATAAATCTAATATATATATGAAATCTAATATATGAAATTTTGCTTATCACGCTTGCTGACTTTTTTCAGTCAATGATGGCGATTACGTTCAGGCAGTGATGGATCGAAATTTGTCAGAAAATATTACCCGTGTACTTTATCCTAACGACAATGTATGCAATAAAATTTTATCATTTCTTTGTTTCGAGAAAGACAAATATAAAAATTTGAAATTCAATGAGAGATAATGCCGATGAGAAAATGTTGAATTTATTTCACAAATCAATGATTTAAGAAATATTTTTGGAGTTTGGCAGACTTCTTAAATATTTATTCAAGCGCATTCATGAATTTCGATTTATTTTGATTTCATCCTTCATATTATGGTATAGATATTCATTGGCAAAGAATTGCGGCTGAAACAGCAATACTTCCTTGTTGCTGCTACTCTCCAAGATATCATCCGTCGTTTCAAGTCAAGTAAATACGGTTGTCGAGATACAGTTCGTGGCACATTCGAAGCCTTTCCAGATAAAGTGATTTTTTTTCTTATTAACGGTATCAAAAATATTTCTATCTTCATTCCATGAAGAGTTTTGAATGAGTTTGCAATGATTTTTCCATAATATAAATTGCCAAAGCTATTCTTTGAAATTTCAAAATTTTTTGTAGCAAAAAAAATTTTTCGAGAAAAATTTTATTAAAAATTCATCAAAAATTTAGAAGTGAGGAAACTAATTATTTCAGCAATTCACTGTGCCTTTTAAATTTATTTAGATTTGCAATTTTTTTTGAGAGGAGGATTTTTTCTGAAATTTTTTTAGGTCGCAATTCAACTCAATGATACTCACCCATCAATTGGAATTCCTGAATTCATCCGATTACTTGTCGATATTGAAGGTAATTTTGATTAAATTTTGATTGTAGTTCTTAAGTATATTTTTTTCATGAAAGGTAAAAGAATTTTTTTTCTTTTCTTGTCCAATGGAAGATTAGCGATATGTTTCTCTTTTCTCCTTTTTGCTTTTTTTTTATTTATATGCTTCTTTTCTGGGTTATCTTTTCTTAGAAATTAATTTTTCATTTTGTTGAGGCTCATTATTTCCACCTTTCATTTTGCATATTTCAGGTCTTTCTTTTGATATTGCTTTCGAAATTTGCATAAAGACTTTCGCTTACACCAATCATACTCTTCTACCTGAAGCACTGGAACGTTGGCCAGTTTCCTTGCTAGGAAATCTTCTTCCTCGGCATCTGGAAATCATTTATCAAATTAATCAGGTTTTTATGGATGTATGTTTTGAACGTATTGGGAAAGTATAATCGAGATTTTTTTATTAATTTAACGTTGTAGGCATTTTACTATTATTTTTGCTTAACATTGACGGTGGATAACTTTTTTTTTAATTTTTCGCCTATAATTTTTCGTTTCTTTGAATTTTCGAAAATTTTGGTCGATAATTGTATATGCAAGATATAATTCAAAATACGTTTCACGTTTTAAATTCTATTTTCAGGAAGTGGCAAGGAAATATCCGGGTGATTTCGATCGTATGCGGCGTATGTCAATTATTGAAGAAGCTGATGATTTTGGCGAAAAACGTGTTAATATGGCTCATTTGTGTATTGTATCAACTCATGCCACAAATGGAGTGGCCGAACTTCATTCAGAACTTCTCAAAAGCACAACGCATGCTTTTTTTCACACGCATTACAAATATAGATTCACAAATATAAAAAATTCGCTTTGTTATTAACCCTTTTAATTGTCGTTCAGAGGTAGTATTACTTGGTTTTAATTTAGGTTCAAAGATTTCCACGAATTTTTCCCTGGACGATTCCAAAATAAAACGAATGGGATAACTCCACGTCGTTGGCTTCTACTATCTAACGTATCGCTCGCGGATGTCATTTGTGATGTGAGTGATGTCTTCTGATTTCGTTCTAAAATCACTTTTCTTAAGAAGCTTAGAAAAATTACCGACTCCAGCGTTTCATGAATAATAATTTAATACGAATTGATATTGAAATGTACATGGTTAAACTATGGTGAGGTGATTATCCGCAATGCCTGGCGTGAAATGAGCAGTTGTTGTCTATCACTTGTTTTCCCAGCTTTATTCTGCTGCTTTGAATGCCACTTTACTGCATATGGTTTTAATACCTATAGCCAATTATATAGGTCTATTCCCTTCTGTTATTTATTTATTTGGTTAGATTAAAGCAATCGTCCGACTGTGAACAAGTGGTATGTAAGCAAACAATTTGAGAAGTGATATTTATAGTTTCCTTTTATATTTTGCTGTCTGTACTGAAAATAGAACATTTTGTAGAAAATTGGTGAAGACTGGATAACGAATTTGGATAAATTGCAAGAACTGAAGAAACTTGATAAAGACATTGCATTTCTGGACTCTTTAGCTAGAGTAAAGCAGGAGAATAAGATGCGTGTGGCAAAGTTTATCGCTGATGAATATCAGGTGCAAGTGAATCCGGCTAGCATTTTCGATATACATGTATGGATTATATTATTTTATATTACAGCTCTAATTTGCGAACTGAAATGATAGATTCAATTGAAATCGACTTGAATGGCACATTTTTTTCCTGTTCAAAATTTCAAAAATCAAAGAAAATTATAGTGTAGAAGGATCTACAAAAATTAAACATTAATCAAGTATATATATATATATATATATATACAGTAATATTAATATGTAAAAAAAGAACACCAAATGAAGTATATGGACTTTATTATTAGGTGAAACGTATTCATGAATATAAACGACAATTGCTGAATGCTTTACATGTTATGACATTGTACAATCGTATCAAAGCCAATCCAAATGTATCCATCGTACCTCGAACTGTTATCTTTGGAGGAAAAGTACGTTTATCACAGTCATTTTATCATTATGAAAATATTTTAAGATATTATCAGAAATATAAGATCTTGATGCACTTGCTTTTTTGTAGGCCGCACCAGGTTACCACATGGCAAAACAAATCATAAAACTTATCAATTGCCTAGCTCATATTGTTAATTCAGATCCAATCGTTGGCGATAAATTAAAAGTGAGCGACTGAATTCATTGCTTAAAATAATGATTAAATTTATTTTAATATTAATGGCGCTTAAACGAACATAATTCATGAAAATTCAAAATTCATGGAAAGATAAAAATTTTTATCTTTTGCTTTATTTCCCCTTATAAAAACAATCGAAATGGAACATTTAAGAGTTGAGCATTTTTTCTTCGATCTAGATCTTTTCGCGATGCTTATAAAATTATTATTTATAAAAGCGTTACAGGAGTAACCTTTTTATTAAAATATCGAGATGTCGAGATACCGCCTTAAATTCCATGTTTTTATTGCTCTGCCATTTATGCTGCATTTTGATTAAATTCTTGATTAAAATTTTTGACTTATCTATTACAACGTCCATTGGGCATTTAACGCATTAAGACTCATGAATTCTATTGTGTTTCGAATTTCAGGTCGTTTTCATCGAAAATTACCGCGTTTCGATGGCTGAGAAAATCATTCCTGCTGCCGATTTAAGTGAACAAATTTCCACTGCTGGCACTGAAGCTTCTGGTACTGGCAATATGAAATTTATGGTATGCATTTTTATTCGTATGTTATTTGTGCATTTGCATCATCATTCGAAATATAATTAATTAATAAAGATTTTATAAATTTATCTCTGAATTTCCAAATTATAAATTAGATAAATTAGATATCTAATATCTTCTGATCTGGTGGTTTAGTTCCACTAATGCCTTATATTATAAAGTCATTCTTTATTCATGTTCTTATAGTTCCCTCTCTTTTTTCACTTTTTCTTTTTTGGACATTTTCTTAAAATTAAATAAAATTTAGAAGATATGGCTTATAATAAATCCGCGAAGATCTAGTTTTTATACTTCGATTTAGTTTTATGACTAATTTTTTAAGAAATCCCATTTGTAATTGATTAATTATAATAATGGTAGTCTTGTTTAATTGTCTGTAAAATAAATATTTGATTATATTTCTATCATAAAACTTTTACTTACAGCTTAATGGAGCACTAACTATCGGTACTTTGGATGGCGCGAACGTTGAAATGATGGAAGAGATGGGTCGGGAAAATATATTCATTTTTGGAATGGAGGTTAAAGATGTTCTGGAGCTGGAAAAGAAAGGGTAAGTTTTTATAAGTTTTTATAATGAATAAAACATGCGGAATAAATAAGTTGAAAAAATCTGCATTTAAATTTCTTCTGAATTGCAGAAAAATATGATTTAGGGTTGTTATACTTCTCCTGGAATGTTAATTTATTCCATTCGTATTGTTGCTGCTCATTTATCCGCACTGTGGGGGTTAAGTTAAATTGGTGTAAATTATAATTATTTTATTTTATAGTTCTTCTTTATTGTATTCCATAATAATTATTTTTTTTAGATACAATGCGAATGAATTCATCGATAAAAATCCCGAACTGAAACAAATAATTGATCAGATAGAATGCGGCTTTCTTACTCCTGATCAACCGGACCTCCTCAAGGACGTTGCTGATATGTTACGCTTTTATGACAGGTTTGTGCACACTTACTCTTCTTTTAAACTTAATGTAGGTCAGGTAAGGTTAGTCGTAAAGAGGAAAAAAAACAAAAACTGACCAAAATCAACGGTATCTAAATGCAGCCAAAAAAATATAATTTACACTAATTTATGAAGCCTAGGTGAATAACAGATTCTGCTGTACTCTAGTAAGGTTCGAATGAATGTATTGTCCATTTTGATTAGAAAGAGTTCGTTGCTATTTTTAAATTGTCGAAAAATAAGACTAATTTTTTATATTGCGATGCAGATCGAAATATTCAAAATATTCTAAGAAAAAATTTGAACTATCGGAGTTTTCTCACCATTTCGATTGGAAAGATCATTTTGATTGCAAAAATTTTTTGATGAAAAATTCATGCAGTTAGACTTTTTCTTGCTAGAAATTAAATTTTTCTTTTATTTTTATTTTAGATTTATGGTTTGTGCAGATTACGAATCCTATATCAAATGCCAACGTGAAGTTGAAAAAGTTTATGAGGTATAATTGAAATTGGAATACTAATTTTTTATTGACAAAAAGTGCAACAAAAGTCCAGCTATGTGCGTACAAATGAAAATATAAAAGTACTACAAAGATAAGGTCTATCTAATCGTATGAAATAAGAGGATAATCGAACATTATATGTTATTTCAAATGAGGTCAAGCATCGGTCCATTTCTCATTCTGTCATGGAAGGAGAGCTCCATCAAAAATGAAGTTCTGCTGCTGAGTAACCTTCTATTGCTAAAACTCTTAATATAGTAGTCAGTGGAGCTAAGTAGACGGGAAATGAATAACTGATGCTGCTTGAAGAATGCATAGGCAATATAGGCAATATAGGCAATATATATAGACTTAGACAGTGGAAAAAACAGCTTCTACACATTTTTTCATTCTTATAATTAGTGAAACCAGTCTAACCATAATAATACGAGCTATTAGAAGAAACTAGATGAGGATTCAAGTAATCTATTGAAGCTGCACAATTTGTCTTTTAAACGGAAAATCATTAGATGAAAAATTTGATATAATTTATTTGGAACATAGGTAATATGAAACTATTTACATTTACAGGTACAAATTTCTAAAATTTATTTTCTTTGTAGAATGCGGAAAAATGGCAACGAATGGCTTTGATGAATATCGCTAGTTGTGGAAAATTCAGCACGGATCGTACAATCAGCGATTATTGTCGCGATATTTGGGGTATCAAGCCTGGGGAAGTTAAGCTAGCAGCGCCTTACGAAGGTGTTCCGCAAGAAGCAGAATAAGATGCCTCACCCAGATCCTATGTTCATTGCGATTATTTTTAGGAAAACATAAATTCTTTTAGAATTCTGACTACGATCGAATCTATCGACTGTCACAAGTCTCATATCTAATATAAATGAAAATGTGCTCAACAGAAGGAAAAAAAACCGATTTGAAAACGTGAAAATATAAATCCTAGCAGGAGCTTTATATTTAATTTTCCAATGAATTTTTTCTTTTTTTTACAATAAAATTTATTTTAATATTATTTTCCGTTTAAAAGACAAATTGTCGAAATTGTGTTGGTGTTTTTTTTTCAATTTTTTGGCTAAAATTTCCTCGAAATAATGATTTGAAATGGAAAATTTCACATTCAAATTGCTTCTTTTGTAGTCTATGTAAAATGTACAATTATAATTATTTTAAATATTCATCATTTATTAAGAAAAGAAAAATTGAGAAATAAAGAAAAAGTTAGCGGAAAAATTTATGCATTAGCGTAAAATAAGAAAGACTGTGCGGAAAATAAAGTCGATAGACTTTTTTCTTTTCTTCTTTTTCAAAATGGATTTTCACCTTGCTTAATTTTTTTTTTTTCTAAAATTAAGCTTATCACTAAATAAAATTAGCTTTATTGAAATTATATATATCGTAAATGATTTAAATAAACGTAGAATTTTTATTTTAGAGTATTTATAAAATGATTTGAAATGTTCGAAGAATTACATAAAATAAATTTCTTAAAAAAAATTTTTTTTTCCTTTTCTTGCCATTTCAGTTTTGTTGATAAAAATAGTGAAATTGTTAGGAAGGAAGGAAGTTTGATGAAGTTGGTGACGAGAACGACCTCTAACGAAAGCGACAGCGATACGTTCACCTAATGACGAGTTAAGCCTCGCGCTTCTTAGCGCCAACTTGAGGAAGTGATCCCCAAGTGAAATTGCTGGATTGGCAGTAGATGCGAGTAAAGAAAATCTGCTAAGCTGATTTTTGCATTCCTTTTAATAGCATTTGCATTCGAATATTAGCAGTGAGTGTCGATATTTGGTACGAATATCCTTTCTAATCAGTACGAATCCTTCATTTACGCTTATCAATCGAACCATAGTAAATTATCAGCCGAATGGTTTAGAACGAAATGCATTATCGTCGACGCGTATGCGAAAATCATGATTAAAGTGAATCGATATATGCGCGCCTAAGCTCTGTACGTTCATTCCTAGTTCGTCCTTTCATTTCCTTTTCTTTATTTTTTGATCCTTTTCCTTTTCATCATTTCTCTTTCTTCCACCGTATTCCATTGTTCGTTCAATTTTTATTCTTTTTCATTGATTTCGGATTCGTTTTCCTTCGTGCATATAATGTCTGATCCAACAGCATCGTCTAACTTGTGCACTTTTCGCTAGAGAATCCATTTAGATAGAACAGAAGTTTAGGTCACATATAGGTCATTTTAATGACAATGCATGTACTCATGGACGCTTAAAAGGTATTAAAATCGGATTCGTAATGCTTTGGACCCTAGTGGGGACCTCTACGAACACCGCGCATCTTGTAATAAATCTTATCAAAAAATAAAGTTTCAATTTGTTTTCTTTGAATATTACCAACATTTTATAGGTTCCATCGGTAGGTAAGGGCATCGTTCAATTGTACTGGTAAATACATTGCATCCCATAGAGAATATTGAACAAATGCATGAATCAACGATTCGGTTCAAAATTGATCTAATTGAGTCGCATTTTTTTGTAATATTTTTTCTTAAACCTTATTTGTTCATTTGAAGAACAACGAATTTCGAATTAACATAACGGCGACGTGTAAAAGAAACTTCAAGAAATTTGCCGTAATTTGTGAAAAAGACTGTTGAAATCGAGTTGATGTAACAAAATTGCCTCAGTTTGCTTCATATTTTCACGTCGGTAAGTCATTTAGCGTTTTATTTTTATTTAATTTGATTCGTTTATAAGTAAAAGAGCGAACGGTGATCGATTGATGCTAAAAGAAAAATATTTCAGTGGAAAGACAAAATCGCGTACAATATAGCAAAAGATAGTTTAATTAAAGCTTTTATTGTTCAATATTAATGTTTTTATTAATACAAATATTAATGATTAGTAGTGTGATATACAATTGTGAATTTTTGATATTATCAAATTTCATTTTGAATTTTTCGCAAGCAAAAAGAGCGAAAAAAAGCGAGAAAGAGCGAAAGCAAAATTTATCGTAAAGCGAAAATTTTTTCAAAACTTTTATATGTTTCTGATTAAGAAAATTAAACTAAAACAATGTTTAAGCAATGTTTAGAAAGAAAATATAGAAATTTTTTACAAAAAAAAATGAATTTGGAAAAATAGAAAGAATATAAAATATGTAAATTTGTGTTGCGATAAATAAGTGAAATTAGTGATAATTATTTCGTAATATCAGTAATAAAGATGTAAAAAATCGTTGTAACAAAAAAGAAAAATAAGATGCAACGGGAGGAGTTTATAAAATAGTTCAAAATGAGACTAATGGTAATCACTAGTATTGTTAAATATCTCATTTGGCGTCAATAATACTTATGGCCAATGATAGTCATTCATAATCGATTAGCTAAGAAAACGTTAAGGTCAGAGGTTGTATTTGTTAAGTTCGTTGTCATCAATCAGTTTAGTGATGCAAATTATTATTGTGCAAGTACACTGATCCATTTTATATTGTGGAAGCAATAAAGCCAGGCGTAGCCACCGTATTTTAAATTTCGCTTATATTCATCATGCAAAAAGTTGAATATGAAAGTAATTCTTTAATTATTTTTTATATTAATTTTATATTTTTTATCGGGAATTATGTAATGATTTTTAATTTGATGATTTTTAATTTTTCTTTTTATGATAATTTTTTTAATAGAAAGTTTAAAAAATTTCTTTTTTTAAAAATTTTTCATTCCAGTTTTGAAAAATTTTTTTCGAAATTTCGTAATAAAATTAGTTTTGAATATTGAGTTTTTTATTTCCATTTTTATTTTCTTTTGTTGGATAATTTAGATAATTTTTACTATTCGAAAATTTCTTTTGTCGGTCGGTTTTAGGCGATTTAGGTAAAAGCAAACAAAGTGGCAGTTTATGATCGTTTCTTCTTCGAATAGTACACCTAACCAGTTTAGCTGATTATTACAAGGAGAGGAGAGGCTTCCAGATGTCTACTGGCTTTCTTCCCAATAATGCTTTGTAAATTATATACAAAAAAGAATCATCTTTTTTTTTCGTTGGAATGAAGTGAAGTCGATTATTCATTACAACGACTTATTACTTTTTAAATTTAACTTCTCGTTTATGATTTTTTCATTGTCACCTCAATGTCATTTAATATTTTCTGCTAATGCAAATTCAAGTTTGTTGGGCAGATGTAAACAGAAATTGCTTTGTAGATTTAGCGATTTTCGATGATAATGAATTTGGTGTGGGAGTTGAAAGGTTTTCTTTATCAGTTTCTTCGATACATATATATTTTTTGAATCAGTAAATGAATCGGATAATCTTATGATGATTTTTCCCAAATATTTTCGAAATAATTCAGTTGAAAATGCAATGCAACTTCTTTAGTTTATATTTTCATTAAATGGTAAATGTTCGCTAGGCTTTTTCCTTAATGTGAGCCTTCTTTTCAGTTTGATTTGTTTCGTCTAATGAACCATTTCTTTGATGAATTTGATTGACCTTTTAGATTTTAGTTGTTTGCATGACATAACTTTAGGTTCTCAAGTATGGGTTATTATTTTCTTTTGTCATTTTTTCAAATATATGATTTTGGACGTTTTCGTTCTTTTCACAATTCAAATGAATTGAAAGAGTTATTTTTTTTCGAGCTCTTTTTTTTTGCTTTTTAACCTTCTTTACTTCTTCAGATAACTGTTCTAATTTTTATAGGCCTTTTTGATTGTTTTTTGATTATATTAAAGGTTTATTTCCAAAAAAAGAACATTTTCTTGCGATATTCGCTTTGTTTAAATGGATGCCCTTGTTGGCTGTAATGCTATTTAGCATAATTCTCCAATCATTTTTGTTTATTTTTATATTAGATATCAGTTTTAAAAGTTTTCAGGTTTTGTTTGGATTCCTGATTCGAATACTATTCCGTTAGAGAGGGAAGGAATGGACGATACACCAACTGTTTTGTTTGCAAATTTTAATCAGACTGGCACGTAAGTTATTCATGGTGGCAAAAAATATAGACTGAGAGTTGAGAAATGCAAGCGATTATCACTTCCCTTATTGCATTTGGAATCTTTGAAATTCATATCATCGAGAGAGTTCTTAAAGAACTGCTTTCTTCTCTTTTCTGGATATAGTGAATCGTCATAGATTTTGACTTCTAAGATTTATTATCATAGATTTGTTGAGGATTCAGTTTTTTTGATGAGAAAATGTCATTTTCTAATCAAAAATGTATATTATGAAATGTATCGAAAATTGATTTCTCTTAATTAAAAACAGTAACGAATTTTTGCAATACCTTCAGTTTGGGATAATTGTTAATGTTTTTTTAATCATCATCACAATGATATAATTTTCTTTTATTTCCTATAATAAGCTACAGCGTTAATTTGCAAGAATTTCTTCGTATAATTGATATATTAATTGCTTTTTATTTCAGAACTATTAATATAGGCACATCTGATGGTTATTCTTTATATTCTATCGAAGATGTCAATGAATTGAGAAAAACCTACGAGAATTTCGTGGGTAAGCTTCAGTATTTTCTTTCATAGCAAAACGAAATCAAAAAAAATTTTTTTTTTCATTTGGAAAATAATCGGCTGCTTCCAAAAGAAATAAATTTCTGCTGGTTTATTCTAATTTAATCAATTTAATATTTATATTTATATGAATTTTATTGTCTTATAAATCTTACTCGGACTTCTGTCCATTAGGATAGGACAGCATATCCATGAGGATATTTGCATTTTGTTCGGCCATCCATCCTTTCTGCGGTTTTTGTTGTTTCTAACTTTGAAGGCGCATATTGTTTTCTTGTGCGAATGAGCAGTTCATCCTGTATATCGCTGTTCTGATCCTGACTTTGCCTTCCTTTTTCATGGACTTATGAATTTTTTTTCGCATTTTATAACATTTTATAATCACTTTAGATTTGATATGAAAAGTTTTAATTTAATTTTTTATTTCTTGTATTAGCCGAAATTGTCACATTGAACGACATAGTTCGAACAGCTAAATAAACAGAGAGTGCTTCTGAATGAAAAACAGTCTGAAGTTCAGTTTCGAAGATGGCTTAGGCAGTGACGAACTCTCAAGTCCTATAGGTGATCTCCTTGAAAAGAGTGAAAATAAATTTTAAAACATATGCAGATTTAGCTCAAAATATTACCACATCTATCGTATGGACGTATTGACTGAATGTCAAATGGAACCATGTCTAATCCAAGTCTTCTTCAATCCATCACATTCTCTAGGTCTCTTCAACCAATTTTACTTTTTCCAGTGTCTATCCTCTTGAAAGAGATATTTTCGAAAGCAGGAGAATCTTGAAAAGATTTTTTTAAAGCAGTTTGTTAGAATCGGTTTTTATGTGTAATATAGTATTACATTAACAAAATTATATATATATATATAATGTATTTGTAATTTAATGGCGTAAATGTAGTGGTGCTCATTTTGATTGAAAACGGAATTCGAGTCTTCCAAAGTTAGCGACAAAAAAAGTTAGCGACATAAATTTTAGTGTTCATTTGGATTTCTAGGATGGCTGAGCACGTTTTTATCGTTTTTAATGAAAATTTTTTGATGTTTTCCTTTCCTTTCCTTTAGATAATGGTGGTGTTCTTCAAGTAGAGCGTTATTATTCAACTTCTCTTCATGGCGTAATTTACAAGAAAACGCCATACAAAATACATGTTTTTTATGTTGGCCACGGTGAACTTGTTTGTGATGTGCATTGCTCAGGCGTTATTCTTTCGGTTAAAATGACTAAACAAGTAACAGTTTCAGAATAGCTTTATTCTAATTTATTTTTTATTCTATTTTATCACTTATTTTTTTTTTCATGCTTAAAGTTCGAAATTATGATATAGAAAAAGGAAGCTGTGTCGGAATTAATATAATTAATCAAATATTTTTTCAGTATTTGGTCACTTGTCTCAAGAATCGGATCGAAATTCACCATTTGCAAATAGATAAAATGAAGGTTTTAGATTTAGTCGATATTAAATCATATTATATAGTTCAGAATTAAATAGTAGGTAAGTCTTCAGAAATGTACGAAATGGTAAATTCTATTAATACTGTTAAGATTTAGAAAGATCATAGTGTTATGTGCGTTTTTTGAATATTCTTCTACGAAAATTGATGTTTTAGCGTTACCATGCAATCGAAGATATTCCGGAAAATCCCCGAGGAATTATGGACGTAGTTACCTTGAAAAAATCGGATATTTGTGCTGACCTTAGATCGGATGATAGTTATGCTTTACTTGCATATCCTTCGTCTGATACAAAAGGAGATGGTAATAAATAATTTTTTACAATTGCATTATTTAAAAATTCCTTTCATTGTGAGAAAAATCAATGATTTGGTTAATTAAATTTTAAACTATTTATTTTTATACTTTCATTTTCAACTTTCTTTTTTTAAGTTCTACATTTTTGTTAATGAAAGTCGTTATTCAAATCATATTATATTTATTTAAGTAATGGTATTTGATATCAAAACTCTAACATCAATTATTATTATAAATGGCCATCAGAACAAAATTGCTGCTGTGCGATTCAGTTGGGATGGCAAAAAACTCGCAACTGCTTCCATTAAAGGCACTGTAATTCGAGTATTTGACACATTCTCTGGTGTTAAATTATTCGAATTCGTTAGGGGATTTCAGAGGTTATTTTTTAAATGATAAGTTAAAGGCATTTTCATGGTGTTTGGAACTTAATTTTCTGCTTTAAGGATAAATGAATTCGATTCTTTATTCTGTTTCGTAATGCGATATGATTTTCAGATCTGCTAAAGTTGGTACTCTCGCATTTAGTGAGGACTCGCTTTATCTAGCGTTGATTAGTGATACGCCTACTGTTCATGTTTTTAAACTTGAAAAGAATGCAACATGTTATAATTCTGATGAACAAGGACAAGAAATTTCCCCAACTGGGTTCTTTTTTTTTCTTTCCACTGTATTAGCTAAATTTTCACATTTTTAGAATATTTTATTGTTCATATAACCATATTTCTTATTTTTTCAGAAGTGTTAGTAATTTAACCCAAACAGGAGGTGGATGGATTGATTATCTTTCTCGAACAGCACTAAGTTATTTGCCTACTCAAGTAAATGAGGTTTTCGCACGTGAGAAGAGTTTTGCAGTTGCGAGAATACCAAGCAGTCGTCCAAGTACTGCAGTTGCAATGCCACTGTTAGTTTTTTATCCACGTCTTAAGCGCTGGGAACAAATTTAAAATAAATATTTGGAACACATAAAAAATTTCTCTCAAAAAATTGCTACTATTCTGTTATACTTTTATTTACCAACTATTTTTATTATTAATTTATTAATTTTATATATGTGTGGATGAAATCATTTATGTGCAGCATATATTCTTTCTGATAAAAGATCTATAATTTTATCTTTTCGGAATTTCATTCTCTCGGAATTCTCTCAGAATTTTATCTTCTCGGAATTTTCATTTTATTCATTCTCGGAATATAAGTAAAGGAGATTAACATCAACTCATTCTTTACCATTTAGAATTGACGGACAGCACTATCTTTTCGTTTTAAGTTCTTATGGAGATTTATATTGTTATACCGTGAAAGGACAAGGAGGAGAGTTGTCTTTGTTAAAAAGCTATTTGGTTTGTTTCATTCAATTCGTTTTCGTTTAATTGATTAATTTCTTAATTACATTGTTATATTCTAATATTATTATTTGGCTAATGCATGATTAGTGAGCGAAATTTGATGTAAATTTGTTTTCCTAGCTTCGAGGGAAGAAAAAGATTATAGTGCTTTCGCGATTGTCAAAATTCTTCTTGCTTCAGGTGCCAGTTGATGCTATCGATTGCATTCCTGCGGGCCATAAGACAACTCTAAGGCCAAAAAATGATAACTTGGATATAACTGTTAATGTATCGGTCTCAGATTCAGGTGATTTAACGTTTAGCCCTCCGTCATGCCACAAGACATAATCGCTTGACATGATCGCTTCTTATGATATGGTTTTTCTTTACTGCATCGATCAATGACATAAATCAGTTTTATTTTTGTTTTTCAGTTTTTATTAGGCATTTTCTTTAATTTGCTATCTTTTATTTTTGCTTATTCTGATTTGTGATGGTAAACTGATTCATGTTTATTAATCTTGCCCGGATTTTTCAGTCGATTCTACATAGTTGTCTATTATTAGTAAAGAAGGAAGTTTAAAAACGATTGAAAAGATATGTTTCATTGTTTTCTTTTCATTCCTTTGTAATATATTATTTATTTATCGGACTTCGGAATTCTAATAAAAACTATCGGCATACTGAATTTCCAATTTTTATGAATACTGCTAATGCTTTTAAAACGTGAATAACGGCAATCTTAAAATATCAAACCAAAAAATGTGAATAAGTACGAATGAATTTTATTTTTTTATAGTTATTTTGATTCGATCTTTCATTTTAATATTCATTTAAATCATGTTTCTTGTTTTATTGCCTTATATTGTTTTATCTTTTCTTTCGCACTAATTTCTTTTCTTCTGTCCATTGGCAAAGGTGAATCTAACATAAAAAGTGAGTTATGTGGCTGATGAGGGGTTCTCTACACCTTTGCCTTCAAACGTGGCTCTGTGGCCAAAGAATCTCAGCCGTATTAGTCAGCCAGGTTGGAAGTGGTCGATAGATATGAAAAAAATAAAATAAAATAAAAATAGGCAACAATTACCACTGAACTTGGTGCGCTTGGCTGTTAATTTATTACTGCAGGCTAATGTTTTAAATTTGATGGGCCTTATTTATTTGGATAAAATTTATTAAATTTATAAATATTTAAATAATTGGCGTTTAAGACGATTGTTGAAGTACGTCTTTGATTGTCAAATTAATAATTTCACATTTCCGCAAACTTGAAAATCATAAAAAATCATAAAATATTTCCAAATCGTTGTTATTCGATAGCTATATCAACTATATTTGCTTAAGGCTTTTAGGCTTAAGAAAATGTCGGAAAGCGGCAGCTTATAAAAAGTTAGATTAGCTCTCTTCTCTCTGGAAATCGGTTGCTGCTTGTAAAGATTAGGTTGCCACGGATCCATTTGTCAATGGAAATAAATATATGGGCTGATGGCCACCGGGATTTTGCCCGGCTTATTTCTGTCGTGCAGATGTCGATAATTTATACCACTCTCCTCTCTAACAGTCTATTGCTAATACAAGTTATTCTAATGAGTTTATAGGTTAGCGTTGTTCCCATCACAATTTTTAATGATAGGATTTTATATGTGATATTCTTTAAATTTTTAGATAACATACTTAGAGGATTCGAAACCAAAGAAAGGAAGCGGTGGAGAGATGTCCTTAGGGGAATGTTAGCTTGTCTCTTCCACAGACTTGGCCATAGCCTGGTTAATTCATCAATTTGAGTTTGAAAAAGGCAAATATTTTTTGTCATCAAAAAAGTACTGCAAAAAAATTGTATTATATTAAAATATATTGCCTATTTTCATTTATACAATGTTAAACGATACGATTCGGCGATGAATAAATTTGTTTTTGCCTATCGGCAAATAAATTCAACTTATCGTATATTATTGTTGCATAATTTCATGGAGCATGTGAAGCATGTGAAGCATGTGAAGCACAACGATTATTTCATATTACGTAGAATATTATTTATAATTATAGTTGAATGAAGGAATTGTTAAAGGTGGAGGAAAGAAAACTTAACCGCAAATAAAGTTGTCCAACTTAGAACTCGAATTTTAAAAAATTCTCATATTTTGCAGGATTGAGTTTGCAATAGAAAAATAAAAAAGGACAAAGTTTTTCATAAAATTAATCCAATCAAAATTAAAAATTCAAAATTCAAAATTAGATTTGGCAAATCGAAAAAAAAGAAAAAATTTCGATGTTCTTGCAAATCTTCAGAAATGTGGTAAATATTATGTTAGATGGTTTCATTGTTCTTCGATAAATTTGGAACTACTCATGCGGACTTTTCCAACTGAAAGTTACAATGATCTATGTCATTATCTACATAGATTCCCTCGAGTAGAATAGCTGAATGTGTTGTGATGCTGAATTTGGAATGCCGATGCTGAGGCTCTATTTCCCGGCGGGAGTAAACCTGTCCGGAAATCCGGATGATGCTGGCGGCTCACCTGTACTTCTATCGCCAGTCTAGTGCGATAAGCTAGCGAAGCGAGTCAAATCAGTAATTGTAAGCTATAATCTATCTAACTTTTTAAGTTTATGTTATAACGCTTATATTTTCGAAATTTTATTATACAACAATATTCACGAAGTTCGGTTTGTTTGCATATCATACTGTAATAAATCGCTTTATAATACGGTATGAAATAGAATGGCTTAATGGATTATTTGCTCCAATTTCTGGAATTTCTACTCTCCATGAGAAAATCCCATGTCTTTTAAAAATTCGAGTGGTGTTAACGAATCATATTTCCTTCTATCGCCAGGTGTCCCTATAGGCAAAATTTATCCAACAAGCCAGCAAAGTTGGCTCAAGCAGAAAAATATTCTATTATTTGTAATTTGTTTCATGATTCATGTTTCACTTTTTATGCTTTTCTCTAGCTAATCAGCTAATTTGAAATTTACAAAAAAGCTTATTTTATTTTGGCTTTCACTCCAATAATAGTTAAATAATTGCAAACTAATTGGATTGATTGGTGTTTAAAAAATTTATCTGTAAAGTTTATTATTATGTGAAATTCTTTATTGTTATGTGAATAGATGAATTTTATTAAAAAAAAAAACAATAACAATAATAGGAAAGTATAACGAAATTGCTGTTTTTGCAAAATAATTAACTAAAAAATTAAAAAATATAAAATATAAAAAATTCAAAATATTCTTAAAAAAAAATTATGATTATGAAAATATGACAAAAGATGTTCATTTCGATTTAATCTAACATAATCCACAGGTTTTACGGCATTGTTCTCTCATAACGTTTATGTAAAGAGAATTCTGACATAAATTCTTATTCGCTGGACAGTCAGATACGGCATTAGGTCTTGCGAGGTCGACGCAGGGTAATGTTGCTGAAATCTTTCTTTTTTAAGTTATTATCAGCAAATTTATAAAGCAAACTTCTTTGTTCTTATGTAATAATAATAATAAGTAATAATTAATAATAGTAATAATAATAATAATTTTAGTAATAATTAGTTAATAAGTTTTTAATTTATTGAATAAAGCAAGTGTGATTGATTTTCTACTTCTGCCATGGCCAAATAGCACGAGGATAGCCCTGCTTGACTGGTTTTCAATATATAAATATCGCTTCTTATCCGTTGACTGCATACGGCTATTTTATTAAACTTTTATTAGTGCTGAAAGCATCTCTATACTCATATCTGATGAAAGAATCGCCATAGTGGAGAGAGCCAAGCCAAACCAAAAATGGACAGCATTGTTAAAAGATAACGAAAACTGTCATAAGGCCGTCAATTAAAAATAATGGTACTGCAATGATAAATACTAATAGCCAAAAATTAATTTTTTTATCAATATTATTGGATATTCTGTGGCAATTAAGATTGGCAAAATTGTCAAAAAAGAAATGAGGTTGAGAAAAATTCGACCTGCACTAGCATTACATCTATTGCAGGTTTGGGGACAACGTTGAGTCATTAAGGAGCTATATAGACGATCATTGCATAGATATGCCAATTGTATGCAATTTGTTGCAATGTTCACACAAGTACCTAAAAAAGAAATGTTACATGTTTGTGGTCTTGTCGATTTTATCCTATTGAATTTATCGGATATAAGAGAAATTATGATATGATAGCGAAAAAATATGGCAAAATATTTGAGGATTATTATGTTTTTAATCTTCGTATAAAACATTCTACCAGGCAAAGTGGTCGAAGTTCCGGCTGCTTGAGTGTTTAAATTCAAACATTCTCTTCCCGCATTGTCAACCGTAAGACAAGTGAATCCCGTTAAACATACATTGGTTGTACATGCTAAAATATTCATTTGTATTTCTGATAATTATCAAAATATAGCTGTGCATTGTATTCATTGAGTGATAATCTCAAATAACAAAATGCACTTGATAAACATAATAAATCTTAATTTCGATATCAATAAACTTCGAAGCAAAGAAAACATTCTTGTATTATAAAAATTTCTTAAATAAATTTAAAAAATGAAAATACCTTAGAAATATCTATAAATATTTTATAAATATGAATGAAGAATAATACTTAATTTACTATCATTATCATTATCAATATCACCTTCGTGATAAATACACTGCTTAAATCATTAATTAATTAAAAAAAACTTACTTCCGTTTGTCTCATAGCATCTATTTCGATAACAAGAATGGCCAGTTGGACAGATACCACCGAAACATGCTGAAAAACGCGTAATTCTTTAGTCCTATCGAACTACGCGCAAGTAAAATAACTAGCGAGGTTCAATGAATGAATTTTATCATCTAAGTTATGCGTCTAAATTTTGCGAATAATTTTTTTAAATAAAAATTGTCGGCAAACAGTGGAAATTAAATATAATAAATTTGCTTCAGCTCTATTCCTTCATATTATTAACGCTTTGTATTCGCGAATTCCCTCGCCATTTAAGACTAAAATTTTTCAGTAAAAATTTAATAAATTGATATTAAATATAAATGTTAATAAATATTAAATTAAATTAAATTAAATACTAAATATTAAATTTAAATAAATATTTAATTTAATTTAATAAATTTAATATAATTAGATTGTTTCGCGAAGACAAAAGAGGCTAATTAATTTCAATAATTCGTAATAATTATATTCAATAATTCAATAATTAATAAATTTTAATAAAATACCAAAATTTTGTCTAAAATATTCGCAAAATAAAACAATTTACGATGTGTAAAAAAAAAATTTATATACATACGTCCAAGTCCTTGGGATATTGTTCGACGTAGATTAATGGACAAAAGAATAATAACGATGGTCAAGAGGAGCATTTTAATTCTGTGATATTAAAATAACCGAGATTAGCGTCTATAATACTGATTACTGATCTGTTCGCGTTTCTGATATTTATGTTGGCCTAAGTTTGTCAATTTTCAGGCTAAAAATAAATCTGCAAATAATTTTTTTTTAAAAATATAACTGGCTGATATGACTGCTACGATGTCTCCGTTTATAGTAGTTTTAACAGCTGCCGTTCATTCCTTTTTTTTTGCATTCGATTATATGGTTGAAAACGATTCAAATAAATTGCATAGAACGAAGTAGCACAGAACACTTTGATAACGTTCCGAAATTTTTTTTTAAAATATAATTGAAAAAAATTTTTTTAATAAATTTTCATTTTCTCATTTTTTTTTCTTTGCTAAAAAATTTTAAATTTTATATGTATGTGTGTTTTTTTTTTTTTATAAGGCATTTGTTGATTAAAAATTTATTTTAATTTATTTAATTTATTTAATCATAATCATAAAAAAATCATAAAAAATTAATCATAAAAAAATTTAACGAAACAATAAAACTCTTCAGAATCGAATGTTTAAGGCAACGATGAAAATGAATCGAAATTATAAAAAATTTTAAGAACCGATTAGTGCTCTCGAAACTAACTTATAAAAATTTGCATATTTCTCTCTAATCACCAATAAAATCATTTTTTTTTCACCGCTGAAATCACTGCTCATTTCACTGGTTCCACTGGTTACTTAGAATTTTCAATTTCCCACCAGACCAGTGTTTCACTGGTGATAGAATGATAAAAATAGTACGCGAATTTCAATTTGAAATAATCCCCTTAAATAAAAATAAGTAATTTATCCTCTCTTCCTCTTAAACAAAAGTAATTTATTGTATTATTCAACCAATGTTATCCATGGTGAAATTATGCAAAAATACTGGAAATTCCGATTTACACCACTTTTACTTGATTTTATTTTTTATCATTTATACTATAACAGTTTTTTGACGCCCTACGGTTATAGAAAAAATTTTTGCATGATCTGATCATAAAATATGAATATGGAAGGACCATTGTTTTCATGTTAATCTTTTTTTGCAGCCTGCTTTCAATATAACCTAATAATATTATTCGAACACATACAACTCGATCTACACAAACTATTCATTATAACCGCATACTGAAGTTACAAATTTGTCGATATACCAAAAACAAAATTACCAAACCTGTTCACTATCCAAGTACCTTCCTTGTCTAAATATTTCTTTTATTATTATTTTGTTATCTGTTAAAAAACGGCTACACAGCCTACTTCCTTTTTATTATATGTTATAAAAATTTTTTTGCTATTTTGTCTTTCAACGCACTTCTAAATCATTTTTTTTGCATAGTGTTTCCGATCTAAATGCTTTAAATCTGTTGAATACATGGTGATAAATAAAAATTGGCAAGGAAGAAAGCATAGGCAGAAAGTGATATACGCGCTTAGACGGTGGAAAGAGTGGTTACTTTCCTAATCGAGAGGCTTGAAAGTGTCTTATCCTTACCAATGGAACCAGTCAAACCATCAACGGTGCCAGCTGTTAGAAGATTATGATAAGAATAGGAACAATTTCTTTAAATTATCTGAATATGAAAGGCATAAAAACCATCAGAATATGCCAAATTTTTATTTTTTCAAGTCAGTTAAGTTAAAAAATCAAACAAATGAACATTAGATTCTGAAAATATTAACAATTAAATTTCTACAAAAAAAAGGATTTTCAAACCAGTTTTTCTGTACTAAGTGAATAAACAGAATAAGTGATGCATGAATATCACACGAAAGTAAATGCTAATTTGAGCAATGAAATAGAAAAAAAGTTAAATTGGTACAAAGTTTAAATTACAAAAGAAAAAGGAAATTCCCTATTGTACAGATTGAAGCCGCTTTAATTTATCACTCTTTCCATTTTCATACGCATTTCCTAAAAAAAAAAAATTCTTAAAATTATGGCTCTACTCTACTCCAGCGAAATCTTTAAAATTACTTATATTTACTTTATAATTTAGTTTAAACAAGCTGAATTTTATATCCTATAAACATTAAGCAAGACTCTACAATACCTCACACCAAACAGAATTAAAACAAGCAAACTGAGAGAAAATAAAATATTGACTAAGAGTCAATATAACATGAAAATAAATGACAAAGATGAAATTAAGAATTTAACCAACCGATATGACTTTCGCTTTATCACTCGATTTAATAATCCCAGTTCCAGAAACAATCAAATTCGCACCAGCCTTTGCACAAATTTCAACGTTATCCAAATTCACGCCACCGTCAAGTTGAATGTTTAAAATGGGAGCCAAGGATCGAATCTTTTCAACCTTTTTCAGCATATCTTCCATGAATTTTTGACCTATAAACAAATTCGTACAAATAATAAAAAACAACATAATTACTTAGAGATTCTTTGTGATGGATTTAGAAAATAAAAAAATATAAATAAATATAAAATAAAATAATATTCAATATGCCAGAAATAGAAAGTAAACAATAACCTAGTGCAGAACCACCTTACCTCCGAAACCTGGCTCGACTGTCATTATCAATACATTATCTAAATCATTTAAGAATGGCAAAATGCGCTCGACTGATGTTTTTGGCTTTATAGCCAATCCCGCCTAAAAAATTATATAATCATTACTGGTTAGGTTAGCTCCACTGGCTACAAGGATAAGATACCTCCAAACTATTCGACCCGACGCCACTGTTGACTGCAGTAGAAGCCATCTCTTCTTCCACCATTCAAATCCAAATATCGCAGGTTCACCTGCATTCAAAATCTTTCCTGTGTTGACCTAGATCTTGACTGACCCATCTCGCTTTTGTGGTCATCAGAGGGTTTAGCAATTAATAAAATATTTGTAAACTCCTGTGCTAGGCGACGTGCTCTAAGCAGCAAAACGAAGCTTTACGATGACACTGTTAATGCAAATGGTACTTTAACAAAGATGGATCCAATCATGCAAGATTCCGCTCAGCGGACTCATAAAATATATCTTATAAGTGGTCAAAGGAAGACAACTTAATAATATCCTCCACTCTCATCAGCCAGGTTCCACAGCAATGCAGCAAGATCGAACGCGGCTATATAGATGCGAACTTTCATTCTTATAATGGTTTCTCGACGGCTTCATAAAGGTTTCAGAAGAATACATTTTTAGCTACGGTTATCAGAGTCATAATTTTGCCCTTCGCTTAGTCATTTGGGATTAGAGTGGGCATGAGATATTAAAAGAGCACTCCCTGAGGATGAATTGAAAAAACAAATATTTATCAGCTTCTCATATATAAGACGAAAAGACTTTCATCTTATTTATATTGGTCCTGAGTCCGATTCTCGCTGCAGTTGTCGACACGTTGTTTAGCATCATTTACACTTCGTCAAAACTGTCAGCAAAAAGGGCTATGCCATTAGCGTATTCAAAATCAGTAATTATACTCTAATCTGATCTGCATATTTCTTGAATGCCGACAAGCGATGTTTATTATCTAGTCTATAGCATAATTTAAGAAAAAGTCCCTATATACAGACTTGTACCAATGTACTCGACAAAATGCCTTTATAAATCGAATGATCTCTGGAAGACCGTCATATTCCATCACCCAGCAAAGCACTGCAACTGAATCAAAGGCAACTATAAAATGGATGAAACATGTGAAGAAATGTGGTGAGGTTGTCGATATTTGAAGAAATGTTCCAACATCCTTCTTAACAAGAATATCTGGCCAGCACAACCGCGTTTTAATCTGAATCCAGCTTGATTAGAGCCTTCCTGTCTCATATTGCCATCAGTCTATTTCAGTAGAAAGGAAGCCTAATTTGCGTATAATGGAGCAACATAGACCCGTTCGTATTGCATGCAATTGATCGGAGTTAGAGCGTATGCGCTGGTACCCGAAAGATGGTGAACTATGCCTGAGCAGGATGAAGCCAGAGGAAACTCTGGTGGAAGTCCGAAGCGGTTCTGACGTGCAAATCGATCGTCCGACTCGGGTATAGGGGCGAAAGACTAATCGAACCATCTAGTAGCTGGTTCCCTCTGAAGTTTCCCCCAGGATAGCTGGAACTTATTTTGAGCAGTTATATACGGTAAAGCGAATGATTAGAGGAATTGGGGACGAAACGACCTCAACCTATTCTCAAACTTTCAATGTGTATGACGTCTCGCTTGCTTGAAAGAATTGTGAAGCGTTTAGACATTGAATGTGAGTTCCAAGTGGGCCATTTTTGGTAAGCAGAACTGGCGCTGTGGGATGAACCAAACGTTGAGTTAAAGTGCCGAATTTTACGCTCATAAGATCCCATGAAAGGCGTTGGTTGATATAGACAGCAGGACGGTGGCCATGGAAGTCGGAAACCGCTAAGGAGTGATGTAGGCTAATTCGATGGTTGTCACAGTATAACCTATTATTCTTGTTGAGGACTTGGAACAGAATCACTTTACTCTAGTATCCATCTAGTATTAGTTCTTTCTTCCATACCAGGGAGTTACATCGTTGAAGGTGTGTTATGGATGGTGGACAACATTTGAAGCTTTATCCCGTTGACCATCATTTTCTTAGAGCTTTATTGGCTCTAAGGCTCTGAATGGCGAAGGTTATTCCTTGTTTTCTTGGTGGCCTGCACTTAAAAATATATGGCGAGCATTTTAACTATGTTTGGGATGACATATCATAATCATTTTTGGCATCAAACATTTACAGTCACAACATTACTGTCCTAGATCATTTTACTGACCGTTCTCCGAATTATAGTTGCTTTATGAAGGCAGAATGCAGTTTCCTATTACCGCCTAATCAAGCCGCCGTCTCTACTCTCGAGGTCATATCACTCCAACAGCGATTTTTGCCTCGCCTTATTGCTGTTGTAATTCTTCGAAGTATACGGTATCTCCTGATATCCTGATGCTTTAGAGATTTTTTCAGACAGTTGGATAGTTGCTTCCAATACCCAATTAGCGCATTTCCTACCACTATATTTTATGGAAGTGACTGACTTCGGAGATATACCTTTAATTGGGATCCAGTATTCATTTGCCTTTGCAGAGATCTCACTGTCGTTCATTTCACTGAGGTGCTTCAATAATTCGGTTTGCCATGTGCTCACTCTCCCCGAATTTTTTAGTTTGAGATACTCTTGGGAAACGTCATTTCTTGCGAGCGGCCAGTTTTATGCTGATTTTAGCTCGAACCGTAACATGGTTTCCTCCAGTAAAGTTACCAGTTTTAGAGCAACGATAGGAAAGACTATCTAGTATAGAACTCTTCCAAAGGCGACTAAAATATAATCTGGTAGAAATCCATAATTACCTGAGAAATTCCATGTGATTAGATGTCTCCTCCGATGCTGAAAGCATGTTGAAAGCAAAATTAGTCATAAAAAGTTCATCAGCAAAACGAAGACACTCCCCATTGCCACAACGAATCCCAATGCCAATTTGCTAGTTACCGAGTTTATCGTAGCTGCACCATGGTCTACACGAGCATCCCAGTCTCCCCTGACCATGTCATTTTTCAGTAGAGATTTTGTTAGCAACTAAAGTTCCACTTAATCACAGCGGATCGAGCTTTTCAAATTTGATAATCATTACACCATTTCGCCCCAAATTATCCGAAATAGTTCCGTATATAGAACTATCTTTATCATTTATCTTATCTTTATCATTGTCATCTGCGCATAAAGTTCGAACATATACACTAATGACCGAAATATTGTAAAACTTTCCGTGGAATTTAGCATAGGCTATACGGTCGTCTAACAGCTTCCACTCAATCACAGCGATAATCATTAACCATTTTGCCCCAAATTACCCGAAATACCAAAATAATATAGCCAATATCTCTGATCAAAATCAGTAATTTCTCGAAACTCGAACAGAGGAAGAAGAGAGAAGGCAGGTATTTAAGAATTTCGAAAGCGATAATATTGGGGCAATGAAGAAAATCGACTTCAAAGCCAGTTTATGTTTATATGTTTATATAGATTCTACAAATATGTAAAAACAAGGCAACTGTGGGAAATGGTTAACTATCTTTTCGAAAATTCACCTTCATTCCACACTTTTTAATATTATCGATAAGCGAATGAATAGCCGATTCTCCGTCATCAATTTCAATTGCTTCTAAATGAAAAGTAAACTGAGAAGCACCTGCCTGAAAACTTCAATATCTTAGAAATTAATTTTGGCATAATTTTTCTGATTAGACATAAAAATGCAATAACGGATAAACTGTCCCCATATGTTACGACTATTCAATATTACCAAATATTAAAATTAATAAAATCAGGATAAATATGTAATAAAAATAAAAAACAAGTTAAACTAAGGAAAAATAACATGAAAAACCTTTTGCATTGGTTCAAGCCATTGTGCTGGTTTTGATACCATAAGATGGACGTCGAAAAAAGGTTCATTACCGAGTGCATTACGAAGACTTTCGATAACTGCAAAATAAACAATCGAATCAATTAAGAATCAAATAAAACTGTAAAATATAAAATTAATTATCCTAATTTGTCATTTATTTTTAATAACAAAAGCTTTACGAGCTCTCGTCATTTTCGTTCATATCGTTTACAATAAATAAAAAACATACGTACCGGGATGACCAAAACTAATATTGGGAACGAAATGACCGTCCATAACATCGAGGTGAAGATAATCGGCTCCAGCTTGTATTAGCCTCCTGCATTCACTAGCCAAATTCGCAAGATCGGCATTAAGAATTGAAGGACAAATAATTGCTTTTAACCGCTCTATTGCCATTATTGAATTTTCTGCAAAATTTTCGAAAATACAAAGATAGAATGCTATGCGACGAAATCCATAGCGCAGCGTAAAGCAATGACTGCGAACGTCGGTCGATGAACTGAAACTGAAGAGTGAATAGAGGAATGGAAATTCTAAAAGTCGAAAAAGTTTAAAGTTATCATATCAAATAATGGATATCAAAGTTTATTTTGCGATAAAAAATTTCTACTCTATTCGCTTATAAATTTCCATGAAAATTTCTCTCTTTTGAATGATAAAAAGAAAAAAAATCTCTATCTGAAATAAAACTTTCTACGTATCGGAAGCAAACGAATCAATTAGAAATTAAACTCCTTTCGCTTATTATTTAAAGGAAGTTTTCTATCTTAGAATGTTTATTGCTTTCTTCTTTGAACAGCAAACATCATTTTAGATTTAACTTGGCTAAGCCACTCTGAGGAATAAAGAAGAAATTATCATATAAGTTATTAAATTATCATATCAGATTATCATACTTCCAAAAATTATCACATAAGTCAATAAAGCCTAGTTGCAAAAAAAAGAACCATAGAATTATTAAAAATGATATGAGATATTGGATATAGACGGCCGCAATCCCTCGAAAACATAGCACAGCCCGAGCCTACGAAATCACGGCCCAGTGATGTCGATAACGTGGTAGTCTAAAGTAAATTTTAAGCAATAGTTTTACCAATTCGCTAAAAACATAGCAAACATTATATTGTCTGAGTTGTGCATTTTCTTTCACAATATTAGATATGGCCTCAGAAAGTTAGACATATTAAATTAAATATTAGACATGGCTACTGTTTTTTTCGCGCTTTTTCGCTGTTTTGACGGGTGCGCTATTTTTCAGTTTAATTTTACATATATGTATATATTTATTTTTATGTGAATATATTTTTTTAAAAAAAATTCCACTTCTCATACCATGCGGATGATATAAAATCGCTCCTGCAGAGAGTAGAAGCTTGGCAACTGTGCTCCGAAATGAAAGCAACAACCCACTGAACCATTCTAAATTTATGAAAAAAGTCTTATAGTCTTACTGTGTTACTGCGAATTTCATCTTTTCTTTAAAACATTTAAACATTTCAAAAATCTATCCAAAATTTTTCATATTTCACCGAATAAGCACAGACTAATCTTAATCCTTAATTATTTGCTCAGCTCTACCTGAGAGTGCGAGGATCGCATCGAATCAATCCACGCATTAAGGAATTCAGACCTACAACACATTTCCTGAAATGGTACTTCTTACTTGAAGGAATACACACTCGGGATTATGAACGAAAAGTAAAAGTTTGTTAAAATTTTACAAAAGAAAGTAAATATTTTTCGTAATTTATAGCAAAGAAGCAGTAGTTTCAGAGAAGCAACTTTACAAAAATTGTTTTACTACGCTGTAGCTGTGGTGTACAAGATGACACATATGGTGAAAAAGCAGCTAAGATGTGAATAATATTAAAATAGCCTTTTTCCTTCTTGATAATTTCTTTTATTTCACCTTATAAGCTTTTTTCTTCGAATAGAAATATGGATCACCGTATTCCAGTACAACACAAAATGATCTCGAGGCATATTTGAAGAATTATGAACACAGAAAACGCCAACCTAAGAATAGCAGCTTATACTGAAAACATTATCATATCAAAGATTTTATCAGAGATAAAATATAAATGATTTGGAACGTGGAGTATTCTTAATTATTCTACGCTTCCGATCATATAAAACAAATACATTTAGAACGGTTACTACTAAATAAATTCATATCGGTCTATCTATCTATTTCTTGCGATCAAAAAATAACTATATGAATTTGTTTTTATAAACATTTTTTATATTTTCCAGATAATTTTTCAGCACTCTACATTATAATTTTTAGCAGTCTACAGTTATTAATATATTATATAGTTTGTAGATCTTTCCCACTACCAATAGAAAATATATCGTAACACTTGGAAATAGGAAACAATTAAAAACTTCAAGATATTAGGCGACTAATCGCTTATAATCTAGGATATTAAAGAATCGGAATTACGAGAGAAGAAAATATATCAAATCGTGCTATGTTCAATGGACAATAATTTTCAGGACTTTTCTTTAACAGCCTGTAGCGATCGCTCTTCTATGTCGCATTCTTCTAGACTTTTTTGCTTTCTAGAGTTATTGTTGGGCTTAATTATAAGCCTCCTATTTTATTTTATGCATAACCATTCGTAGTGTTGTGATGAATGTTGTTGATAATTCGCAAACTTGAACAACATATTAACCACTATATGGGCAACGAACTCAGACCTATTGGTGGCGTTAGGCTTGAGAAGTTTGGAAAAGATGAAGTCGTAGTATGTAGTCACTCTTGATTCTATCGTCTATTAAAATGTAATATTTGACGTCTTTTTGTTGGTTTAAATCTTTCATTTCTTCTTTATAGATTATGAGAAAGAGAAAATGCGTAAATTCGCTGACTGTTACTGGAAACTGATACGTGAAAATGAGTACGAAATAAAAAAAATGGAGATTTTACAAGATTTAACTACTACTTGAACACTTCAATTATTGGAATAAAAATCAAAATATTTTAGAAAAAAATTATCACACCAACTGTTCCTTTCTTCATAAAAGACAGAATTTCTTTCCTAAAAATCTAGCGGATTACATAGTGAATGTAAGATATATAAATAATATATACATATATACGAAATAAATAGCAGAGACGTGGCTCACAAAAACAAACACTGGTCAGTATAGGTTTTTCGTAATTGCGGTCTTGACTCTCTTTAAGTGTTTTTCAGTTTTAAGAATAATGATGTTCATGTTTAATTCGATTAATTTTCTAAAAATGCTTTTTGATGGCCTTACAAAAAAATGACCTTCGTAAAAAACTGATAAACTGATAAAAAAGGAGCGGTAGAAAATAATACAAATGTGCAGTTGCAAAGAACTGTTAAACTGCAAATTACACGACTGCAAATTACAAAAACTGCAACTATAAAGCAGTATCCTCAGAAGGAAGTATGATAAATTAGCCCTACTTCACTCACCTCCGACATGGACTAATCATACATTCATTATAATAAGCATCAAGTAATGCATCTTCATAGCTTGGTGGAGGTGAAACACCTATATTTAATTGTCCATTTATCGAATATGATGGTGGAGCTTCTCCATTCATTGGGGTCGCAATGGATGATTGAGCACCGATAAACGATCGCTTGCGTTGCCTCATTGTTCGAGCTCCTAAAAAACCAATAACCCCAATAACCAAGTTGATTAAATTCTCGGTCCAATTTTAATGCAGTTTTTATGACTTATTTACCAGTTGAAGAATTACTGAAACAACTATGAATGGTAAATTTATAAATTTTACTCACATTTTCTCAAGTTGTGATGATATGGAAAAGTGAAGAAAAAAGAAAAAGAAAAAAAGGAATTTTACAGAATTTAAGGTAATAAAGAAAGTGGCTATCTACTTCAATAGCAGGAAGAATATTAAATATAAATCATTAATATAATTTCTTGAGTCTATGCAATTTAAAAGAACAGTGCACTACAAGCAGTATAAATATTTTCACTTAATTGTCGTTTAAAATATTTTTCGAGCAAAAATTCAAATAATGAATAAAAAATCGAGTTTTTCATTAAATATTCGAATAGTTGTAGCTATTGCGCCAAGCTTGTTCGTTTGATAATTTGTCGAAAGCAAGCGAAATGGCCTCGCTTTCCTCGACGAGAATGAATTTTAGAAATCTAAGGTGGGTGTTTGAGGTTGATGTAAGTGCTTCTGTGATTAAATATTTTAGCAATTCTAGCCACATTCTAGCAATCAGTGAATGAAAAATAGTATATGCTGTGAGTCAACTCATTTAACAAGTAATATGAATAATATTTCTTGCATATTCCATATTTCTTGCACGATTAGCAAGCACTTTATATCATAATATAATTCTAAGATTTTTTTCGAAAAAATAACCAACTTTGAATTGTTCGAAAATTCTTTTCCCTTAAACGTGCAGTGATTCGTTGCACAATTCGTCTTGTTCGCCTCATTTCAACAATTTTATCCAATTCCCATTGTTTACATTTATTTATTCCAATTAACATCGCAATAACCATTGCAATGCAGAAAACAATTGTTGGTAATACAATTGATGTAACAACTTCGCTTGAAGGCACAAAATATTGCTTCGGAACGCTCATTACTTGGGGGAAGCGTCGATCATAATTTGCATAATTATCATTACATAAATTCACAAAAATTTAAAAAAAATAACCTGAAATCTTTAAGAATCTTTTTACAAATTACCGCAAAAGCGAAGATTATAAATTAGTTTGCCAATAATCGCAAAAAAACATACTGTCGTAAAGAATTCGAGGACATAGGTTCCCTACATTCTTTTATTGTGCTTAACAGTTAAAGCAAATATTCTGAGAGTAAATTATCAAAATCTGAACAATAGAAGAATAGAGAAATGAACTTCGTCAGTAGCGTCCCAGTTTTGCCGTTTTACCTTTCTGTTCTTCAAATGCAAATTTTTTGCCGAAAAAATGCAGTTAAAGATGCATAACATACATTCAATATACAAAATAGCAATTAGTTTTTTCAGCAAAAAATGCAATTTGATGCAACGTTGGCATGTCACATTATTTTTTTTGGAAATAGAATGACTTCAGTGGGTTGTTGATCATTGGGAAGGCAACGCCGAGGTTCGATTCCCTCGCAGGAGCAAACCTGTACATCCCAGGTAATGCTGGCGACTCACCTTTACTTCTATCGCCAAGAGAATCCCTGGCATATTGCTCAATGTGATAAGCCAGTGGAGCGAGTTTAACCAGTAATGGTGAGGACTTAAAAATATTACTTAATAAGAAGGAAGCAAACCTGAGGTGAGGTAATGTTGCAGTCTCAACTCCACCATTATCCCCAAATAACTTTCTGGAAAAGTCTCACCTCAATATCCCATGAATTCTAGCCAACCAAAATACAAATGCTGCTGGAAAGAGAAGGAAAAAAAGGAATTACAAGGTGTTTTTGATACTTTCAGGTCTATTTTTAATGTATGAATATTTAGATATAAACTTTCTTAATATTATAAACTTATAATAATTCACATAACTCATTATTTGCTAAGCTCCGTGATTAATAGCGTCAAAAAGTAAAAAGGATCAACTGAGGCTCGAAAATGGATTCGGTCAGAAGAGACTGTGTAAGACGGTTTAAAAAGGGATGGTTTCTATTATTCTCGGATATAGCAACAGACCAAGTGACCTGGAAACGTCCTATGGCCAGTGGTACCAACCTAGTCAGCAATATTTTAAGCTTTTAGGAAGAAAAAAGGAGTTAATCCATTAGGGATTAAATCTGATAACAAATCTGATTAAATGCAAAAAAATACTCCTAACAATGTCACAACAAACGTCTCAACAATACAAATATAGCACATCTATCTTCTAAAAAAAAAACGAATACACATCCAATCGTTATCACAAACGACCAATTTAATCATCCGCATTTCATCTGCAAAGTAGTATTTCAGGGAATTTCAGGGAAATTTATTTAGGAGTAACACCTTGGAACTTTCGATTTGGAGCATTGTTGTGTGGGTTTGGGTAAGTGAGGAGTAAGGGGGAGAAGGTGGCGGGGGGGGGGGGGGGGGGGGGGGGGGGGGGGGGGGGGGGGGAGTGTGGTTGGGGGTTTTAGAAATGAGAGGTGGCATTCTAAGAATATTTTGGTTGTATGGTTAGTAAATTGAGCAGAGATGGGAATTTTTCCTTTCGCTTCTTGTTTTTGTTTAAAAGTACGAACTTCATTATGTTTTATATTTTTGAAAAACTATGTTTTTTGCCTATTTTTATGTCTGATTTTTTGAAACGTTTTGGAAGTTCTTAAGAAATTGACGAATCAACTGTACCGGCTTTTGAGCGATTATTTCCAAAGTAATTAACGAAAAATTCGCAGTTTTGTTAGAATTCAGGAATCTTTCATAATTTTTATATGTCACCTTTATTAATTTGTTCTTTTTTTTGAGGAATAATTCTTTATGTCTTGGAAATGATTTTAAATATCACGAACTTAATTTAAGTCAAACAATGCCGATTTTATTCATTTTTTTTCCATTAATGGCGAAATATTTCTAGAAGCAATGTAATTTTTCTTTATCAGCTTTGGAATATACGCTTGGAACCCTTCCTCATTCTTTTTTTTTTCTTTAGATAGAAGTATGGGTCGTCGTATTCGAGTGCAACGGAAAGGACCAGGAGGTATATTTAAAGCGCATAATAAACACAGAAAAGGTCCAGCAAAGCTAAGACCAGTGGATTACGCTGAAAGACATGGTTATATCAAAGGTGTCGTGAAAAATATAATACATGATCCGGGACGTGGAGCACCGTTAGCTATTGTAAGATTTCGAGATCCATACAAATATAGGACAAATACGTGTACAATGATTGCGGCCGAAGGAATGTATACTGGGCAATTTATTTATTGTGGTCGCAAAGGTTAGTTTTATTTGAACTCTTTATTTCTTGCATTGCATTTATAAAATAATTTAATGTAAATTAATTTGAATTAATAATTTGAATTTTTTGATGCTTAATGTTTCTTTGTTTTTTCAGCTCAGGTGCAGATTGGTAATGTTTTGCCTCTTTCTGAACTGCCTGAAGGAACAACGGTTTGCAATCTTGAGGAGAAAACTGGTGATCGCGGTCGACTTGCGCGAACATCGGGTTTGTTTTTTTTCGTAGGTCAACGAAAATACCAATTTGAATTATATAGCAGTTTCTACAGTTGAAATATTAAATGTATTTTGGGATGTAAAGATTTTTTAAAATATATTTGTAACATTTTCAAATTTGTAACAATTTTGGAACTCTGCTATTGGAAAAGGATAACTATTTGTGAGTCTTGATGTTTATAAGACCCTATGCATTTTATAAGATGTACAATGCTTGTAAAATTTCAGGAAATTATGCAACAGTAATCGCTCACAACCCGGATACAAAAAAAACCAGAATTCGCCTTCCATCAGGTGAGAAGAAAGTACTTCAATCGTCTAATCGTGCCATGGTCGGTAAGTATTTTCAATCTTAAAACTTTTCTTCAAAAAGTTTAACGATTACTGCTTAATATTATGCCGCAAATTCTTATTTTAAGGAATAGTTGCTGGAGGTGGGCGAACTGATAAACCATTGTTGAAGGCTGGCCGTGCTTATTTCAAATATAAGGCCAAGCGCAACTGCTGGCCAACTGTTCGTGGTGTTGCAATGAATCCTGTCGATCATCCACATGGTGGTGGTAATCACCAACATATTGGACATCCGTCGACCGTTAAGAGAGGAACTAGTGCAGGCCGTAAAGTTGGTCTTATAGCTGCCAGAAGAACAGGGAGAATTCGTGGTGGAAAACCTGAAAAGCATGGAAAAGATGAAGCCGTATGAAATCGCCGCATGGTATTGTTACATTGTTTTTTTGGTGATTTCTCTGTTTCACTGTGGCACACCTTATTTTTCGTAAAAATGTTGCATTAAATTCTTATTTTGGCGTCAGTCTCAATCTTTAGAAACTCATGACGAGCAGTCAGTTTTTAAACTGCCTGATCCTATGAAAAAATAGCAAAATGTAATAGAAGTGATTTTTTAAAAAATTATTTCTAGTTATTTTTGAAGCAGTGCTTGCGCTTATAAAAGATTTAGTTAGAAGTCAAAAAAATATGAAGCTTTGTGAAATTTTATTTTTAGCGGGAAGTCCACTGTAAGTTAATTTTTGGTGTTTTTTTTCGTTTCTCTCGATTGTCCAGGTTATTTCCTAATTATTTGCGGCAATTTGCTGTGTTTATTTTTCTAGTTATTTTAAATTGCTGAAATGAGATAAAATTGTGATCAGCTCTGTTTTCTGTATGAAATGAGATACTTCGCGGCCATGGGGGTGCATCAAAACTATATGTGAGCGGATAACTTCAAGATAATTGTGAGAAATATCTAAAATTAAAGCTGCAGTCTGCACATTCTTGGTGCAGTCGTGTAAATCTCAAAGATGATTAAATATCGTGCAGGGAAATCGTCACAATTTGTGCTTTTAATAGCATTTAGGTTCAAGCAATATGTTGTTCCAAAGAAGAATGATTATTTTGTCCACGCACTGGTAACCAATAAATAATTTTTCGCAGAACGTAAATTTGACACATTAACGATGTTTATTTCTTTCTCTAACAACTCTCGCCATTACTGATTAGATTGCTGCGCCGGCTACAAGAGTAAGGTGTTTCCGATGCCATCGCTAACGATTCATCAAAGCATCCGATATTCAGGATCTCTTAAAATTCTGTTTGAGCAAATTTTTTAGTTGGATAGTATATATAAAAAAATATATATAAAAATAATAAACCGTTCGTTTAAATATAAATCCGCCCCATTTATATTTGCTGTCCTCTTACTATTTCATGAGAAAACTGAAGAAAAAACCAGTAAAATCGTAAGGACTTGTAATCAATTAGCAATTCTTTTCGAAACATGTTAGAAAGGTTTAGGCAGAGGGGAATGGTGCCGTGACACTTCACCATTGTTAATTGTTAATCACATGATTAATAAAATATACCGCAAGAGCTAAGGTATTATCGTTTAAATTATAAATATCTTGATAAACTATTATATGTGCTGCAGATACTTTTGAAAATGGTTTGGATAAATCTAAAAAAAAATTCTTAATCTTTAAGATCAAGAAATGAAAGTAAGGCCGTCGTTAAACGCTTAGAGAAAGATAAAAATTCAAATAAAAAAGCAAATATTATAAGGATATTATGAAAGGATATAGTTGATATATAAGGTACAGTTAAGGAGTTCGAGTTTTTCATAGTACAAAAATTCGTAGGATTTCCAAACAGTCAGAAACCAGGAGAAGTATAATATATATATTTAGACGCAAAATTATAACGACATATCAAGACATCAATAAAGAATGGCCATTATAGACGTATTGGTTTCGAAAGCACTTTCTAGTCCCTTCATCTCTTCCCCCTCCTCCCCCCCCCCCCCCCCCCCCCCCCCCCACCACAACAGGACTACTTCTTTTAGAAAAAATAAAACCATTCCTGAACCGAAATTCAGTTAAATGTGGCCAAGAGGGATTCGAATCTAGGTGTTACTTTTTGTCTTAAAACGAAACCTGATTCAGGGATTGATTACGGTGTCTGGGGTCTTTTTTTTTTCGCTTTTTTGGGCCATAAAACAGTGTTTCCATAGTTAGTATGATGTTGGGTGGAGGTGGAGTGAGGTGGTGCTAATTTTGGTAACAAACTGTTTTCGTCAATTGGTTTGTGATCATTTGATAGGGCTATATAATTGAGGAAAACTGGTGGTTTGGTCATTAATTTTTAGAAAATTATGATGTAGAAAGAATGATGTTTTTTGAGTTTTTAAGCGCTTTCACTGAAAATTGCGCGGATTCTTACAGTTTTAATGATGGCTTTCTTTTTCTTAGACCCATTGGTTTGTGAAAAATTTGGTGAAAATGTCGGGACAAGGTGGCGAAGAATCTGTTGATCGAAATGTTGAAGTTTGGAAAATAAAGAGACTTATTAAAAGTTTGGAAATGGCTCGTGGGTAAGAGCTATTTAATTTGTTGAGTATGCTTTGTTTGGAAAATTTTTGATAATATTTTGATATATCTATTATTAAATTATTTTTATTTTTTCTATCATCGGTTGCTCAGTGGCAAGGTAATTGCCACGAGAATCAAGGCTTGGCTTCGCACCACTTTTCGTCGGGCAACATCGTCGCCTAACGGAGAAAAGCAAAGGAGATTAGAATGGCTCAGTAAGCTCAATTCAGAGCGCTGTTGCCGAAATTTTACTCAACAAGAACAAACAAAAATGTCAAGAAATCCGGGTTATGCTGGCGATACCCCTGCACACTGCACCATCGCCAGAGGACCCTTTGGCATATTTGTCCAGCGCGACAAACCGGAAAAACGAGTCCAGCCAGTAATAGTGAGTGAGTAATAGTGAATTTAAAAAAGAAATTGTTCTTTTAATCACAAAAATCCTGCATTTTATGCATTTGGGTATGATATATTAATGTTAATATTACAATAATATTATTAAATGAACATGCGATAGTTGGGAATTTTTACGAATGGGACTGAACAGTTCAGAATTGAGAAGAAATTTTAAATTTGCATGAAATTTAATAAAATATGGTCGAAATCGAATTTTATATTTAATTTTACCTTTTATTATTTAGAGTCTATTATCGCAGATTTTTTTCTTTTTGCAGAAATGGTACTTCTATGATATCACTGATAATTCCTCCTCGTGATCAGATTGCTAGAATTTCGAAAATGTTGGCTGACGAACTAGGTACAGCATCTAATATTAAATCTCGAGTGAATAGATTGTCGGTTCTTGGTGCGATTACTTCCGTGCAAGGAAGATTGAAACTTTATAATAAAGGTAAAATTTTGTTGAATTGGACGAAATATTGTTGGAGTTTTGCATTTTTTTTAATATGTTGAATTTTTCAATTGTTGTTGTTAAATTATAAAGTTATTAAACTTTAACTTGTTTCATCTGCTTTTAAATTTTCATATCGTTTTAGTTCCTACAAATGGGCTTGTTATATACTGTGGTACTATTGTTACCGCTGAAGGTAAAGAGAAAAAAGTGAACATTGATTTTGAGCCATTTAAGCCGATTAATACTTCATTGTATTTGTGCGACAATAAATTTCACACAGAAGCACTACAAGGTATGTCATTCAGCCATTTCAGCTATTTCTCGTTCATTTAGCATAGAAAATTTATTTTTCGGCTTTCATTTCGGGGAATCCTATTTTCATAGGGTCTCTATAATGCAATGAAATTTGCCGGAAAGTTTGGTCGCTTTTTTGGATATTAGCAGCTTATCGCGTTTTTTAATGATATATTTAGAAATTAAATACAGTTTTAGTAGTTTACAATTTTTATAGCTCTTTTGGCGGATGATAATAAATTTGGATTTATTGTTATGGATGGAAATGGGACATTATTTGGTACATTACAAGGAAACACTCGTGAAGTTCTTCATAAATTTACTGTCGATTTGCCAAAAAAGCATGGTATTTTATAATTTTCGTAACTTGAAATTATGAAGTATCATTCAAAAATGTTGGTAGTATCTGTATATCGTGATATATCTTTTATGTAACGTGAGCAGAATTCAGGTGAGAAATTTTAAGGTAGAGGCGGTCAGTCAGCAATGCGCTTTGCTCGTCTTCGAATGGAAAAGAGGCATAATTATGTGCGCAAAGTTGCCGAAACAGCAGTTGATTTATTCATACGAAATGATAAAGTGAATGTTGCGGGGTTAATACTGGCTGGTAGCGCAGATTTTAAGACTGAATTGAGTCAGTCTGATATGTTTGATCAGGTATTTTCCAGTTATTTATTTGATTTTTTTTAATTTTTGACTCGTCCATTTTTGGTACTTCAGCGCCTTCAAGCAAAAATGATCAAAACTGTTGATGTTTCATATGGCGGAGAGAATGGATTTAACCAAGCCATAGAATTGGCTGCTGATGCTTTGGGTAATGTGAAATTTATTCAAGAAAAGAAGCTCATTAATGGATATTTTGATGAAATATCTCAAGTATTTTTTACGATTTGTATGATTTCCATTTACCAAATTGTAGCGACATGAATGGCTGAACTAATCGTTTTATATTTGGAATCTGTATCTGTAGTTAAAAAATTGAGAAAATTGATAGCTACCTAAGAATAAAACATGTCATTTTAGGACACGGGGAAATACGTATTTGGCGTTAACGATACCTTACAAGCACTCGAAATGGGGGCAGTTGAAACGCTGATATGTTGGGAAAATCTAGATATTATACGATACGAATTGAAAAATCCCGTTACAGATGGTTATTCTTTCTCATAGCTGCTGATAAGATTTTGTTTTTGATTCATAATTTTTCTGTAGATTTCTTAATTATTTGGCCATATTTTTTGAAAATGTTTTTCCAGAGAAAAAGATATTACATTTACGGTCGGATCAAGAAAGAAACAAAGAACTTTTTCGAGATCAAGCAGTTCGTATTTATATATATTTTATATATATATATATATTCGTTGAAAAATTTACAAATTATAATTGGTAACCATTACTTAGTCAGCAATTCGTCCATTATGGAAAATTTGCGTTACAGTAATGGGAAAACATTGTCCAAAGAAGCATGCAATATTGTTTGCTTTATCAGTGTTTGATAAACTGTAACACATTGTATGCTTAACTGCATGCGGACATAGCGACAATGAGAGTTGGTTTCTGCATTTTGCGGCAAATCATAGTGAAGTCGCTGACATTTATTTTTAATTAATATGATTCGTTAATGGACCAAATAGAGGACTTTTTTAGACGGGAGTAGAAATGGAATTGGTTGAGTCGATACAGTTATTGGAATGGTTAGCAAATAATTACAAAGACTTTGGCGCAGCACTAGAGATCGTAACTGATCGTTCGCAAGAAGGGGCTCAGTTCGTCCGTGGTTTTGGTGGCATTGGTGGTGAGTAATAATTTATTTGTATCATTTGTTAATTTTTTATTTGTTATCGATTTCATTAATTTTTTATTTGTGGAGGTGGAGGATGTCCAGCAGCTTTTTTGAATTCTGCTACTCGGATGATTTTAGTTCTTTATTTTTATTGTATTGTACTATATTTAGGTTTATTACGATATCGAGTAGATTTCCAATTTTCTGACCTAAATGAAGGCATTGACGAAGTCGATCTTAATGAATATTGACTATGCTCGGTGGCTAGCTGCGATTTTTTATGTATGGAATTTTATTTTTTTCTAGTTGCAAGTCTGTTCTTTTTTTTCAAAGTTTTCTATATTCGAATCTCATTTCAGTCTTTTCTTTTTCATATGAGTATTTCATTTTTCATTTGCAGATCATTTTTGCTACTATCTTATAAATGCTCTTTATTGTCCAATACTGTTGAGTATATTTATATTCATTGATCTGCTAAAGTTCTGTTTTCGGTTCATCTTTGTTTTCGCATATCTATACCGTTCATTTCCGAAACTATCCTTAAAAGTATTATGTCACCTTTTTCTCTACAAAATCCAATATAAAGAATCGTGGCAGCCACCGATTGCATTTAAGCTTGAGTTGGGTAAGTTTTTTCTTTGATGAACAATTAAATTTTGTTGGCTGAATATATTTAATTTATTTAATTTAATTTATTTTTAAAAAATTCAGCTCCTTTTTCTAATTTTGCGATGGTTCACAATAATCCATTTGTTAAAAAATAATTTTTATCAGATATTTTGCAGTTAGTCCAGCATTCATAATGGATGACGATGAGAGATACAGGGATTGGTATTCTTCGAAATCATACCACCATTGTTATACTGGTATCAGTGTCATAATACGCACAAATGTTGACTTGAATATCCCTTTTATCTCAAAGTATGAAAATTGTGTTTCATTTGCACGATTTTTGAATATGGCTTTCGAATTATATTTTTTCTTCGATTCCTTTTGGATTCTTTTAAATGAATTTGCCACAGGTAAATTTCTCATTTCTTTTTTTTCAGTTTGTGTTGGAAAATGTGAAAATGTGAAAATAGATTAATAATATTTGAAAGTAGTGGAATGATGCTCGGTTGCTACGCGTTACTTATTTTGAAATGACCTTGATCCGGCTGCTTTATCAGGGCTGTAAATAAGGACTGATCACAGTCAAACTTGGGTAATTAAACCAATTAATATATAGGCAGAAAAAACAAAGTTCGACTAAATCAAAGAGACTAAGGGGCAAAAACAAAAAAGAATGAAAGGATAAGGGATAAAATAACAATGAATGCTTGAGTACATTAAATATTGGGACCTAACCGTTCTTAGATGGCGCCTAAATAAGGGAAGAAGAACGATTTTCTTAAGCTGATTGTATAATTTATTGTGTAAATTGTCATTTATTTTTTTTTTACATAAAAAATGCAATAAACAAAGAATCGATTATATTATGAAAGTTTTTTTTGGTGGATCGAGGCCACCGGTTTGAATTATTGTCTTTAGAAAAGGGTATCGCATTTCGCGACAAGAGTAATTCATTTAGCTACAATATTCACACAAATTTTCATATATTTCTTTGTTTATGGGTAGTTTTATTTCAATTGACAAAATGTTTATTTTTAGACTTATCCGCGTGTTTCGTTGGTTGTGGTTAGTTTTTGTACTGGATACATATTTGTGATCCATTTTTTTTTAATTTCATAGAGTTTGCAGACTAAAATCGCATTTATTTTATGACGTATCCGGTTATCATTTTAATGATCTTTGATAATTTTATTATTACTATATTTGTCTTATAAATACTGGCCTGCTTGTTTTGTTTAATCGCAGTCTAAATTTGTTTCTCTTCTTTTTCATTAATGTGAGAAAATATTAAACAAATTTTTTTTTCTTCAGAGTAAGATATATTTATGTAATTGCTATATTGATAAATGTGGCCTCCGATAAGAACTTATCCAATATCTGCGAAGTTTTTTGAACATTTGAAGTTTTCAATATTCTTCCTAGTCTTCGTTAAAAGTATTAATTCCTTCATCAGATTTACAAAATGCTATTTCTTTTTGATAGGCATTCTACCGGTAGAGTCTTTTGTATTGGCTGCTCAGAAATATCGGCAGCGTGCAAAATCATACTGTTTTGTATTCAGTGTGATATATTCTAGCAAGTTTGTCGGAGGCTGCGATATTTTTTTAACATGGCTTTTGGTCTCGGTATTCTTAAAATCTGTGGACCCCAGTCCTGTTCTGACAACAGTTCACGTTCACCGGTGCAGTCGTTTTAAATCTTTTTCTGTGGTCTTAACTCCACCTTGCGTGGTTGTGGTGCTTTGGCATTGTCGTTCTCTCCATTTTATTTATTAAAGGCTTGTTAAAATTTGCAGTCCATTTTTGGTGAGGCTGAAGGTAGAAATTCTGAAAAAGCCATGCAAGAGCCATGTTGTGTATGTACATCGGAGAAGTGGAGAAAGGTGTAGCGAAATTTCGAAAGTAAGTGTAAGATTTTGAAGGGATATTAAAGGAATGCAACGGATTTTGAACAAATACGAAGTGGTATGCCAACATTTTTTATAATTTTTTTTGTTTATAAGTGCGCTTATCCAGAAAAAGTTCATTTATTCTCTGCGCTTTTAGAATTTGCCCAATTTTCTCAAAATTCTCCCCAACCCAATACCTGTTAATTCAGTCAGCGATCTCCTAAGGTCGATTATTTCCTTTTAGAATTCGTTCCATGCCCAAATTTCCACTTCATCCGTACCTATAATTCATATTCAACCTCGACCCATAAATGAAATCAAATACTGCATTATTGTCCTAATGACTCTTTTTTTTAAAGAGTCATCACTATCACTGGTTAAACTCGCTCAGCTGGCTTGTCGTATTGGACAAATATGCCAGGGATTCCCTCGGAAATACAGGTAAGTCGCCAGTATCACCTGAATTTTCAGACAGGTTTACTACTGCGGAGGAATAGAACCTCAGCATCGGCGCTCCGAATTGAGCAGCAGCCCACCCTATCCCTAATTTCTTCAGAACCTGTTGTACTTGGAGTTTGAGTTATTGTTGCACAGATTGACCATAAAAGTTCGTATCCTGTTTCAGACAGGAATAAACCTTTAAAAAGCCATTAAAAAATTATGGGTGATAGATATTTCTTCTACTTCTATTCCTGAGCAACTCCTTGGCAAAATTCCCTATGGAACTAATAGCTGATAAAGCTAACCTAACCAGAAACAGTGCTAATGGCTTATTCACTTGTATTTCCCATTAATATTCCAGAAAAGTGCGTGTGTTCGCGCTTTATTCTATCAATCCTCGCCAGGGCCCTACCTTCTTAGTGCCATTGTATTCTTTATATAATCTTAATTTTTTAACCTTAGTTAAAAATCGCTTAAAATCTACTTCGACGCTCCACGCTCCTCAAAACCTCCTTAATCTTCATTATCTAATCAAAATTCACTTTACTCTTTTGTTACAAACCGTCAGCGACAGACCATTAATCCATTAAATTTTCTTATACTGTATTGGACCCGTGAGACGCCCTTCTATGGTACCGTAACACGCAGCTAAAATCGGCTATGACCTTTTTTATAACCAACTTCTCTAGAAATAATAGCTAGCCTGTAATAATGCTTATAAATCCTGGCTGGTAGTACTGAAGCCTCTTAACTCCTCTGTTAATGCCTGTTATATTCTGCAGAATACTCCAAATTCAATTGCGCTCCTAATATCCTTAAAATTCCCCTCATGCTCATTTGCTATATTAGTGCCATTATTTTAAACGTTTTTCAAACATTTTTTATTGCTTTGGTCTTCCCAAACTCAATGCTACGCAGCCCCATTCATTTGATATTTCTTTGCAATGAACTTTCGCCAGAGTCAAACAAATTTATAAGAGGTTTAGTAAAGGCGATTGAGTATGACGAGAATTTGAGGCTGCCAAGGGAAAATTATAGGGATTTGGCGGATGTAAAACAATCCTGCATATCCGTAAAACAGTCATTTCACTAGTACGGAATAAATAAAAAGTTGCAAGTTGCTTGATTGATTTTATTGGCCGTAATTTCATAACATTCTGGCAAAAAATTTACACTTTGAAAAGCCTTAAATTAAGTGATAATGAATTAATTTATCAGACCGAACTGATTTTATAGTGTCGTAATTGTTTGATAACTGATATCTTCTTGTGGTATCGTCTTTTAGTATTTATAAGCAAACTGCACGCAGAAATAATTTTTTTTTTTTAATAACTTGATTGATATGCTGATAACAGTTATTTATGCAAAGTTTTAATGCCATAAATAATGCGAATAGAAAAATGAATTTAAAAAAAAAACGAATCACAATGATATCGAATATTTCGATGATGGAATTTAATATTCAACGATAAATTATGAAAAATTTGATAAAATTTATCTCATTTCATTTGTAAAAAATATAAGGAAATTTTGCAAAATAAAAAGTCGAGAAATTAGCGGGTATTACTTGAATGCCGCACAACCCGTGCAATCATCATATTTCATAATAAAATCTAATTTTCAACAAAATTTAATTATCAATAAAAGAGGTATACTCGTTGAATAATTGCATAGATAATTGCCGCATAAAAAATCACCGCCGTTTTCCATTCGAAGAAAAAAGATATTGCAATTGCGGTGGAATCGTTGGAAATAAATTATCCGGTGGTCCATAGTTCTTGGCTATTTTCACAATCTAAATGTGGCCAAATAATAATGATGAAAATTTTTGAAGATTTTTTTCTTTTTTCCTTTTTTTTCTAAATTTTAAAATAAAAATTAAAAATGAGTAGTGAATGAATGAATGAAATTATGCATTCGATACGATCCAGTTGAGGCAAACTTGAGAAACTTAAATCAAACGAGAAATGGAGTAAATGGAACTTGAAATAAACGAATTAACAAATTTTGATAGATTTTCAAATAAGTATTATGGCTTCTAGGAAGTATTACTAGGAAGTTTATTCTCTCCCAAATGTTAGCCAACCTGCTATGTCGAAATTCGTTGGAATTAGTTGGCAACAGTCAGCACTTTTTTTTAATCGGCTAGCTTGTACCTCTGGACATGATGCCAGGGAGACTCTTTGCGATAAAAATATAGTCCCCACCATTATTCAAATTTTTGAAGACTCCTGCAGAGAGCAGCATCTACGCACTGAAATGAGCAACAATCCCTTGAACTATCCTACTCCATAACGGGTGATGTTGGCGACTCACCTGTATTTCTGTCGCCAAGGGACTGATTGGCATATTGCTCATTGTGACAACCCAGTGGAGCGAGTTTCACCAGTAATGGTGACGACTCTTTAAAAAAAAAAAATGCAATTCTTAATCGTATGGCCGCTGATATTGAAAAGAACTATGAAATGATTTGAGCAACTTTGCAGGACATCTGATTTTATAGGAAATCCGACGATAATTTGCTAATCACCCTTACGGTTTTTTTCTACAACTGATGAAATCCCTTATCCAATCACGCATATTCATTTAGTCAAAATCAATTTAGAATGGAAACCATCGAAAACAACGAGATAAGCACAATTTTTTCCATCGAGCATTCTTGTTCATCATTTTAGATGGTCCAAATTTTAAATGGTAAAAGATCGCCATTGGACAAAACTATGATATTACCATACCGAAATCAAGAAGTATAAAATCCTACAAGGCCGAGGGTTTTGATTTATAATCGCCTTTCAGTAAAGAGATATGGTAAAGGCTGTTTTGCTTAATAGTAGATCAATGACCGTGTTTAACGCGACACCTTAAATGACTTTTTACAAATTTTTATACAAAATTTATGGAAGAAAATCGAGAATCCGAGAAATGGAGGAGGATAAGTTGGAAGGTCACAGAATTATGTTTTTCTTAATTTGGTGAAATTGAAACCAACCAAAAGAACGAAAAAACCTAAAAATTAAAGCGCAAAAGAATGAATTTTTATGAAAATTTTTAAAGGACCAATCGAGAATGAATCAGGTGAAAAAATAATCAACAACTGGATTCTTTTTTTCCATATTACACGCACATATTCAGATGGAATAAGAAACAAATTCACCAGCACTAATACGATTAACGTTTCCAAATACTTGAAGTTATTAAATTATTAGCAATCGTTAGTATATTCTTTTAATCAGAAAAAAACGAAAAGAAATTTATCTTTATAATAAAAGAGATTTTTAATTTTCCAACTTAATTTCAGATGCTATGTTAGTCAGCGATAAAAGGCTTAATAGCTGTTATAGCATAAAAACTTTTTGCTAAATCCTCTCTCTCGCATCGGCAACAGAATCGCCCGATAGAGAAATAGTTATTAGTGATAATTTTTCAGATAAGATAGGTTTCAGCGGGTGAATTTTGAAATTTCTAAAATTCTTTGGCTTAATCTATTCTTTCATGTTGTAGCAATTTTTTTGCAATCTTCTGTCTTTTGCAAACTGCAAAGGATTCAAAGCTTCGCTAATGAAGACTCCTGGAAGAGATTTCTTAGCACGAGGAATAAAAAATGGTGCTTTGAAGCTAAGGAGTAATATTCAAGCGACTTATAAAACATGCGGAGTTTGTGGCAATACGCTTGCCATAGCGAAATTTTTCTCATTTTTACTATATCACGAAAAATTCTAGCAACTTGTATCGAAATTTTGATCAGAAATAAGCATCTCTCCTTACCTTCGGTATCTTTTTTTAAAGAATATTGGCCTCATAAGAAGTTTCCTTTACCTTTCTCACTTAATATCCAGCTACATCAAATTATATTCTCAATGAGTTCATTACGAATGTAAAACGAATACGAAAATTTTTAGTTGAACCATTTTTTGGGCAAATTTTCTAGGATATTCTACAAACCTGTTCTTTAAGAGCATCCAAGGCACCTCCGGTATTTGCCCATCGTTGAATCCTTTGTAAATTGTCAATTCCAATCGCTCGATCGATATGTCCAAGCAATTTAGCTTGACTATCTAGTTTTTGACTGCCAAGTGCAACCTGCATGAAATTATATATGTGATGGCATATCGTGATTCTTCGGAAATATTTAAATTTTAACGAATAATGATTTTTGAACAATTGCGATAAATTACCTCTAAAATATCAATAGCAGCCGCCTCAATAGGTGTTCCTTGTTCAAAATGAGTTATTGCCTGATTGAAACCCAAATCAGCTTTTTGAAGTATATTGAATAATGCAGACGGTTTCAACTATAACGAAATCCTTGTAAGCCAAAAAAAAAAAATTTACATGAAATACGAATAAAGAATTTTTTTATTATTCCGATTTACATCAAAAGCCAGGAATATTTAATGTTTCGCTATCACACACAGCAATCAAAGTTAATTTTTAACTAAACTCGATTTAAATACTTTCAAATAATATAAAATATGACTCGTATGATCTTTTTTTTTCCTCCAATGCTGTCTAAATTGAATAAAATAAATAACCGTAGTAGGTGGATTGGCGGTAGTTTCACTTATCCAATAAGGAGGTATTCCTGCTGCACTACCACCAATACTGACAGCTGGAACAGGTGGTGGAATTGCAACACCGGGGAAAATAGGAGGTCCATAACCATCACCAGTAGGTCCTTTACGATTTGGTGTTAGAGCTGTTTCCCCGGTGAATATGGAATCATCAATGTTGGATCCTAGAAATAATTTCCTTATTTGAAAAATTTATTACACTATATTTATTATAATGAAAATTATTATTATCTTTTTTTCATTAGAATGCAAGTATTAATCACAAAATAACCTTTAACTCTACGATCCACGGTCTGATCTGTAAAAATCCTGAAATCAGGCAAGGCGACATTCGCCTGATTAGTTCCAAATCCATTTTGAAACTCTGGTGGTGGTGCAACTGAACGAAGGCCAGAGTTTTGCGGTATTATGATGTTATCTATATTGACATTAGATATCTCTGAACTAGCAGTTGAAGCCAAATCAGCAAAGTTAGTTTTATCATCGTACTGCCTAAAGTAGAATTGGTCAGCTGAGTAGAGAAATCTATGAAAAATAAAGATTTCCTTCAGCCAATCCTTTTTTACCTTATAAATTTTTTATCCAAATCCAAATTGTTATGTGAAATGCGCTCATTTTGACGACTAGTTTTTCTTACAGCAAAATGTTCGTTTAAACTGAAATTTTCGCTAGTATTTTCCGTTTCGTCAAATATCGACGTCTCCGTGGCGAAAAGCAATTTTCGATGGTCATCCGCATGCGACTGTTTTTGATAACTCCTTATATCTAAAAAATGATCGATGAATTCGAAAAAATTTCAATCCGATATTACTAACTATCGACGAAAAATTTAACTGATTTTTTTATCGTAAAAGATTTGTTCTAAATACCATTTTCTCCATTTTCAACACTGATATGATTTTTCGGACTACTCGAAGAAGCCAAATAAGGCGATTCAGTCGCTTCAACAACATTTCCTACGTAATCTCCTCGAAACAAATAAGATTCACCTAAAATTTTCCATGCAAATTTCTATGTAATCATAGAAAATTGTTTTTTATTTTTTGACAAAAAAAATCTGAAAATCAAATGGACGATGCGAATTTGTTTTAAAATATTAAAAAAAAAAAAAGTGAAACAGGAAATTATCTAAAGTGGTATTTAAAAATTAGTTTATTTTTATTTTTTAATAAGAAAATTTTAAAAAGGATAAGTTTTGAAAGAAGAATACAATATAATAAAAATGAACCAGGTCTACGAATTCGAAGTCGTGGGTGATTGCTGATTTTTTGATTGAATTTGTATTTTTTAATAGGGGAACCAGTTCGATGATGATAATCCATTAATGGAGTGCTAGTCAATAAATTTTCTGTCATTAGGTAATATTCAGAGTTAAAATTGTCAGATTGAGGTTGCAAATAAATAGTATTTGTAGTTTCAAGCGATGAATCAGTGTTCCATTGGCTTTCATAAGAACCATTTTCTACTGAAATATAAAAAATTAGATAATATTGAATTAAAGAATTATGGTTAATAAATAAAACATGAAATTATTTAAAGAGAATATGTGATACCTTCATCAAAGCCTGATTTCGTATTTTTGATGCTAGTTTTGTATTCTTCTTCCACTAGTGAACTATGAGCACCATTCACAAATTGTAGTTCATTAATTGCTGGAAATACTCGATTTTTTGGTCTACTTTTTTTCATTTCTGATCTCCTACGGACGACTTCCTGCAATTTTGTAATTTTCATAACGCATAATCCTATAGAGTAGAGTATGTTTTATAGCATTTCTATAACAAACAATATGAAAATGTAAGGAAATGAGTTTACCGTTATAGCTCTGCTTGAAATAGGAGGTTTATTTATAGCTTCCTGAGCGAAACGCTTCGACGGCGGCTCTAGCTTCAGTAATACAGGATATAAGCTTTCCAAATTTCGCTTTAGCATTTCTGTTGCAGATGGACTGAATTTTTTGCCTCGTAAATCTTTCTTAAAATTTGCCACGATTTTACACAATTTTAGAAGAAAACTGCATGAAATAGTAAAAATATAAAAAAAAATGAAGGAACAAATATAATATGGTAACTGTGAATCGTAAACGAAACCTTGGATTTATCCCTTTCTTGTGGGGGAGACCCCTCATAAGCTTTTTCAAGATCTTCCAGTACAATGCTTCTAAAGTTGCCAGCAGACACTGGCGATAAAGGCTGTTCGTCATTGCCATACCTATAACAATGGAATTTCTAGATGAAAGAATGATTCAGATCGTGAATGCACCAAAATTTATCAAAACATTTTCGGTGATACTTAAATGAGTTGGAGCAGAGATCTCTAGCTGAAACCAGTTTTTTTTAAAATTTTTTCCCCGAAACATCAGCCAATCCCAACTGCGACATCTCATTTACAGTGATGCTATCCTCACTTTTTTATGATCTGTAATTGCGACGATGACAAAAGTGCGGTCTGAGGCTCAACCGGACCTAACAAAGTGAGAATGCACGAAAAACTTGAAATGATTTTATTAATGGATTACGATAAAAGAAAACAATGAAGTTTTGGCGTGTTAAGTAGATATTTGACAAAGTTTGTGGAAGTTTTTCACAAGATATGACAGGTTTTGGAGATAGTGAAAAGGTAGATAGTGAATACGGCGAACAGTGGATCGAAAATTTGCAAATATTTGATTTTTAGAATTATTAATGCATTATATCAGAAAGGCGCATACATACTAAATTAAGAGGACCATATTAGAGGGTGACAGAATTTAACAAAATACACAACCTTTATGAGATGTTATTAATTTGTTTTAACAAAAAAATATTAGGGATTCGTTAAGAGTGATTAGTGGGTGGGGGAGGGAGGGTTGAGAGAGTGAATGATAACAACAGGTTCTGAAGAAATGGTCCATAGGCTATCTGCCTAAGGAACTGAGACCGATGATATTAGCTATTTACCTTTTGTTGCCAAATGGCAAAATTTGTCTGGAGAGATCAATGAAGCAAGCCTAACTGGGAATAATGAAAACTTAGAAATTCTCACTTAGAGGACAAGCAAGCTTAAGATAATATTACTGATATTAAATGGGTCAGTTGAATACACCATGGTTTAATAGAGCATTGGCAAGGTTCTGAGGGGCATCAACGAAATATAAACAGGTCCGGAAAGAGTTATTAGGAGTTATGACAGGGTTTGCGAGATTTGAAAGGTTACGTGGAATCTAAGAAGACTTATTAGTTGGATTTAAAAAAAATGAAGCGATTAACAAAATCCTGACAAAATTAGACAAATTTCGGTAGAAACAAATAAATTTTCAGGACACACATATTAGACTTTCAAGATGAGTCGACTTCAAATAGACTAAGGTTTCTTTCCCAATCGTATTTTATCACTTATCCACTTACTCTTTCAACAAATTTAAGAAATGTTTCCACTTACTCTTCGACAACAACGAGATCTTCAAGATCTATTGAACGATATTTGAAAATTTATCCCGCATCAATAATCATTTTAATTATTAATCTTTGGTTAGATTTAAAAGTTAAACTTACTGAAAATTTGCTTTGCTTTTAGCAAAAACTCCATATTTCCGTTTATTCAATGTTTGTAATTGCCTTATACCGGTAAGATGATTTTTTCCTTGATAAAAATCGCTCTGTGATGAAACAAACTAAAAATAATATATTTACCTTTTTTTATTTCTATATTTGATCTGATATTAAAAAAGAAAATTTTTAATTTTAATTTAAAATTAAAAAATTTTAATTTTAATTTTTAAAATAAATTTAAAATTTTTTTAAACGACTGATTGATTGATCGAAAGACTTTAAGAAATCGAAGATTTTTATTTTATTATTTTCGAAAATAATCACAAATAAATTTAGACGATGAGCGCTAATATCATATAAAATAAAACATAAAATATAAAACATATAAATATTCCAGGGAACTTATCAAATTAAGCATAAATAAGATATTCTAAAATTCTATAACATCTGAACGATACATTCAGACCTTAAATTAATAAAACAATATTGATAAAATGTAAATTAGCATAGATCGCATTCATATCTTAGATTATGAAAATTTGTAAAATTAGTCTCATTGCTGGAGACCTTGGAGAAATATGAGAAAAATGGGTATCTCCGGCATTCTGTTTCAATGCTTAAAATAATTCGAAAACTTTGGCTAAGGAAATGGAAGAAAAAAAAAATTTCGCGCAAACGTCCTTCGTATATAGTAACATTTACAGATAGAAGCTATCAGTAAGCAAGTAAGACCTATAAAAAATTTCAAAAATGAATATATGCGATAAAGTGTTCGTTTGGTCACGCAATTAGATTAGAATTTAATTTTAAGAGCAAATTAAATTAAAGGGATTTCACGAATCATCTATTATATATACATATAAATATTTTTTTTTATATATACATACACTCGATTTTCGCTCATTTTCTTCGATTCGCGATTTTTGCTACGTTGGTTTAACCGACATTTCAGCGAATAATGCGTAAAATTACATATTAAATTATTTATATTACTGAATGAGAAATTAATTCTTATTCACAAAAATGCACTATCATTATTATTAAACTTCAGCTTTGTCAAAAAAGAATTGTGAGAATTTACGCAACATTTAGTTGGGTTGATTAGCGTCTATGTAAAAATTTTACTAGATGTACTTTTCTGGTTATCGGTCAGATAAGGAGGTGAGGTTAGAAGGACTATTTATCATTCGTGATTTTTTAAGTTTCACCTAAGGGGCGTCGCTCCTAGACTTCTCGATGTTATGGTTCAATTAATATGTTAAACAATTGGCAAGCCTTAATGTGCCAAAGACGAAAGTAAATTGTAAAATTATAGCTATAAGAACCAAAAAAAAAAATTTCTCAAAAAAAAAATTTCTAAAAAATATGATAAAAAATTTTTATTAAAAAAAAGTGACAAAAAATTATGTTTTAAACAAAAAAATTTAGCTAAATTTTTTGGAAAACTATTGCCAAATTTTTGAAGCGATGTTCCAAAACTTTTTTTAGCGTGAATATCTTCTGATCAGCAAATTCGGTTCCTCGTTTCAGTCTAAGGCAGGATTCTGTTTTCAAACCAATTTCTCTATGAAACGTGATACTCATGTTTTTTTTTTTGAAGTGATAGATGAACAATTTAATTATCTTTAAAATCTTGATTTCAAATAAACTGACAGTGCTTTAGAAAGAAGAATGAATTGAAATGAATAATCTGAGACCTACGGCGAGGAATTTTGGTTTTTCCGGAATTGTACATGTGGTTAAGGAAATAGAGAAAAGATATTTTATTTATTCGACGAATGAAAGATATGATCTATTAAATAAAAAGAATCGCTGATAATCATCCTTTGTTTCTCAAAAATGTAACTCTTGTGAACGGAAATAAAATTCTTTCTACTAATTTACAAAGAATTAGGTCATTGCAGATTTGTTTAAATTCGTAAATGATCTTCTTTTTATATTACGTATGCATGTGTATATTATAACTAACATTTTTCTCACCATCTGTGGGTGGTCACAATCATCCTCAACCTTGGACCATTGCCAGAGGCCTGGGAGTTCTGAGGGTTCTGCGCATATCTCAGATGTGCACTCTTCTGGATAGAAATCTCTGTTACTCTTAGAATCTGCTAAAACCACTTTTCTAGTTTTAGGTCCATTTATCACTGGAATCACTTTGGCCATTACTTTCCAAATCTTCTCTAGTTTCTCTTTCAGGCACTGGTATTTCTCTTATATTTCATATTCCTTTTTTCCTAATGCCCCTATCACTTGATATTGCTATATCTATCTACAGAGGTGATTTCTGATTCTTGCCAACTACCACGATATCTGATTGGTTGGTTTGTAATTGTTTGTCTATTTGAATAGAGAAGTCCGCAGGATCTTCATCTAACCACTGGTAGGATTAGAAATGTCAGCTACCACGGCTATCTGTCGAAGTGAGTAATTTATGGAAAATCTTGCTTTCTCATGGTACTTCCTCTATTTGTTCTTTTTCCAAATGCACGTGCTTCAGACGTTCCCTCAATAGTTCATCCTATGGAACCACTTTTCTCATATATTTCTAAATAATTCGAATTTCGTGCAAGATAGTAGCTTTCATACTCACCAAGCCCCAGCTTTTTCCGGCTTCTTTCCGGTTGGTATATATCTTTTGGGTATTAAACTTGAAATAAAAATTTTCGTGCATTATGAAATTTCCTAGCCTTTACATCGGCACCTCCATGTCTTCCGTCTTACAATGCCAGCTGCGCACCTGATGACTAGTGAAGTGTATATTTGTAGCATGGATTTTGTTCTCATTGAGCTGGATTTTTAGATGTTGCAAACTTCCTTGCCTCCCCATCATGGTTGCTATGTGACTATGGGATACCAATGTACTTGTTGCTAATCTGTATGTCCGCTATATGTTCTGAAGGGCACGTCCGCTCCATCATTCATTACTATTTTTCCTCTCTTTATTACAAGCCACATTTCTCTAATCCAAATGATATCCCAATTTCCTTGCTGTAGATCCGTTAGATAAATGAGCGAATCAATGCCTCGCTTATTTTTTGCATATAACTTGATATTATCCGTGTAGAGAAGATGGCAGATGGAAGTTCTTAAATTTGTATCAATATCCGCTTCTGATGATTATCTGACTGAGGAGATTTAGGCCTATGCAGAACAATAGGGAACAATGCTTCGCTGATGCCACTTACAACCTATTTCCAGTTGATTTCAAGAGCCGTTTTCCACAATCTCATTGAGCTCTCGATGAATGTCTTTAGGATCTTGTTGATTCTATAAGAGCCAGACATTCACAGATCCATGCGTGGGGCATTGAGGCATAGGCTTTCTTATAGGGAATACAAGCTGTGTACAGATTGATCTGCCGAGATTTTGAGTCTAAGAGCGAATGCCTTATCTATGAGCATCTGGTGTTGTTTCTAATGCTTTTTTGAACTGTACTGGCTCATATGCTCATGAAGTTCCATGGCTATGATACCTGGCAGAATTTTCCACATTGTGGGTAAGCAGATTATTGGCCGCTGGTTGGATGGTGTTGTTCCTTTATGAGGGTCTTTCATGATTAATAACACATTCTTCTTTGTGTTAACCAGTCTGAGTGAGAGCTTGCCACAAGCATTTGGCTTATCTGTACCGCTAGGCGCTTATAAATCGCTGCTAGTTTCTTTATCCAGTAGGTGTAAATCATGTCCTGACCAAGTGCTGTCCAACTTTTCATATTTTTGAATCGCTGTTGGATGCCAGCAATTGTGATGGTAGTTGGTTCTTGCTTTGAGAAGTTGCCTCGGTTTCTTACATCTTGCAGCCACTTTGCATTGGTGTTATGAATTTTTTTTCTCCCATACATTTTTCCAGTATTATTTAGTTTCTGTTGGTGGCTGTGTTATTACTATATTAATGCATTGAAGTTGACAGTATACCTTGAAGGATTCCTTGGAAAACAGAATACTATCTTTTTAGCCTCAGCTTCTCTAGTACGTCCCAGTAGACTTTGTCTGTGAGCCTTTGTTTAGGAATCTCGGGGTTTTCTAATGGGATTTATCCCTTAGCATTCGGATATTATTTTGTTCTTTCCATCTTTCTATCAACTGGTTAACTTCTCTGTGGACTCTATTTGCATATCATTGTCTAGATGATGCTTACTGAGCCTTAGTAGTCGGTCTTGATAGTTAATTATAGCCATTTTATTCATGATTTTCTGCCTGTCTGCTTCTGCAAGATCTTCTTTATATGAACTGTTCTGCTTCGCAAAGGAGATACTGGAAGGCAGTTTCCAGCTTCCCAGCTTGTTGCATGTCTATCTCTTCTTTCCTTTTCATTCTGAACATCCAAGGTTTGCGATGTTACGTAGAGTTGATTCATTTCCAACTAAGAGAGCAGTTCATTTTTCTTATTTTGAAGCACTAAGCACTGTTTCTCAGCTAATCTAGACGTAAGTCTTTGTTCCATCCACAGTTCCTTCATAACCCCTATTTTATATAACCCCTTCGACTAGTCTACTATTATAATGGAATTCCATCAATTTCAGATTATCTTGCTTTGTCCATGCAAGTTTCCAGTTTCCTTCCAGATTGCCCTGGTCCCACAACAACTGGCGCTGTTTTAGTAGTCCACTTTTCATTAGATAAATAGATAAGTCTGATCCCTCAGTCTCTAACGCGGATCTTATTAAGCCTAAGCGACGTCCCAGCTGGCATGACTCTAATATGCCCCACTTTCATATTGATTTAAGCAGATAAGTATTAAGGAAATCTTGTTGCTCAAGGATCTTACGGGAAATCTAAAGGCTTTACGTGCAATTCGAACCAAAAATTGTTATTTAAAATTATAAAATTTAAAAATTGTTATTTTTTATTCCACATCGATCTCCTGCCTTTAACTACTTTATATGTATATATATTGTAATTCCTCAGAAAGGATAAAGAAAAATCCCTAAAAAATCCTTTTAAATAAGGAAGGTTAAGTGAATATAAGAAAGCTGAAAAAAACAGCGCAAAAAACCAGAAGATCATCGAAGTCCAAAATGAATGGAGATCCGTTAAACGAATTATCAGAATATTCAACAAAATTATGCCAAATGTGGTGAACAACTTAAGAGCTTAGCTGTAACCTGTTCTGTAGCATTTCTCTAAGTTTTTCTGGTTCTGCTTCGTTCTGGTCTATTCACGCTTCCTTTTTTCATTTCTTTTCCTCACCTATAGAACTCGTTGAGGGCGATCACAAACGCATATGACTAAAGATACTTCTCGCACTACGCTAAATAGAATATATAAAAATATAAATAAAATTAAATAAATCATGCTATTTATTAAAAAATTTAAAATTAAAAAATTAGTTAAATTAAATTAGTTAAATTATGAAAAATGGCGGGGTGGGAGGGGGAGGGGGGAGGGGGGAAGAATATAAACCGCTGAAAAATTCATCACTTGTGGGTGAATATAAGACAAATATTTCAATATTTCAAAAATATTTGCAAAATAATGATAAATAGAAATGCGCTTAGATCAGAGATATATTACACTGAATATTAATAGTGGTTGGGCATTTTTTTAAAAAAATCATGAAAAATAGGTCAAAATAAAAATTTCATTAAATAAACGATTGCGAAAAGGATAAGAATAGAATTCTATAATTGTTTCCAAAAATATATTATTTAGATTTATAAAATAATTTACATTTTACGCTGTTTTTTTTTACAATTGAATTTTAAAAAAATGATGGAGAATTAAAATGATTTTGTGGCGATGAAGAGAGAAATCTGGCCATGTGAAGCATCCACAGCCAACTGACATTTGTTCGACTTTCTTAGATGGACTAAAGCAAATCGCTTAGCTAGAGAAGAGCTCTTTTGAAGAGCTAATATTATTGTGTTATTATTACTATGTTCGATAAAGCAATTCATCGATGGCAAATTTTAGCATAGGAAAAGTTTTTTAAGGAAAAAATCTGATTTTTCCTGAATTTTTTTGCATGATACGATAAAAAAGATTCGGATGAAACTCTGAGAAACTGCAATAAAGTAGTCTAAAAAAAAAAATTCATAAACTTAAATTGATTTTAAATTGATATAAAATTGATTTTAAAATTTGAATCTCTTCGTCCTAATTTTTGTTTCTTCATGAAAATGAATGAATCTATAATGAATTAGGTGGAATATACTTCTGTAGCTTTAAGAGCGCTTACCAGTAAGTCATCTTGGCACTAATCCACAAACTCAATAGTACATGAAATGATGGATGCGTAGTAATAATTAAACAATTTGTTGGCCATTCTGATGTGACACCACTGCTATTCCTACTCGCTCTAAGTGACTCTCTGACGAAGAAATAATGGCTATTAGACGAAGAAAATTGGAAATTTGCGATATTTTTGAATAAGACAAGAAGAGAGTTTAAGATCTTGCAAATGCTACATAAAATGAAAATACGAAACTTTAGTAAACTTAAATTATTAGTCCTTTAAATCGATAATGATAACGATAATGATAAGGATTTTTTGAATTTTCTTAATGAATACAGAAATAAATCTTCATATAATTTACTTGAAATCATTAATTATCTCCAAGTTTCGTGATGATTTATATTTTTTTCTTAGATAATTGATAATTTTTAATAATATAAAACTTTTATTAACTGATCAAAAGCTATAGTACTGTAGAAGACGATTAAGTGATTAGCTGCGATCACCATCATTGAAACCATCATAATAATATTCATTAAGAAAGAATATGATAAAAAGTGAAAAAAAGAAGAACCAAATGAAATTGAAAAATTGAGAAAATTCTCCAAATTATTTTTATGAAAGAAAAAAATGCTTAAAAATCGCCTTTATTTTTTCTTTTTTTTTCTTTTTACTAAAAATTCATTTTATTTATAATAATTTTAATAAATTTAAAAACTTACTGAATAAGTAACGAAAATTGTTGACAATAAAAATAAAGAAAAAATTAATCGTTCGATGAAAATATTCATTCAGGAAAAATCTGTTTTAAGCATTTTTCAAAAATTTTATCAGATTCGAATGATGAAAGTGAATTGTTTAAAATGATAGGATGGAATGGTGATGACGTTTCTACAATCCAGTAGGCAATCGGTTTTAGTGAGAAGGGGCGTAGTACATTTTCTATTCTTTCCTAAAGATGACGACCCTTGCCCACTTTTTCCTTTCTCACTTATGTGGTGCCTATTTCTTCGGCCTTCTTAACATCTTTATAGTTTTAATATAAACACATCCCTTTCAATCACGATCACACGATCCTATCAAAATTCTAGTTCTTCATAGTTTTTTCTTGATTAAAAGAAGAACGATAAAAAAGAGAACTCTCACTCGATTACAGAGAGTTTTTTGACAAATACAAATTTGACTACGACGGAAACGGAAATTCAATACACCAGAAATTTCACCTATGGAACCATCAACCAAATATAATTTCTGAGATTCAGAAGTTTAAGAAATCTCATGGAAAGTGGACTTTGATCTCTTTAAGAATTTGAATAAATTATTTTCAGTATTTGAAAATGTTTTCAAAAAACTGTTCTCAGTTCCAAGAAAAAGTAATAAAACGATTACTATAGAGGATTAAGTTATCAAATACTTTCGGATAATTTTTGCTTCTGGTGCATAAATTGTGGCAAATGTGAGAGAGTATGTGCCCTAATTAAGGTGGATTTAAGCCATGGCATCGACAATAGACCAAATACCAAATTTTCGAGCTGAAAGAGATGTTATTGAAGCATCGCTCAACGTATTGACGTATTTTTTCGACACTACCATGGTTTTTAATTTGGTCGGATGAATGGCGTTCATACAACATGACGGTATTCCAGAGAAGAAATTCATGCTTATTAAAGCATTTGACCATTCTTGCTTAAGGTATAAGTTATGAATTCATTAAATGGAGAGGTTCTCATAACCGAATGCATCCACTTCAACCCACTCCACTCGAATAATATGAACAAATAACTCCTAAAACTCTTCTTAATTTGTAATTCTATAATTTAATTTTTTAATTTAATTTATTTTAGTTCAATTATTTTATTTTTAAGATTTAATTTAATAATTTAATTTTATAATCTTATAAATAATTATAATTTTTATTTACATTCCGCGAATTCCAGGACATCTGACAACATCTGATCGTTATAGAAAAAATTGACCTGAGAACCTGCTTATATAAATTCAAAAAACTGCTTGAGAGAATTCAAGCATGAGCATGATGACCCAATCACTGTACGCTATTCGTCGATATCGTTAATGTTAGCATTGACTGAACTGAGGTGAGAAAATTTTTCACAGTACAAAAATAAGAAAATCTAAAATATTATGGATTTTTTTCAAACTATAAATTCGTAGAGGAAACTTAAGTGGAAACTATACTGCCACTGTCAGAGGAAGAGCTTATGTACCTTCTTATACCTTGTACTTTATATTATACTCCAATTTTCATATATAGCTAGGGGAAGAGTTGGAACTATTTGAGAATTTGGAAAAATATGAGGTCCTTTAAGATCAATTAGGACCACAAACTCCTATAGGCTTCAAATAATCTCTGCAATAAGGTTTTTTCTAAGGAAAACTTCGGCCTATGCTTCATGAGCATTTTGAAATACAATAAGTTGTTCTTGCCAAAGAAACTCACGCAGAAATGAGATCGGATATTTGCATTCCTAACGTTCTATTATAAAAGGGTGAAGAAAAGAGGAAAGAAAATTATCAAAATTATTCTTTAATCATTTCATTAATCATTTGTTAAACCTTTATTAAAATAATTGTATAGAAAAAAATATACTTATAACTACGAATTTCCGTTGCGAGCGCGGCGATTCCCCTTCCAATATTCTACCTTAACAAAAATTCCGTTTGAGAATCCGCTCCATTGTGTTTTTTCTGTATAGATTTAATAACTTTTCTGCCACGCTGGACTTTTATTTCTTAACAATATTATAAACTCTGCGGCCAGTGTTCTCTTCTTACTTATCTCGTTGCGAACCCTCAAACTTGAGTAATTAAACTTTTATTAGTAACGAAGCAAATATATTCAAGGAAGCAAAAGCGAAACAATTGCCCTACAAAGAAATAATATAGTACATAAAACTCAAATATAAAAATATAAATGCCCAGCTCACCCATCGCCTTCCACTCCTTTCCCTAATAGAAGCTTAAAATGATCGAAAATCTTTTGGGAGCCTATATTTAATTTAAGATGATCTGGAAGATTTGTTTTTTAATCTTCTCATAATAAAAGTTAATTGTACCTCTCAGTCATGAAGTATTCTACTATTATTATGGGATATTTTCTAATACCTTCTCCAACTCTTTTCTCCCTTATTTCATTAATTCTTTTGCTGGACATAGTAGGTGCGATCCGGATGACCTGCTCATATTTGCAGCTTTTTTCGCCATTCGACGACAATAATATAAACTTTTCAAAGCATTTATGTTGAACAAATGAAGAATCAAAAAAAAAAAAATTTAGGATTGCATGGTAAAAATTAGTTCAATAAATAATAAAATAAAAAGAAAATTAATAGATCAGAATTTTTAAATTTTAAAACAAATTTTAAAGAAAAATGCATTCAACTACAAATTTTTGCATTGCAATAAAAATTATTGCAAAATTTCAAGAGCGTTGAATTATTCAATACTTTGTTATTGGATAATTTTAACATTTAAATATTTCTTGTTTGTTTTGAGATAGTTATCTTCTTAGTCTCTTTGATTTTAGTTATAAGTATGTCCCAGAATCATAATCGATACAATCAATTTTAATCTTTATTAAATAAAAATTGCAAAAAAAATATTAAAATATTAAATCACTACGTGAAAAAAAAGCTTGAAGATGATGAAAATACAGAAATATATAAAAATATTTCAAATGTAATTTTTGATAACCTGAAATCTTCTATCGATGCATCAATTCATAAAATAATTATAAATTTAAGATTGTTATAAATTGATCAAAAACTTAAATTTATGCAATTTTTTTTCATTTATCACATGAAATAATACACTACCGAAAGTGATAATGATATTATTATCAAATCAAAATCAAATGAGGAATCATCTGATTTGAAACAACCAGAAATAATTCTAAATAACCATTTCCAAGACACACTGCCGCGAAATGTGATATTTTTTATTATTTCAAATTCATTATTTCAAACTGATGACCCTGACCTGCCAAATGAAGCCTTTCATTAACTTAACAATTCTTTGCCTTCACATGTGTCAATAAAAGATAAAGGTCAATTTATAGTATATTGTATATTCTTCTCAAAGAAACCGTTCTTCTTCCCCCATTTTGGTGCCATCAAGGAACCAGAGCGGTTAGGTCCCAATATTTCAATATTCAATACTTTGTTATTGGATAATTTTAACATTTAAATATTTCTTGTTTGTTTTGAGATAGTTATCTTCTTAGTCTCTTTGATTTAATCGAATCTTTTTTCTCTATTTATATATTAGTCGGTTTGATTACCCAAGTTTAAGATGGCGAAAAAAATTTTATGTGCGGTGATCAGTTTTTATTTGACTGTCCTGGTGAAGCCGGATCAAGGTTATCGTAAAATATTAACGCATGGCATGCAAGCAAAATCCCATTGCTTTCAAATATATTAATTTATTTTTTACACACTGTATGATTCTTTTGCATATTTCATGATATAAACAGGCAAAACATGCAAGCGCTTGTGCAGCATCAAGACGATTCTCGCATTTACATTTATCTATACGCAAGCATTCTTCATGTAATTCTGAAAATATAATTATTGTTTATAGTATTCCTTTAATATTTCACGGCTATGTACATATGCTAAAAATAAGCTTCATATTTAGTAATTTAGTAAAAATTTTCGTTCAAACAATGAAAGGTATTAAAGTCTATAAATTTATAAAATCTATAAATTTTCGAGAAAATTACCACTAAATCAATAAAATTAATTCAGAGAAGAAGATTTACGGGTATAAACGAATATTTAGCAATAAAAATATGGGCAAAACGAGAATAGTAAAACTATAATTTTTGAAAAATAGGTTTTCCACTTTCGGAAATAGAAATTTAGCATTTGCATTTCAAAATGACACCAACAATTCACTTCATTCTGCAAATTTTCAATTTATTACAAATTTTAAAACCAATTTTTCTAAAAAAAAATTGGTTACCTAGGGAACTAATTGAAAAAAAAATCACAGAAAAAGCAAACTTAATCAAAAAAGTTAAAAATTATCAAATTTTAAAAATAATAAATAATAAAATAATAATAAAAAATAATAATAAAAATAATAAAAATAATAATAAAAAATTCTAAAAACTTTTATTGAAAAAAACAACTTTTTTGATTTCAAACAGGCAGAGTACGACTTTTAGTAAATTTTTAAAAATTGCAAAAAAATTGGCATATTGCCAGACTCGGATTTATTAAAAATATTAATTTGAATGGATCGTTGGGGAGTTTTTATTCTTTTCACCCGGTTGGATTTTATTGCTTTTTTGGTCATTTGAAAGGTATTAATCGAATATGGTATAAGGTCGGTGCTTAGCAGAAGCCACTGAATAAAGTGCAGTACAAATCTTAAATGTTAGGCAATTGCCGTCTTTATGTGCAACCAGTCGATGGTACTTATAGCACTGTCAACCAGGTTTTTGGGTGGAAAAAGTACAAATGAGCATAATATAAATTAATCTATGATGGTGGCAGTATTGGTTAAGGATAGCCACGTTATCCTTTCAATATTTTATTCCTGCACCTGGCAGAAATCAATCTATCATTAGAAGGTCTGCGTGACTGAGGTTTCGTATATGTGCATCGATCCACAAATGATTCCGTGGCAGAAATATCTGAGCATATGCTCAGCTAAGCTAACAGAGAGAACCTATCTGGGAATTGTGATCTCTAAGAATGTAGGAACACTTAAATACTTTTTATTAATAAGTTAAGGATATAGGCAGTTTTGACAGACTGTTTAAGGAAATTAAGAGAATTTTTTTATTCAGTGCTAAAAAGATATTTAATAAGGTTTGAGAGGAAGTGGAAAAGATTTTTCAACCAATTAATACAGTTTTAGAGAAGTACCAAGGAGATTTATTAATGATTGAGATAAGCTTTTTATCAATTTGAAACTACGACTTCTTTTGTTTTAGACACATGTCCATACGCGCATTATCGTGGCAATACTAATATACTAATCACTGATGCGGTAGTAAAAAGTAGAGGCAGTGTGAGCGTCAGCACGATTAGGCAATGATTAGGTCGTCTAAGAGCGCCATATTTTTTGGCTTGATATTACGTTTGGCTATAAATATAATTCTCTAATTCTGCTGTAATAATTCCGTAATTTATTGTAATTTCGAAATTTTATTATTACTCTTTCATGTTCAATTTTTTTTGAAAAATACGTTTTTCTTTTTTAGAGATCTGATGAAAGAGTTCTCTCTGTATTGATTAACTGTGAACGGTTGTGCTGACAAGCTGCTTTGCCCACGTCGGTCGCTAGGTGTTCACTTTTACTACTATTTTCTTATTTTTCTCTCCAAACTTCTACAGGCTTCGAGTAATCTCTTCAATAAGATTTTTTTCTAAGGATTATTTTATTTCCTGTTTTATTTTCCATTCTTCCTAAAATTTTTTTTCATCTCTGGCTTAGACAGGGATAAACCTGTCATGATATCGAAAATCCAAGCTGCTGCTGGGTCCTACTTGTAATTCTATCCCTAAGCGATCATATGGTAGAAGGGTCAAAACTTTTTGACTCTCCTCCACTGCGCATGATACTCTCAGCTTGATAAGTATACAATCCGGAGTAGTAAAGCGACCTCAAGGCTTGAGAATATGGTGTGCTTATGAGCCAAGTTACTCGAAACCTGTCAAGGGAAACGAGAAAACGTCCATTAGTATACTGTACGTGCGGCGCTGAAACTGATAACCTTCTTGGATCAGGCTATTTTATGATTCGTTTCAAGATTCGCATAAAACAATTCTAACAATTCTAAGAAAAAACCCTTTAAGATCCTTCAATCACGTTAAACTAAAAAATTCGGAGAGAATGAGAGCATTTCAAACCTTATTATTGAAGCACCTTAGTTGAACATTATTGAGATCTCTGCAAAGACTGATGAATACTGGGGCCAAACTAAAGGTATGTCTCCGAAAATCAACCACTTCCATGAGATATCTCAGTAGGAAATGCACTAATTGCGTATCGGAAGTAGCTATCCAATTGTTTGAAAAAGCCTCGGATGTCAGAAGATCCTAACTATCGGATACTTTGAAGGATTGCAACAATAGCAGCATAGCGGGACAAAATTCGCTATTGAAGCGATATGACCTTGAGAATGGAGATGGCGGTATGATTAGGCCATAATAAGAAACTATTATATCTTCATAAAACAATCATAACTCGAGGGACGGTCAGTGAATAAGACGAGATGTAACTGTGGCTATTAAGGATCGTCTTGCAGAATATACGAATGTACGAATTCACGGATTCTCTCACATATAGCTGAACTGCTCGTACAGCCATATGTTTGCAATTGCGAGCAACCAACTGAAGAAGTAATCTTCATTATCCATAAGCATAGATGTTTACGGAATTTTTCAAATATTGTCCATCGTCCATCGTCTTTCATAACACACCTTCAACATATGTGCTCTTTAGTGTGGAAGTACCAGGTGACTAGAGCAAAACAATTCTACCCCCAGTTCTTACGAAGGGCGACAACTTACACTCTGGCAATCCACGAGGATCAACCTTCGGAAAAATTTTTGCTTCCCTTTTACTGAATAAACGTATGGGAACACGAGACAGTGGGACCAAGTTGGATTCAAACCGGGGTGCTGACTAAATATTCATGTTAAAAAAAGTGCTGGAACATCGCTTCAAATATCGACAATCTACCGTCACTTGCTTCATCGATGCTTTGAAAAAGATGGGTAGTTCCAGAGATCATCCGACTTATTAAAGTATTCTATCCGCGTATATCAGCAAAAATCTGTATATAGGGAACTAATGGACTCCTTCGAAATAAGAACTGGTGTCGGTCAACACTGCGTTCTTTCCTTTCCACTACAATGTTCAACTGTGCGAGTCACTGGATAATGGACATCGGTTGTTATCACTCAAGAGTTATACAAATCAGTTCACTGCTTAGCGTCATAGATCTTGAATAAACTGATAGCGTAGTCCTTTTTGTTGACAGTTATAACGGAATGCAAATATATTACCGAACAATGTGTCGACAACTGCAGCGAGAACTGTGCTTAAGGTTCATTGTAAATAAAATGAAATTCTTTTCGCTTATATACGAGAAAGTTAAATTTTTGTCAATTCATCGCCAGTTGAGGAAGTGCAAACTTTAAATATCTCAAACCCATTTTAATCCCAAATGGCAAAGCGAAAAAAGAAATTATAACTCTGATAACTTTACTCTGATATTAGTAAGAAATGCGTTCTTCCGAAATCTTCACATATAGTGCTACAGTTCGCTCGATCTTGCTAGGCTGAGAGACACGGCCGATGAGAGTGAAGAATATTAAGAAGAAGCTTTGCCTTTGACCACTTATGTCTAAATACATTTTATAGGTTCACCGAGCTGACAAAATCTCACATGATTACATCCACCTTCACTCAAATATCGCTTGCATGAACATCACGGAAGTCGTCTTCACTGGTTAGGGCATTTTTTTCGTCGACCACCACAAGAGTTGACACATATTTCGTTACTTGTTAAGCCCATGATGGATAGCGTCAAAAGCGAGGTGGGTTAATCAAGACCCGGGCTGACACGGTCAGAAAAGATTTTGAACGTATAGGTGGACCTGCAATATATGAGCTTAGACGATGGGGAAAAGAATGGCTTCTGTTACCATCGACGATGATATTCATCAGGTCGAGCTGCTTTGAAGCACCTTGCCTTTATAGCCAGCGGATCCAGCTTAACCACTAATGGTAAGTAATAGTAAGCTTAGAAGATGACGAAGGAGAAACGGCAAAGGCATCGGTTATATATAAAGGAAGGTTTTTTTCGCATTGCAGCGGACATAACCATTATAGATTTTTTAGGTTTATATTTGAGTTTTTAGTTAAATATGTTTTAAAGTTGTCTTTTCTCTTTCTTTTCCCTTTCTTTCACTCGTGAAACGAAATTTTTTTTACTATAATTTTTCAAAAATAACTTTAGGCGATGAAGATAAAAAAAGGAAGTAATAAAGAATTGCTCTCAGAAGATAGCATATATACTCGTGGTGGATTTTTATTTCATCATACTGTCCAGCGTAATTTAAAGCAAGGCGAAATTATAAAATTACAAAAATTTGGTGATTTTTGCAATTTTTTCTTTTTTCAAAAATTTTTAAATATTGAAATATTTTTTAAATTTCTTTGATTACAATTCTTTGCAGGAATAAAAATAAAAAAAGGGGTTTTTTCCGAGGAAGAAAATTGCATTATAAGAAAGGTTGGATATTTTCTTTGTTTTGATTTTATGCTAATATTACTATTTTTTATACTGTATTATATTATTGTTATTATGTTATTATTATTCTTATTTTTTTATTATTGACAATTGTTATTGTAAATTGTTGAATTTGAACGCATGTTTATTTCAAAAAAGATAATTATGTATATTATTGAAAGGTAATTATGAGTTTTTTTTTAAAAAGCAACAGATAATTTATCCGTTTATTTAAAAAGAAAACCAATATACAGTAGCTATGCACTTTATTGAGCTTCTGAAAGCTTCATAAAATGTTTGCGCCGTACAATATAGATGAAAAGTTCGAAATAAAAAAAAGCTACTGTAATAGTTAAAATGAAGCGTGTCGCACAATAACATCTTGAATAATTACTTTTAATTTGAATATGTTAAACTGGAATGTATTAAGAATCCAATTAGATTTAATCAGGGATGGTAGTCCACTTGTATTTCTTTTGCATAGTGGTAAAATTAGCTAGTGGGGCAATCTTAACCAGAAATATTAGATTTAATCACATTGCAGTAAATTATTTATTTATTGACGCAAATCGGCAGAAAAGCTTCTTTTAACACAAAAATTTAGCGCTAAGTAATGGTTGCAAATTAAAGGAGTAATTTAAATTTACAGAATTGGGAATCATTTGCAAAGCAATATAATTTATCTCTGGATAAGGCTTATGAATTTGCTGGTGGTTATAATTATCTTCGTAAAACAAATGAGGAAATCGCAAATCTAAGAAAATTTTCTTTGCAAACAAATTTTGTTCCAAATATGTGTATGTTTTATTTACTCCAAATTTCTGATTATTTTTTGGTTTTTTTTATAGAAATTTTCCTTCTTTGCATTTAAAACATATTGTAGCAATTCATTAATTTCATTTTACCAATTATAATTTTTTTTCCAGTGAGAAGTTAGTTTTGAATTTTTTTCAAAAATAAATAATACCTTTACCTTTGTCTGCTATAGACAGTTTTCAATTCATTTCGATTCGAGTTTTTCCTGATTTTATATTCATGAATTTCAATGTGCTTATAGTTTTCAGGTAATGGATTAGAGCATCGTTCAGCATTTCAAGTGATTATACGAATGAGGAAAATGTTTGACCCAGGACGCAAAAAACTTTTTAAAACATCAAGGTATGCATTTACTTTCATAATTTCTCTAATTAATCTTGTAAAAATTGCGAATTTTCGATCTTTTAGGTATAAAATATATTATATATGATGCGTTAGTGGCTCAGTGGCAAAAATAATTGCCACCGAGAATTTCTGTCGTCAAGGGACTCCCTGGCTTATTTGTCTAGTACGACAAGCCAGCGAAGCGAGTCTAACCAGTAATGGTGAGTGCTTAAAAAAAAGTTATATAAATTAACTGCAAACTACCATGCTTCATTTGATGCGAAGTAATAAAAATTTCGAATACTTTAAATAAGGAAAAGAAAAATCAGAAAATTTAATAAGAAAAGATCTGTTAGGATAAAATCTAGTGCAGCATTGGAGCGGTATTGGTTTTTGTTGCTAAGAAGTAACTAAAGTCGTTCTATTTCTCAGTTTTATGCTTTACTCGATATTGCGTGGTTGTATTTCTCTTTTTTTGATCTTATGGTCTATTTTGCTAATTTTCTTGGCTATTTTTCTATCCTTTATAGGTTAAAATGGAGCGAGGAAGAGGATAAAAAATTAGCAGGATTGGTGGCAAGAGGAATGAATTATGTTCAAGCTAGTCATGCCATTGGACGCCCTGCAGATTCAGTAAAGCATAGATTAAATGTGCTAAAAGCAAAAGGAGCGGTGGCAGAAACAGCGAATTGTTTTACTGAACCTTGGTCTGAAAGCGCTAGGCTTTGTTTATTTAGTTAGTTATTTGTATTTTGCGGCAGAAAATGCGAATTGTTTTACTGAACCTTGGTCCGAAAACGGTAGGCTTTGTTTATTTGGTTAGTTATTTGCATTTGATTATTTCAAAAAGCAAATGAATTGCAAATTGAAATTGTGTTTTTAGAATTCATTCGAAGATCCATGTGCTCTGTATTGGACAACATTCCGAAAGGGTCTAAGCTAACATTGCCTGTGGATCTAGCCTTATCTAAAGATTTTGAAGAATTAAGTAATCTTTTAAACTGGTATGCTATTAGCGTAGAATTATATCGTTCGAGCGAAGACTGCAAAAAACAGTGGTAAGTACTGAATCTAAGTACTGAGTAAAGCTTTTCATTGTGCAGAAATTGAAATTTTATCAAACACTGCTACTGGCTTAACTAAACGTGTATTATAATGAAATTTATAGGAAAAACGAAAGATTTCCGTTTACAAAGTTTGATTCAAGACTAATGATTGCAGTTAATTTCTGTTAGTTTTGATGCAGTAGTGCTCTCTTATAATAATATATTTTATTTTTTAGGCTAAAAGAAGCTGAAAAATTACGTAAAGCAGTTTTTGATTGTAATGGTGACCGAATTGCTGCGATAAAAATGTGCATGCCAGAAATTATTTCTTTGAAAGTCAGTCAGTGGATTAAAATTATAGATATTATGCTAGAACAGAATCCATCTACTGTATATGAAATCGATAAAAAAGTTCTTCAAGTCAGGTATTCTATGTTCTCTTGCTATTTTTGCTAGTTAAAGTCTACCAAATTATCCTTTCATTTTTTTTCACACGTATTTCTTGGTTCTTTTAAGCTTTATTAGGTGCAGAGAGAAAATAATAATTTTAAATATAATTGATTTCCATAATTTATGTAATATAGGTCATATTGATTTGAAGGTTTCTTGAACTTACTACCATAATTTATAGGTTAAAAGAAGAAGATCTGACAGGATTCAATTCACATGGTCGTTCGGAAAGCCTCTATTGTAGGCAAGTGATTAGCGTATTTATCGGTGATTATTATCGGTTTTTGAAGAATATTCTTTTTGTGAGGTTTACTACTGCAGGTAAATTGTTCTCGTTCATACTTTGTCATTTTACTTTATTTATATTTTTGCATAGAAAGACATTGGTACATTGGCAACAACGGATTTTATTGAAAGTACTTACAAACAAAAATTGAATTTAAAACAATTAAATAAAGCCGATTTGCTATTTGTTATATATTTTGGCAGTTTTGACTTCGTTTTTATCAAAAAATAAAGAAATTATCAATTAAGAAGGAGAAATTAAGCTGAATTGAGTGAAATTAATATGTCTTAATATTCAAAATAATTAATATTGAAAAATTGAACATAACTATTATTATTTATATTTAATATTAATAAATTAATATTAAATATAAATTAATAAATTAACATTAAATATAAATTAACTAATAAATTAATATTAATATGGCATAAGCTGACAATTTCTCAAAATTTCCGTTACTTCCAATGAATTTTATAAAACTATTTCGTTAACGATATTTTCAGAAATGCTGAAATCATTTTGATAGAACCACATAAAAAAAAAAAAAAAAAATTATTGGAAATTATGAGAGTTTACGTGAAATTTACTCATGAGTATAAATCTATTAGAGATGATTCAATTTTTGCATCATTTCTACAGTATTTGTGATTTCAGAATGGCTGTATATAATTAGACAACATTTGGAGGAAATTTTAAATAGCAAAGGAGACAAAGTTTGGAGTGCTTCATCATCAGTGAAATGGAATAGCATCTTTGAATTTATTTTGCAATTTCTTTTTAAAAAAATGAGAGATACTACAAATCCAGATGCTTCAATTAAAAAATCTATAGATAATTTGGAAAAATTGAAACATATGAAGAATGAACGAAAAACGCTAAAAACACGACCTAAGAAAATAAATGTTGAAAAAAACAAAAAAAATAATTCATGCTCTAACGATCAAGCAAAATTGAGCAGAGAGGACAATAAAAACGAAGATAAACTTGGCCGAAAGATTATTAGAAATGGGTTCAACCATAGACTGAACAAGCATCAAGAAAGCGATATTGAAAATGCCATCATGAAAAATGGAAGCAATCACCAATTACATAGGATAATTAAAAGGCTTCGGAAAGATGATGAACGAAGGAAAAGCATATGTAAGCATTTGAAAAGGATTTTAAACAAATACAATTGATTAAAGGACAGAACTGCTGGTTATGTATATTGCTGCTGTTATTTTGCTGTTACTTGGGTCCTTGGCAAGAATAAACCATCCAGTTGTTGCTGGCGACTCATCTGAATTTTTTATCGTTGAATGAATTCTTTGGCAAAATTTCTGCAGTCGGGCAAGTCAGCGGAGCGAGTCTAACTGGAAATGAGTAATCTTGTTTTTGATTAAAATAATTTATAAAATTATTTTGTAAATTTTTATTTTTTATCAGTTTATTTGTTGTTTTGAAATTTAAGAAATTTACGGCGATCCAGAGGATCGAAACAAACATAGGATTTTTTTCATTCACTGTCGTGGACAGGTATAAATTTTTAGCTTTTTTCATGAAAATGAGAAATATGAATATTTCGATCTTTGTGTTTCTACTTCAGTTTCTACAAATATAAGTATTAAAAATAAACTTTTTTTTTACCAAAATGAAGATCTTGGCGACGCAGTTGGTTGAGGCAATCATTATTATAAATATATATATATAAATAAATAATAGATTATAGTTTTATTCCTAAGAAATATTTTTTATATTATTTTATATTGAGGTCTGATTCATTCTTTTAAATGGTTTTCGTTAGATTGTTCGTTATTTTTTTAATAATTTGAGGTGGATTGTTTTTTCTTTTCGACTGATAAGTGGTTTTGATTTCAAGTATTGTGGGAGATTCTAGAATAAAGGAGTTTGCTAGGACATGATGTATTGTAGGATTGAAATGAGTTTGAGGACAGGTTTATTCAAGAGGGTACTTTAGGAATATAGCGCAATTTTGGTGGAAATATGAAGAATATAAAGGAAGGATAGTTGAGCACATTGCGCGAATATAACATTTCATTTCACATGGCCGTTCTTGTTTCGTGAAATAATCGTAAAATTGTCGCTGTTATTCGCTGTTTTTTCGAGGGAATCGAAAATCCGTTGTGGTTATGAATAATGAAGAGCCATCGAGTAGAAGTTATAAAAAAATGGGTGAGTTGTAATTCGCTTTTATTTTTACATTCGTTATTAGTGATTTTGATGATTTAGTAATTTAATTTTCAGACTAATTATAATTTTTTATTATTTCATAGGAAATCATCGATTTTTGAATTTTTTATTTTTTTTTAGATTCATTTAAATTTAATAGATTTGGTGAATTTTTTTGCCAAAATATTGCCAGAAATGATTAGTGCTGTTAGTCGAACAAAAAGAAGATATATACTTCTAAGATATAAATATAAATAGGAATGTGCAAGGAGTGTGCCGTTACATTGCAATTGTGCTTAAATTCTGTGATACCTTTTTTATCAGAAATGATAATTCAGTAAGCTATAAATTTCAGCTGACGAAGATCCAGTTACTAAGTCTCTTCCTCAAGACTCCATACAAAAAAAGAGTTCCAAAAAGATTCTAAGCTATGGTTATTTGCATTTGATTATGATTCTTTTAGCTGCACCTTCGTTGTTTATGAAATCGAAAAGATTTTTATTCGAGATATTTCATACTAGCTTCTACTCCTAGTTTTCCGATTCATCGGCAAAATGTCGTCGGAAAATCAATTTGTTTATCTTTAGAAAATCTAAGTGTGCCACTGGAGTTAGCCCTAAGAAAATGTGTTTGGATAATACAGTATTGAAAACTGCCATATCACCAAAGCATACGTCGAAGTAAAAAAGATTGCTTTGACATCAAAGAAAAAAAATAATTTTATTCTATTATGCTTCTTTCATAGGAAAGTATACCTTGGGTCGATGAATCTAAGCCAACAAATTTGCAGCACTTAATAGGCCAAAATGTCGAAAAATCATCTATGAATAAATTGCTTGGCTGGTACCATCTCCATACTGATGAGAGAGAGAATAAGAAAAAAAGGTTGTTCTACGCATTTTAATTAGATTTTGAGGTTTGATTCGAAAATAATAAAATAGTTCAGGCATGAAGATTTGTTAGGCCTGATTTTCAAAAATGTTTTTCTTGTGGGTCCATCTTTCAAAACTGTGCTTTTAAATGGAGTATCTGGTTATTTTATCATTTTATTGTTGTTTTTTGAATTTTTTTCTCATGGATTTTATTAATCATTGAGCATTCTTAATTTTCTTTTTTTTAAACTTGTCGATAGTGATCTTTTTTTGATAAAAACTTGCACTTGCACTTGCACTAATCATCTAAAATTTCCGGTCAGAATTATCAATATGAGGAAAGGTTCATTAAAAATATGTAAATTGGCTTTTATTTCAGGTTTCATTTTGACCACATTTGCTTTTAGGTTGAATATAACTGATACCAATCTTCTGGGACATGAAATCAAAATGATTTCAATAAAAGGATATATGAAGTTTTTAAAAAGTTGTAATTTCATTGACCATTGGACAATTTAAAATTTACCAGACTCATTTAATCTTTCATCTAAGAGTAGAATATCTCAATGGGTTTTTGTTGTCATTTCTGGACTTCGACTCTGGGTTTCTACTGACAGAATTAATATCTATCTTCGAAAAATCTCGGTTAATTCTGGCGGTCCACATATAATTTTGTCGCAGAGTGGCCCGCTGGTAAAATTCGTCTAGTTTAATAAGCTAGAAATAATGATTGCTTAGAAAGAAAAAATCATTCGACCAAATTTATAACATTCAATTTATATAAATTCTCTTTGCTCTATATTCTATCATCCATAGTTTAATTTAATAAAATTTTTAATGGCACGTAGGGAATCGTTATAGATTTGATTTTTTAGGCTTTTCCGCAAAAATTTTATCTTAATTGCAAATGGTTTTTCCACTGGCAAACAAAATTTTTTATAATAATGAAATTGGCTATTTTTTATTTATTATGGAAGATGTTTGTCAGAATGATAATGATAATTATGGTAATTTGATCAGAGCTAACAAATCAGAGTTAAATCAGAGTTAACAAATCAGAGCTTTTTAAAGCTCTTATGCAAAGAAAAAAGTAAAATTAGAACGCTCTTAACAATACATTAAAAAGGACGAAAATTACACAGCAGGACATTATTTTTTGACATCTTTTGATTTTTATCACTTATCTAATGCGATTTTTCTAAATCGTATCGACAAAAATTTTTTTTGCAAATCGTGGAATTTTACTTTTTAACTTGCTTTGTATTTGTTTTCTATAACTCGTTTCTGCTGCTCATAAGACTGATAAAATACAATTTTCCATTGCTTCTTTTCCATTGTTTCTTTTTCCAGTAGTTCGACGATTTTTCTGTATTTTTCTGCTTTCGCTACGGCCATCTGCAATATTTAAAATAAAATAAAAATATTCAGAAATACAGTAATAATCGAATTAAGAGAAATAAATTATGTTAAACGTTTTAAGAACTTCAGAATTTAGAAATGTTGAAATAATCATTTTTTACCAAAAATTGATTTTTTTAATTTGTTGAAATAATACCTTCGTTTGCCTTGTTCGAATTTTAAGCGTAAGATTGAGAGTTTCTGCTTCTGCTTCGGCAATTTTTTCTCGAAATATCGCCAATTCACGTTCTAAATTTTCGAAGGGAATATTATCAATTTTTCGCAATAGTTCAATTCTGTCAATTCTAAGCAATTCGTCTGAAATACCTTTAATTTAAGGATTCTAAATATATTCAAAAAAGAAAAAAGCAAAACGAAATCGAAAAAATTCAACATTTCTAAAAATAGCTTAACAAAAGTAATGTAAAGTACTATAAGTACAAGCAAAAGACTTATTAGGAGAAAGGTCAACCGTTGAGAGCTTATGAAATAAAATTCTAGGAAAAACAGAAAAGAATTTAAAAATAATAATTCTGAACAAAAAATAAGATTATAATTTTGCCCAACTGAAGAGAAGAAATGATGGAAATTTCTACCGTCGCAAGGAACGATTTTAGATAATCAACGTTCAACAACGTTTCTGGCAGTGAGGGAAATTTTACTTTCAAACCTATATCAAATCATTTGACAAGTTCTACATAATTATAGGTATAACAAAGCAAGCTAAATTTCAAGCTAAATTTGCTAAATTTTCAGCAATGCTTTTTAAAGTATAAACGGTAAAAGTTTTCTATGCCTAAATTATCGGCAAATTTTATTTGGCTATGTGAATAAAATATTTAACAGAAAGTACTTCGTCGTTTGCGGTTATAATCTTCCATAATCTTCAATTTTGCTCGCTTTTCCTTGTAGGCTGAGTTGCTTTCCTCTAAAATCGCCTGCAAGCAAATAATTTCGATATTTCGCTATTTTACTTCTCTTAATTTATCTTAACATTAGACTTCCAAATCCAATAATTTAATTCAAATTGTAAAGGGAATTGCACAGTCTATCATAGAATTTATATGAAATGTCAAAATAATAATACTCAATGTGAAATGCTTGTAATGATAGAAATAATCTGCAACGATGCATTATCTTACTTCGATTTTTCTTACGGTTGCTTCAGCCAAATCGTTTCTTAACTCAAACCATTCAACTCGTGCGAGCAAATGACAGATTTTAAAGAATTTCATATCGCTTCTCGATAACTTCAAAAAAAGTCATTTAAAGTTATTCCCAATTATACAGGTAAAACGCGTACAAATAATCTACCTGACGTGAATTCATCGTCGATACTGAATATGCGAGTGTTTCGTTTGATTTCTTCAGAAATCTTATATTTTTCTGAATAGCATTTTCGAGCCTAAATAAATGAAAATAAATAAAATTTATGGATATATGCAAAAAAAGAAAAATTAAAATCAAATTGGTACTTCATTTGCAAAAAAATTACGCTTACATTTCGTTAAAATCATGAAGAGATTTCGAGAAATTAAGGCAAGCAGTTCTTTTGAGCTTTTTAACTTGTTCGCTGTCATACCCGAATATATTTAAGCAGGGTATATTTTCAGTCGTGATACTGAATTCAGTAGAGAAATCGTGTTCATTAGCGAACGATTCGCTCAAACTATTAATCGCGCCTTCAGGCGAATGGCCAGAATACGGTTTTGCAGAATCGTTGATTGTTGAAGTCATATCTTCAATTTCTTCGAAAACGGCATTACCGATTATCTCTGAACCCGAAGGTATAGCGGCCAGCAAATTCTTTATGACGTTTATTTCAGCTGTAATTTTTTAAAACTGATTTAATAACAAAAATTAATATAACCAACAAATAATAATATACGTTTAACAAGGAATTAATCAAAGGGATCAAAGGTGCATTAATTTTTTTATGGCATAAGAGCATATATCCGACCATTAATGGATTTACGGTTAGCTTATCGGATACAGTGTTGAAAAAGATATTTGTTACAGTAAATTCTTTATATGGTTGAGAGATTTTCTATGAATTATCTGCGATTTGTTATTATTATCAATTATCTGCGAATTATCTGGTATCTATTTCTGCATGTCTCTATATGAATAAATATCTTTAGCAAGCTTATTTCGCTGATGGTGGACTGATGAAGTTGAATGAAAAGCTGGTAAGATTCCAGCAAAACCATTTTTAACAAGACATCTTCAATTTATGCTGTATTGGTATGCCCATGATTTAAACAAAGAGATTTTTGAAGAATATTGGCAACAGACGTTAGGAACGCAATCAATTGAAAATGCAAAAGATCATTCCCAAACTATAGAAGCTTCTTCCCGACATAACAATGAATAAAATAAGAAGAAATTTGAAAAAAATACCTTCATCAAATGCCCTTTTAATGCCGTCATTTTCGTTCAGTAAAAATTTGCATGAACTAATCTGTTTATCACTTTTCAGTTTTACTTTGACCATGGAAGAACTAGGAAGCGCCAAAGTGTCGCTATTGTTCAAATTTTTGCAGAGGGTTCGACGTATTTTAGCCAAAACCTAAAATTGGAATGATTAAAAATTCATCCATATTTCGTTTTAATGGATCAGAACTGAGAATGAAAGTGAAGCAACGAACTTCATCGACAGTAATGGCATTATTTTGTGATTCGGAATTCATATTTTGCGATGTTTCACTCTGAGTTTCTTCACAAACTAAATTCTAAAATTATGAACATTAATTTGCTTAAATTCCGCAAGAAACGATGATCTAATTTATCAGATCTATCGACAGTCTTATTTCAAATATTTTTTTAAAATCCAATTCAATCCAAAATTAAATGGTTTTGTCAATCCAAAATTAAATATATATATAGGTTTTTTGCAAATTTCTATGCGAAACTCACTGCAATAATTGCTATAAGACATCATGGAAAGATATCATGGAGAAATCATGGAGAGTAAGCAGGCTATACTAAATTTTTAAATTGCAAATACGGAATAATTGGAAGTTAGTACCAATCTTCTAACGTTTTGTTTCATTAAAATAGAACAAATACACTTAAATGAATTAACATATCAAAGCGGAAAAAATTTAGAACATTTAAATGAGAATTTTAATGGGGGAAAAAGTTGAAGCCAGCAGAATTAAGCTGAAATTTCCAAGAGACGACAAAAGATAAAATATGGAAGTGTAAAAAAATATTAAATAAAAAAAAAAATGCAACGTGGCACAATCAAAAAATTTGAATAAATCAATTTTTAATTGTATGGAATAAACGAAATTCCTATTGGCTATTCTGGCAATATCCTCAAATTCCCATTACCACCTATATGATCTTAGCCAACATTAAGTTGGCCTTTGCGATTTAAAGCAGATTGCGAAGTTGAGTAGGGTTTTGAGAGGAGGCAACGATGATGGAGACTTCTGAGAGGTGAAAACTCCATCTGAGGAAGATAAAGTGGTATTAAAAAGAATATTCGGAATGTATTCGACGTTTTGCGAAAATTTTTCAAATTTGATAGGTTTAATGGGATATTAAATGGTTTCAACAAAATGACTAATGGACTTTTACAAGAAAAATTGAAAGATATGAAGAATGAACCAAAATAAATGTTGAAAAAAATAAAAATAATTCATGCTCTAATGGTCAAGCAAATCTGAGCAGAGAGGACAATAAAAACGAAGATAAACTTGGCCGAAAGATTATTAGAAATGGGTTCAACCATAGACTGAACAAGCATCAAGAAAGCGATATTGAAAATGCCATCATGAAAAATGGAAGCAATCACCAATTACATAGGATAATTAAAAGGCTTCGGAAAGATGATGAACGAAGGAAAAGCATATGTAAGCATTTGAAAAGGATTTTAAACAAATACAATTGATTAAAGGACAGAACTGCTGGTTATTTATATTGCTGCTGTTACTTTGCTGTTGCTTGGGTCCTTGGCAAGAATAAACCATCCAGTTGTTGCTGGCGACTCATCTGAATTTTTTATCGTTGAATGAATTCTTTGGCAAAATTTCTGCAGTCGGGCAAGTCAGCGGAGCGAGTCTAACTGGAAATGAGTAATCTTGTTTTTGATTAAAATAATTTATAAAATTATTTTGTAGATTTTTATTTTTTATCAGTTTATTTGTTGTTTTGAAATTTAAGAAATTTACGGCGATCCAGAGGATCGAAACAAACATAGGATTTTTTTCATTCACTGTCGTGGACAGGTGTAAATTTTTAGCTTTTTTCATGAGAAATATGAATATTTCGACCCGCCTTATGTTCTTGTTTCAGTTTTCGCTAAAATAAAGTTCTTAGGTGAGTTATTGTTTACTTTTTGTTTCGAAAGTCAACAGATAAAATGCATGCTTTTAAATCTATAAAAATGCACTAATCGCATTTGTTTTGAAAAATTTCAGACTTCAGGCATTGTAGTTTATGCATGATGCATGGTTTGAAATTCGACACATATAACAGTGAAATATTTTATTTAATCGAGTTTTATAATAAAAATTTTTAAAATATTATTAAATTTAGTAATTTTTTTCGTTGACTATTATGAATTTTAATGAAGTTTAAAAGTTTAAAAAAAACTTCATGAAAATATTAGCTTGAAAAGAAAACACAGTTATTATTTGTTTTTATTTAATTAATTAATTAAAAAATTGTTCCAAGAGGTCTTTTGCAGAGTGGAGCATCTTTTAAGTTGCACGCGAATATTTGCATTCGTCCGAGTATATAATTGCCACATCTACCTCGTCCATTATGTACATGTCTCCATGCTTCTCCTTTATCATACGTACCATCCGCCCAGACCCAGTCACGACCAAAATTATATCGTCCAATCCAGAATCTTACGTAGCGGTCTGAAATGGAAAAAATAGAATCTACAAGCGCCTATTTCGAGAAATTCTATTAATCGATGTTTGATTCATTTTACAATATTTTAGAAGCTTCCTATTTAAATTATCATTTATCATTATAAATTATCATTAGCGACTTATTTCATGAATTCAAAAGAGAATGCTCATTTATGAAGAAAGAAAAGATTGTGATCAAGATTGAATAATGGTTTAAAGGACAAGATACGATATGTGAAATTAATCTTCTGCCTTATAACTGGTATAAAGACTAACGAGAGAGAAATTTTAACTCGTCTGCGTTGTCAAAAAAGATAGGATAAGACAAATGAAGTCGACATCTTTCAATAGTATCAATAAAGTGAATGGGTGCAGGATCCTGAAACGGTTAATTTATGGAAAGAATTATTATGAAGAAAAATGTATTACGATAGGCTATGCAAGAAATATGAGCCTGTTTAGAAGATTAGAAAAATGTCAGGAAAAAGAGCACCAGGTTGAAGACGAGATTTATGATGCAAGTTGGAAAAAAGAAGGATTATTCAGTAATATCTAAGATTATTCAATAATAGGCGAACAAAAAAATGAAATTATTTAATTTTATTTAGAAAATTCCCAAAAAAATGTTTACGTAAAGATAGCATGAATCTGTCTCGTTATAATAGATCCATCCTTGATCGCATGCTAAAAGAAATTTGAATTATTTTTTTAAAGATTATTTATTAAAATCATTGGAAATCTGAAGTCTTCTTTTTTTTCTTTTTTTAAATCTTCGTTTTAGCTCTGAAATCTGAAATGGAGGCACCAGGTGAATTAAACCTTGCATGGTTCCAATTTTTAGGCAAAAATGGACCTATCGGTAAAATTCGGAAGGTGTTGGGGCTTCATTCAATCCACAAGTAATGCTACGACTCTATGGCAAATAGCACTTACATCAGCTTATTATTCAATACAATTAGCTAAATCGGAAAGAGCTACAAAAGAAAAAAGTTTCAAAAAGCCAAAATAGTTGAATTTTGAAAATTTTTGGCATAAAATACAAAACGAACGTGAAGGTGATGCAGTTTGAGAATTTCCAAAATTAATGAGAACTGCGAATGAAATAAAGGAAATCAAACTGAAAACAACCATTCGTACAGCAACGAGTGAAAAATTTTCGAAAATACTTTCCTTACTATTAACTATATATTTGAAAATTTTTCAATGGCAATTGTTTGAACGAATATTTCTGAAAAGAGAAATTCGCGATTTTATAAATAATAATTATTTCTTTTCACAAAATACTATTTGCTAAAATATAAAAATTTATACATTTAATACGTTTTTATAAATAAATGAGTAAAATTCTATTTGTTTTGTCATAAAAAATTTATTTAAATCTTTTACTATTAAATTAAAAATTTTGAACTTTAATCGAACGAAAAATTTTTCATTTTTATTCGATAGAAAATTTTGCTAAAAATATAAAAAAAAATTTAAAATCTAATAATTTTTTTTTTGAATATAAATTTATTTATCTACAGAAGTTTTATTTATTATTTATTTTATTTTATAATAAAAGTTTTATTTATTTTATTTATTTTATTTTATTTTAAAAAATTTTTTATTTTATATTTTATTTATTTTATTTTATAATTTTTATTATTTTATTTTATTTTATAAAAATAATTTATTTGAATAAATTATTTTTTAAAATAGAATAATTACTCGAGCAATTCGGTTTTGCTAAGTATCATTTCTGCTTTGGCTTGCAATTTTGGCAACTTATCTAACCATTTCATCATAAATGTACTTTACTTTCTTCACAGTGTCTATGGAATGGCAACCTGAATTTTACTGTTAATGATAAGATTAAAGTAATTTTTTTATTTTTTAAGCGAAATTCGCGAAATGCTTTGCAGGTGCAAATATGTTGTCGATAAGAATGAACTTCTAAAAAAAAAATTTAGTTTTTATGTTATTTTATAGATATTAAGTTCAGCAAGCCTTAGCATGCTTCGATACTTCTTCAAAACCTATGCTATTTCACTAATAAAACCTCGAATTTCTCTAAAATCACCAGTAGCCATAATGTATTAAATTTTGCAGTTTTATAACTGGCAAATGTGGTTGCGGCAAAAAATGGCAAAATTTGATTTGGTGTTAAAGAAACACTGGTTTGAGAATATTAAGGGCCTACAGTCAGGTCTTAGAGCAATAGAAAAAGTACAAAATGATGCTACGAATTATGACAAGAAAGTGCCAACGGACTTCTTAGATGTTAAAAGGATATTTAACGGGATTTGAAAAAATTTTTCAATAGAAAGTTGTCAGAGGATATCAAGACATTTCAACCCAGATTGACTGATTTTTAAGAGCACTAGAGCACTGGAAAATGATCGATTGTGCTACGCTAAAGTGATAGACAATGCTGATTACTGATTAGACTTGCTTCGCTAATTTATTGCACTGGATAAATATGCCAGGAAGTCTCATGACGATAGGACAGATGAGTCGTTAGCATCATTCGGATTTTTGGCGGTTTACTCCTGCGTGGAGTAGAACTTCTACTCCGAATTGAACAACAACCAACTAATCCATCCCATTCCCCATAATGATAGGCTAACTTTCCACAAGTGGTTAATATAGAAGAATCTGTTGGAATTAACACATCATAAAGGAGTTTAAGGAATTCTTACTTCCTGGATTTTTGAAAAAGTTCGATAGAGTGTCAAAGAAGATTATAAAGATTTTGGTGTTATAGAAGGTTTTTGCCACAATAGTATAATGGATTAAGGTAGTACAAGGAGGTTTAAAGTTATTGATGTGGCGAAATAGTACGGCCAAAGCTGCAATAGCTTAACTGAGCATTGATTTGATATGACAAATTGCAAGGAAAAGAGGCAAGACGAGGTTAGGAAGATTGGACAGATCAAGCCGGATCGAAAGAGATATCACTGAGGAAATATTCTGATCTGGTGAAGTCAACATGCTTGAGGATAATGCAATTGTTTTATTGCAAAGCTCTTGACCACATACTAAGATTTTTGACTACAAAATTCTAATCGTGAGTGCATTTAGCGCCAAAAACATCTCTCAGTTCTATCCGGAATATTCTGTGGCGTACATTCGTTAAATTTTCTCTCTTAAAGAACTTGCCCTGTTTTCGAAGGCGATCTTTGATAGTCCTAATAGATGCTTCAACTTTATTTCGAATTATTTCTCTGCATTATGGTTGGGCTACGGTCTCCGTGATAATTTAAGTTGTATTTCAAAACTATTAAATTCTAACGCTCGTTCTTCATCACGGTTACAAGTAATGTCTCTATATTTAATTTTTCGACAGTTATCTTAGTACGCTATGTCATTTTGCTTGAGAATTGGAAGAAAGACTGCTTTTGCTTCACTTATATAATATTTGCCGTTCCGTTTATAAATGATTAATGGTTGAGTTATCGCGAAATATTTGAAAAGTTCAACAGGAATATCTGATAAAGAGAATAAGAAAAGATAAAGCTGAGACAGCCGCTCAAAACGAATAATTCCCTGAGTAATTCCATGCGCTAAATACTATAGTATACTATACAGACTGAAGCTAAGGTATCTATCTGAATTATTTCGCAAACCTCGAATTTCAAATTCAAATGACAAATTTTTTCAAAAAAACTATTGGCATATTTTTAAAAAAAACTCGATAGAAAAGAAAAAAATATATGCGAAAAAGTGCAAATGGGAGCCTGAAACTCAGAATAAATGTTTATTTTTACATGGTTTCAATTTGAATTCATATTTTAGTACGAATCGAAATGAAATCGGTAAAAAGTAATATAAATAGAAATCAGTAAAATCGGTTAGTGAAGCTATTTTGATATTAATCTTTTGAATGGAGTTATTCGATGCACGCATTGCTTTCTTCTTCTGCAAAAACAAATTAAAATAAATAAATATGAAAAATTTTTAGTTTAATAACATAAAATTGAGAATTTCCATGAAAAATTCGAAAAAAAAACTAGAAAAAATTAAAATCAAAAAATTTTATTAAAAATTAAATTATAATTATTAAATTAAGAAAATAAAATTTTAAAATTTTTTTTCACCTTTACATTTTTGAAAAATTTGATTTATGATAATCGTCGAGTTCCTATAAAAATTTCTGGTGGTTTTTTATTATTTCGATATTCATTGGATTTTTTTTTTTTAAAACTAAATAGAGATAGGAGAGCACAACGAAAACTTTTATTCAAAAAACAATATGTTATTGGATTTGTGCATGACGAAATATAGCAGAGAATAGTTATCGATGTATTCATATGCGAATTCCATAAGTCAAATACCTGAAAGCAAAACAACTCTTTATAATGTTACTTTTTTTACTGATAAATTTTGTCAAGAAATCATGGCATCTTCATTAAGGGATTTTTGAAGCAGAATTTTTTTTCTAATGAAAGTAAAATCCCAGTATCGTGCGTGGAACTTTAAAATGTGAGCAACAATCTGCCTAAGGCCCTTCTACTTTCTTTTAAAACTGGCTATTCATTTATCTCTTATCTTCCATTTTCATATGAATTATGAATTTTTATTAATATTAACGAAGAAATGATAAGAGATAGTTTTAAAAATCAGAAAAAAATCACCTCGAAAGCGTCTTGTGCCGTTAATAACAACCACCAAATATAGTTGGGCGCCCAGCAAAGAAAAAATATTATCACTAATACAATGAGCATACGAATTAATCTTTGTTTAACGATGACTGATTTTTCACTGAAAACATTACATCCTTATAGTGAATGGTATCATAAGCGATAAGGCTCAATGAAGATCTAAAAAGTTATGGGAAATTCTAAACGTATATGCAACCCATTATGTTTGGCCTTAGTCGATGGAAAAAGCTGCTGTTACTTTTAGATGTTGGAGATTTAATGGAACCTTATCATGCCAGTAATACAAGCTAACCAGTAAAGAAGCGTAATATGAATATTATTGAGCAATTTCTCACATAATGAGGAGAAATTTCGAAATTTTCACCACAAAATTATACTCTATACTCCATTAGTTCGCATCTAGAGAAGAATAATACCAATTTGATTCATCAGAATGGTGAATCAAATATGTATCTGTATCAAATAAAACGCAGTAGAAGTCGGATATCGAGTCGAAACGAACTCACGTGTGAGTTGAGCGTAAGCTGATCTTTCGGCTACCAATGTTGTACTGTGCCATATCATCGTAAACAAAAAGTAAAGAGGAGTGTTTTGACATATTGGTCTTTGACATAGCATAGCTATAAGCGTGTCCAATTAAATGAAATCCTGGCAATGCACTGAAAAAATTTAGATGGTACCAAGATGAATAATAGATATTAATTCATTTAAAATCTCAAAATCTCAAGATATCCAAAACCTAAAAAAAATAAAAAATTTCGCGCAAAGAAGTTAGTTTAAATATGTGAAATATAATTTGCAGTAGAATAATATAACTGATATCGCTTGAACCTAAAAATTATGATTCTTCTAAATAAATCGAAAAACCTATGCATGCTTTGAAAAAAATCTTTATATGTGCAAATCTTCTTTTATTCTAATTCTATCCTTAATTTTGAACGAGATAAATGGAACTCTATGCGGAACTCTGCTAAAGAAGCATGATAGACAGAGGCAAGAATGTACAATGCGCAATGTCTTAAGTTACTGGCCAAATTAAGGCACCGAAGTTAAATGTGGCCAAGTGATAAACAAAATTTCAGATTATCTTTTCCTATAATATTATCTTTAATATAATATCTTTTCCGTATGACACAATCACTGTGGAATGGAAGCGAGCCTAAAAGGGAATTCGCATTTGACTATAGCACGTAGAAGAGCTAGTTGTACTACTATATATTAGAATAAAACATGAGTATGAGATCTTAGAATGCTATCTGGAAGAGTGGGTTCCATTACTTTCAGATATGGCGTTGGATCGAGAAGCTTGGAAATATCTCATCCTTATAGCAAATAAAGCCAGCATGATCAGCAACGATTGTTTGCACTGCTGGAAGGATAAGAACGACCATTCATTACTTTCATATAGAATAAAAATAAATATAAGCTTTCACTATGTCCAGCATATTGACTGCGAAACTGTTTAGTACGATAGATTGTGGAATCGTGAAACAAAATCTAATCTTGAAATTAATCACTCAAGTATTCTTAACAGTATCAGCATTCTTTTATTGGTTCTGAAAACGAGGTTCCTCAGAAATAGTTTTTTGCTGCCCTCCTTTTCTCGCACGGCATTTTTTTTCAGTGATTACCTGTTTCGTTTTCGGTTTAGCAGTGAATTTTTGCGAACTGTATTTTCAATAATGCCTGCATCACTGCATCGTTGTTTGCCCAATTGTAATGATTTGCACAAAAAGTCATCGTAATTCCTTTTTAGATTCTCATCATGAATAACGCTTAGAGCATCTTTGGAGAATAACCTAGTTAAGCTTCTATATTGATCGTTCTCTGAACAATCTGAAGAAAAATATTCAGCGGATGGAATTAATATTTTTGGCTTTCAAATTATAATTATTCATTTGATGCAAAATAGGCAAAATTTTCATGAAAATTTTTAGTAATAAATTATTCTATAATAATATTTGTATTCTTTGTCATATTGACTTTTTTTTGAATCTTAAATCTTGCATTTAACTTAAATTTTTGCATTCCAATGATTTTAATTTTTAGATTAGAGAATTTCAAAATCCAATATAGTATCAACTTAAGGAATATGTTATAGAATATGCAATAAATTTTATACCAGAATTGTACTAAATAAAAGCGGCTAACAGCCAAAATACACTTACAACGTGTTAAATCACTATATGAACGATGCATACTAATTCGTAGAGCACGAATTACGAATCCATACAAAACGATGAGAATTGAAAGTGGAATCAACAATAATACAAAAGTCATGTAAATCTATAAAATACTGTTTCTGGAGGTTATTAATCGGCTTGAATAAGCTATTTTTTTTCTTAGGCCTTAGGTATAAAAAAAAAGCTCGATGAAGCTTTAAATTTTCTACTATATAGGGAAAAATTTGCTAGGCAAATATTTTTTTTAAACAATCTTTTAAAATTATTTGTCGGTCTAATGCTCGAAAATTTCTTTTTTTTCACTGTTGGAATTGAATAAAGAAAATAATCACAGAAAAATCCTCGAACAAATAAGTAATTTAGAATTTAAAGCCTGAAAACGAAAATCGAAGATGGTTTGCTTCGATTAAAAATGTTTCTACCATTTAATATTAGAATCAATTCTAATATCAATTCTAATTGCCCTAGTTGCCTAATAAAGTAGGCAGAGTAGACAGTGCTATCATTATCAATTGTTATTATCACTGCAGCAAAGATAAAAAAGATTGCCAATGTCAAGTATCAACCATTTACGAAAAAAAGCGAAGAGCGGATTCGTATTCATCTATTGCAACGATATTTAGATAACGCATATTTTAACGACAAATTTAAAATAACTTTTAATAAGAGAAGCATTTACCTGGTACAAAAAATGAAAGAGTGGTCGCTGTTTTGGTGCACAGGTGAGACCATTTTTATAATTTTTTTCTTCATACATAAATAACATAAAAATATTTGCAGATAACGCAATTATCCAGACTAATGAAATCATTGCATACGCGTGAGATCGAGTTTTTCTATTGCGAGAACGAAGTGGGCTACAAATTGCATGATAACGCTCGAAGGCTATTGCTGCAAGAGTGTATGCAGATGCAGTGACTGCTACAGCTGAAAAATGGTATATATACGACAGGCACGTGCATTCTCCTCTGTCTCACCAATTCGTCATAAATCTTCTAAAGCAGTTGTCCTCAGCCTTGGTTCCACAGTTATATCATTCGCATATCCTTTGCGAATAAATAATTGGCTTCATGTAAACTAATATTCATTTCTACTTCCCCTAAACTTTAACAAGAATTCACATTTTGAGCAATTATTAGTGCAGAAACTATTAATAGCGCATTTGATTTCCTCATCAAAAGCCTAAATACTGAATAAACTTTCAATCGCACTCCTCTAATTATCTATATTTTATTTTAAAACAGCATCCTAAGAAGCCTTTTGACTTTAGCAAATTGCTAAAAACAAGTAATAAAGGAATCGTTTTTTATCTTCAGAATTAATTTTCTTGTGAGTGAATGAAAGGATTACGATAACATGGTAAATACTTATAATTATATTTGACGATGAAGGTTTATCAAAAATATTTAGTCATTCGAAATCTGAGGTAAGAAATAAATAAATAACCAACAGTTGTGAAAAATTGAATACAGCATTTAATTCTGATAAGGATAATAAAAAAATTTACGTTGTAAATATGCGAAAAGTTTGCAAAGGAAATCACCAAAGATCCAACAATAAATCACTGAACTGATAAGAGTAGGAGGCATGCAGATAATTGATAACATTAAATCTGATACAGCTAGATTCAATAAGAAAAAATTCGTTGCAGATCGCATCGTCTTACGCTGAAATTCTTAGAGCGCTCGACTATATTTTTTAAATTTTCCAAAGAAAAGAAATATTTCGCTGTGCATGAAAATTTAATTTAGAGAAGATTATTATATGAGCTTAAAATTGACTTCAGAGCTTGAAATTTTAATTAGCATTGCTGCTACATCATTACTGTTACAACTATCAATCAGTACATATGGTAAAACAAACCTTTGCGCGCGATCAAATTCCAGTCGCTTATTTATACGTTGTTTTATAAATTTATAAGAAAGAATGAAGAATAAAAGGAATATTTTTACCTTCACAAAAATTATTATAACAGCTAAATTTCCAGCAACTGAGAGAAAAAAAATAATAACAAATGATATTATTGTTAAACATGTTTCCACTGTATATCGAAATCGACAACTTTCGCTCATATTCCACATTGAAGTATTTTACATATCGTCCTGTAGTCTTCGTAAAATCTTAGTTATATCCCATTAGAGAAACAGCAAAATCGTTCTTCCTTCCTTCATAAATTGATATTTAATGATATAAAAAGCGTTATCAATATTGGCGGATATTAATTTACTTTCGAAAAGCGTACAAAAATATAGTAAAAACATGGAAAGACTGGATTGATAATCAGTCAATTCGATCCTATGAAATGAATTCGATAAAAAAATGACTGAGGATGTATTAAGATAGCCTTTGAAATTACAATCCAGAATATTTTATCTTCAACATAGAAATTAAATTTTTTTCTTCGACTAATAACACTATCATATATTTGCTTCTTCTTCTTCTCAGATCATTAGTTTCTTTTCGATGTAAAAACTGATTGAACAATCAGCCATAGTTCATGCCGCTATTTTATGCGACTTTATGGCCTTTCTATGCTTTTTTTTCAGTAATCAGCAATACTCTCAAATTTAATTAAATAAAAAGCATTATTGTGGGTCTTATAAACAAAGATAAACTTATAAACTTTGAAAATGTAAGTAGAAATTTTTCAATTTTCTGCTAAAAGTAGTCGAAAAAGTAGTTTGCAATAATGACTTTTCTATAAAAATCTTATAGGCCTATAACCAGCGATATAATTATTATTCATAATAATCAATATAATAATTATTCATTTACTAAAAATTTTTTTATTGACAATTAATCAAAACTTGCTGCAAATTTTTTTCATTCCTAATTAGTTTAAAATGCTCTTTTAATGTCTTAAAATTGAAATAAGACAAGACTATTTTTCTTTGTATAAAAGCTACCATATTTAGTTAGGCTCACTGGACTCGAACAAAGCGAATTTTGCCGAGATATCCCTTCGCGATTAAAATAGAAGTGGCTCACCAACACCACCCAAGTGGCACACTTTTGAAGAACAGGTTTAGTCTCGGGGAGAGTGAAACCCCATCATCACTCCAAAATGAGAGCAAACCACTGAATCACCCTGTTGCACTCAGTAGTACCATTAAAAAGAGCAACAAAACATTGAATCACCCTGCTCCATTGAGTAGTACCATTAAAACCACTTGCTATATTTCATGGTTGTTGTTGCTATATTTGACATAAAACTAAAATCTAGAAATAAAGAGAAGATCTGGCGTATTACTTAATCAGAATAAGTGTTTTTAAATAATTCATAAAGACACAGGCTTGCATAAGTATCACCACATAAGCAGTTTATATCAATGTTAAATATTTTGTATAACCCTTAAGCTGCAAGTTGGGCTGAAGTATTTGATCGCTTTTATCGAAATTTAATTTGTCCAAATTTTCGTATAGAATAATAGGGAGAAAAATATGAAGAAGATAAAGAAGAAATAAATTTAAAGATGAATCCTTTTTTAACCTTTTTTTATTATAATGTTAAGGCTTTGTTTTAAAAAATGATTATTTTGATAGTTTTTTCAAGCAATTTTAAGTAGTAGAAATAGAATGGCTCCATGGTTGTTGTTGCTATCATTTCGGAGCACCGATGCTGGAATTCTACTTCCTGTGAGACTAAATTTATCTTTTAGGAATCCAGATGATACCAATTATCCACCTTCTATTAGACCTGCAAGCCAGCTAAGCAAGCCTAGCCGAAATTTGTGAATCTTTAGGAAAAAAAATTTAAACAGCAAATAAGATGCATAACTTAACGCTATATTTACGAATACAATTGCAGGAAGCAATAAAATTAGAAACAAAGTATTTTCTTTCAAAAATGATGCACCATTGAAGAATTATTCGAGGCAAATAATAAATTTCTCGTGCGAATAATAAAAAAGCGAGTCAATTCTTTGTGATAAAGCGAGTAATTCTATTTGACGTGGTTGATTTTATTCAAAAAATGTCAAAATAATGTCGATTTTATTAGAGTGAAAACTTTTAAATGAATGTTTTAAAAAATGAAAATCGAATTTTTTAATATATTATTGAAAAATTGGAATTTTATTAAAATTTTTAAAATCTTTGATACTTTTATATATTCATTTATATTTATATTTTATATATAAATTTTAATATATATTCAATTAATTATCACTGATATGTTTATTATAGAGAAAGTTAAAATCACAAAGAGGAAGATTTTTAACGAGATCGATTACAAACTAAATAAATAAATATTGCAAGCCTAGTTTTGGAAACAAATGAGAAATATTCCGATAATATATAATAGAGATAGTTCCTTTTTTTGATAGGATAAGCATTAAGTTATCAACTTAAACCAATTTCAAAGCTGAAATACAATCATTCAAGAAGCATAATTGCATTATTAAATAAAACGATTTGCGTTGAAAATCCATTATAACTTTAATCGAATCGTCCTTTCTCATTTGGATAGCATTTTATAAGGTAAATAGATAGCTCTCAAGAAATAAGAATCTGAATGACAAGAGAAATTCAATTGGAGTATGAGTTTTCTGCTAATCGATTTGTGAATTAAATAAGGCTTTTTATACGGAATCACTTGATTTTCTGGAAAAAAATTACTAGCGCAATAAGAAACTTCACTAAATAAAATATCCGTCTTTCTTAAATACTTCGTTGATAAATGTATTTTTTTGTATGAGAATCTCTCTATTTCTAGTTAGGCTCAATACGCAAACCAGACTAAGCTAGGCAGATTTTATCCGAGAATATAACTTGACGATTGAAGTACGTTAGTCGTCAGAAAGAAGCAGATTTCTGAAAAACAGCGATTGCATCACTCCTACCGAAAATAGAATCGCAGCATTGCCCCTTCGAAATACGAGAACAATACACTAAGCCATAATGCGCTCAGATGATCGAATATGAAATCTCAACTTCAGAAATTCGAATAAAATATAATTTCAGACAGAAAAAACCTTTAAACAAAATAAATGTACAATTTTTAATAAATGTACTCTGCTAGTCTAACTTCACAATTATCTGATTTTATTAGCTAGTAAAATGGTTTATATAAAAGTCTAATCATTTAATTGTTTGGAATTTCACTTTTAAAAGAAGCTTAGATTTGAAATTTTTCTTTCTTAAAAAAATGTATCGAATGAGTAAATCAAATTTCTTAATGTTTCTTTATGAAATAAGTGATTTTATAATGGTGAAATACCTAAGGAAGGTTCAATAACCCTCAAAAATCATTTGGAAGTTAAAAAAAGTGGATAATCGTTTTTAAAAATTTAAGCACTCTAATTATTTCAAATTCAGCTCTTTATATTTTCCTTCGCTTATTATTTAAGGCACGTCGGATAGGAAAATAGTTGCTACTGAGAATCGAGGTTTGGCTTCGAATCCTCAGGCACATCACTTTTCGTCGGGCGATGCTGTCGTCTAACGGAGAAATACAAAGAAGAATAGAATGGCTCAACAGGTCACTGTTCTATTTGGAATACCGATACTGAAATAGCTATAATTCTATCGGCAAGAGAGTCCCTGATATATTTGCCTAGTCCGATAAGCTAGTGTAGCGAGTCTAAAAAAAAAGAAAGACGATTATCTTCCCAACAAAGAAAGAAAAATATATGTGGGAAAAAAAATAAAACTGATCGAAAAATTTGACGACATTAAATTTTTTGCTTTTTTGAGTATCAAACACATATTTTTACTGATAAGTATGTGGATAAGCTAATCTCTGGTTATCTGATCTAATGGACTGGAATTATTAAAATCTACTTGAAATTCACATACTGATTCTTAAGATATAATTTTTCATTTGCTAAATTTATTATGGTAATAAATCACTGGTTAACGTTTGAGGTTCAGTCGTTACTGAAAAATTACTTAACGTTTTATATAGTGCAATTTAATCAACTTCGCGCTCATCATGGCCAAATCACCAAAGTTAAATAACGCCAAACCAATAAACTTCTTGTGACGACTAAAGCTTCTTATATGAAAATGAGCTACGCTTATTAAGTTAATTTATGATTAGATTAAAGAGGATGCCAAGCCTAGGAGCATGTGATTTCAGCAGTTCAGACGAGTCAAAGCAATAAAATGCGTCAGTAGAATATTTCGTTTTGATAGATGACAAAATTCATTAAAATCAGCTGTGAAAAATTTATCAAAAAATTAAAATCACTGAATAATGTGATATCAGCGATAAAATAATTCAATGAAACTGCTAAAATTAGAAAGGAAAACAATAATCAGAAGAAGAAATCGACGTGGTCAATGAGCCTTCGATAATCATTAAGATATTTGATAATTGAAAAAAATTCTATGAGGTCCAATCTCGATTAAAAGTACAACTATATTTCTTGCGAGTTTTCTGGAAAAAGGCTTAGCAAGATAACAAAAGAATGTACAACTAGCACGATAATACTAGAAAACATCGTACATAGTCTCCAACTTCAAATTTTTCCAAAATTTTTGAGACGTTAGCGTTGAATGTAGGAATGGAATTATTGGTCCTGTTACTAGCAAATTTTATTTCATTCGGCCAATTAAGGCATTTCTATTTAAAATGATATATATCAGTTGACACCACAACTACTACTACTTTTTCCGAATTTTCTACTTTTCTATTATTTTTCCGGAATTAGTTGTAGATATTGAATGCTTTCAAACAGTTCGTAAATCTTTTTTCTTCAGATCTATAAAACTTTCATTCGACTCCATTTAGAATTTAATGCAATTTATACATTCAAGCCTAATAATTTAGTTGCGACTTTTAAAAAAATATTGAAGTTATTTGTGAAGAAATATAATTTATAAATTTTAAAGGTTGGAAGGTTTAGTTTCCATTCTCTCTTATAACAAGAGGCAGTGAATTGAAAATCCATTTGCGCTAATCCATTTGCAAATCAGATTTTGGATCACAGAATTTCTTTATTCGTAGTATTAATTATTGGAATAAACCGCCATATGATGCCATTTTTGCTGCCTACGTTGTACATTACTTTATGAATTATAGTTTAAGGAATTATAGTTTAGACAAAGTGGATTAATTATTATTTCTAGAACTAGCGAAAAGCACGAATATCTTCAAAAGTTATCGTCAACACTTCGTCAAGCCCTAATATTTAATATATTATTTATTTTGATACGCCAAATCTTTATAAATCTCCCTTAACACTTTCAAATTCCCCCCACTGCTTCGCCACTCCTCCCTGTAACTTCGAGTCTTTACTTTTAAAAATTTTGAAGTTTTAAGGTGCACCTGCAGCTGTTGCATAACTTGAGTGCATATGAAGATTCGACGAGTTGGCAGTGATATTATTAGAAAGATGTCAAGGATAAGGTGGCTCTCATGCCAGGGTATAGATGTTTGAACCTATAAAGGGAAATGAACAATTGTCAGTTGGCTCTTTATATGCATGGCGAATTTTAACCCATAGCAGAAATGAAATGGAACATCAGAATCCTTACATATATACCACTCACTGTATTGTATTGTAATAGTATTGTCATTATTAGCGACAGCAATATCACTCGTAGTTCAATTTTCTAATTTTTATATTGTGCTCTGTATTTATTTTCATAAATGCAGATTGTTTTATGTTCCATTTAATTTAATATCTTTTATAAATAAAATAATCACGGATGTAACATGGAAAAAATTACTGATGAATGAGAGAATTTTTGCAATAAACTTGCTTGAGATGCGTTCTATACGATTAGAAATCACAAATGCATTCAACTACTCATTAACAATAGAAAAAAACACTGAAAAAAGCAAATAACACAATAAAATTGAAAACTTTTTCATATATTATAATGAAATCATACTGTCAACATTTGCTAGGACAAATCAGTTTAATTTAAATTTAAATTTAATAAATTTAATTTTAATATTTCTCGCATTTTTTTCTTTTTTTCTTAGAATATTCATTACAATTGTATGCAAATCCGAGCATGCGAAAAAATTCGGCTCAATTAATATAGAAAAAATTTAGTTGCTTTTTATGACTTCTTGTAGTATCCATATTTTTGGATCAAATTGCTAGCTAATTTCAAGTTAATTTTTCCAGAGAGTCATTCGAGTAAAGAAAACTGATAAGAATTCACCGCAATTTAATATTTCCATTTTTTGCAGTAAATGGATTTTTTTTTCGAATAGCTGCCAAAGCAGCGATGTTTAACATCCATCGAAAAAATATATCACTTAATCATTCCAATCTCTGTTAGTAATATTGGATGATACGGAGGCCAAAGTGAGAAATTCTCTTTTTGCACTAAGGTATGGTTGCGCCTGAATTTTCGTCGATATAAATGCGATTCAGTTTTGCAAAATCGATATTACTGCAAGAATTGTTTTTGAAAAGTGAAAAATTGGTGTTAACTTTAGCGTTTCCTTATAATTCGATTTAAAAACTGAACCAAGAAAAGAGGAAAGATGGAGAAAAAAAAGTTCTGTCATTACACTGCATTTCTACATTTGAAATGAATGTAACCCTTGGTCTGACAAATATTTCAATTTTTCATTCTTTTTCTCGAGCTATCGAATTTTTTTCTCTATAAAAGATAAAAAAAAAGAGAAAATTTTGTTGTCATTATTTGTGGAACAATTCGTAATTTGTCGCCATCTTTCGCTCATTAATGTGGTTGATTATTAAAAATTTTTGAATTAAATAAATATATTTTTAAATATTTATATTTAAAATAGATTTATATATAAATAAATGCATTTTAAATAAATATGTTTTTTAAATAAATAAATATATTTTTTCATAATAATAGATATATAAATATAAATACATAAATACTTTTTTCATAATCAATTTTTTTTTTTAGAAGGATTTCGTTAATGATTAAATTTTTTATCAAAATCATTTGTATTGATTCCTGTTTATAAGAATTAAAAACCTTCATTATTCGAAAACAAAAAACGCGTTAACGAAAAATCCTTTTTATTCAAAAATTTGCGATAAGTACAATTCGTTATAAAAATCACTCGAATGAAAATGATAAAAATTCAAAAATATTCGATACGATTTATCAAGGAATTATTGCAATCATTTGATAAGAGAAAACACGATTTTGACAATGAAATTATGAGAGCAAAAATATTTTCAATTATAAAAAAGCATATTTGCTAAAATATTCGCCAAAAAATTTAAAAATTCAACTGAAATTACATCGTTCAATTGATAGTGATGAAAAAAATAATAGTGCTTTAACCCAGAAACTGTTTTGAAAGCAATGACTTTGACAATAATAGATTCAAGTAGTTCATGCGGATTATCTGATTTCAAGAATTTACTAGGGGAATTAAAAAATTGCAAGAAATCAAGCTTTTTAAAATGTTGCTCATACATAAACGAGCCAAGTATGATTATTTCGAACCAATTAGAAACTTGAGGAAAAATCTTATATCTTCAACAGTTATTCGTAAAAATAGATAAGCACTGAAGATTGTGATAAAGATTATGAAAGAAAAACAAGTAAAAAAGAAAAATGCATGAAAATATTGTCGATTTATTACTAGATATTGGATCACCCAATAAATAACCCCGAAGCGAAAAATGAAAAAGCTGAAAATTTAAATTTTTTGCAGAAGAGATCAATAGTGAGAAATTCATGTTTTAGCCACATTTTAAGAAATATTGCATCAAACAGTAGTTCATACCCACATTTGCAGCTGTGCAGCGATATTGAGCAAGGACTACAGGTATATGGATGCGAACTTTCTTCTTTATGGTGATTTCGCGACTGTTTCAAGATTTTGTTAAACGGAGGGACCTATTTCTAACAACCGCTATACGTATTTATAAGTTCGTCTTTCGCTTAACCACATGGAGTTAAAAGTGGATCCGAGGTATTTAAAATCTGGCATCTCCTTAATCGCCGATGAATTGATATAATTGGTATTTTATCAGCTTATATATATATATATAACGAAAAGAATTTCATTTTATTTACACTGACCCTGAGTCCGATTCTCACTGCAGTTTATTTCATGATTGTCAGCAAAAAGGATTTTATCATTAGCCTGTGATACTATGCTCTGGACTGATTTGCATACCTCTTAAGTGCCGCAGACAAGCGATTGCTGATATTTGAAGCGATGTTCCAACACCTTTCTTAGCATGATTATCTGCTCAGCACAACAGCATCTCAATATAAATCCACTTTAGTTACGGCACATCTTGCTGTCTCGTACTACTATAACTCTATTTAATAGGAGGGAAGGGGATATTTTTCCGAGATGTCTAGTAGGCTGATTCCTCGATAATAGTCGCAATATGTCCTGTTATCTCTCTTGTCACCTTTTTTAGGAATTGAGAACAGATTTG